>JALPQD010000283.1:1120408-1602908 GCA_023101885.1 Typhlomys cinereus | reverse complement strand
AGCCTTTATGCACAGCATTTGTGGTCAGCTTCCTGAGTCCCTGAAGTTCACAGTTGTCACCTCCTGCCCCTGTGGCACAGCTGCATCTCAGGAGCTCAGGCTCTCTCCACGTGACCACCACGCTGCCTCAAAGACAAGGAAACCCAAAAGGACCCTGAGTCAAGCACCTTGTTGACCAGCTGTCTTCGAGCGCTCTCCGGGACCTCGTTGCCACACAGGCGGCACCTGCAGCGCTGCAAAACCAGATGGAGCAAGTGACTCTCTCAGTAGAACAGGGTCACATTTCCCTAGAGGTCACATGAAGAACTGAGCTTGTCTACAAGAACTTCCAAAAATAAAACAACCCCAGAAGCATTTCAGTTAGGGGACAGGGACAATGTCAAACTGGACACAGACCAAGGTCAGGGCACCCTAGTTCTGCGTCCACAATGGAAGAAGCAGAGGCCACAGCACCCCTCCCTGAGGCTCTGGCCGGAGGCGTTGTCAGAAACAAAGCTGAGCCTGATGTCTATCACTTAAAAACTTTTGCTGGTGAGCCAGGGACGCAGACTGCCTGCATGCAGCCCTCTTTGCCATGGTCCCCTCTCTAACCACCCTCACTCCTTTGATCTGCTTCTGTGGAGGGCATGTCTGTGAATGCCTCACTAGTATAGAACTTGACACATGACAGATACTCAAAAAATCTATGCACTTACATGAACAAGCGACCGCCAAAACTTGAAAGTTTAGAGCAGATATTGCCAGCGTTCTTGCATCAAGACAAGCACTTCTAATAAGAAGTGTGGGTCCCTGTCCTCAAAAGCCCTGGTCCTCAGGCCCTAACCCCCAAGCCTGGAGGCTCAGTCTGCACAGCACTGTGCACATTCTAGTCCCTTCCCACCAATCAACACACACTATGCTCCAATCCCACCAAGATAGACAGTTATCAAATAGGTCCTGTATTTGGATGGGAAAGCAGCGTCAGGAAGACTGTCTGATCAGACAACATACCAGGGTCATATGACAGCCTAGGACACACCTGGAGCTAATTTTCCACCAGTGCCCCATGCTCCGGTAGACTTAGGGTATAGGGGGGTGCTGAGGACCTAGGAGAAGCCCATTGATCACTTTATTTAGCTGGGTGCTTTGCCACAATACCCCTCCCCTTACCCGGGTATCAAGTATGGAGTCACATTCACCCAAAAGAACCATATACCTCACCAGAGGGCGGTCAGGGGAAACATGGTATCTAGTTCTGTTGGGAAGGGACAAATATGGAGATACCAGTGTTTTTTCTTGTTGTAGTTCGTTTGGTTTGTGCTTGTTTACGTGCTCTGGGTTACCCTGTGGGCCCAGGCTGGCCTGGCAACTCAGGATCCTCCCTCTTCTGTCTCTTTGCTGGGATAGTCCCATGCCTGGCTTCCAACTAGTTTTAACCAGCATTTCGTACCACTGCCTCGTGTCCAGATGTGTCACTCAGGAGCTTTGGGACAACTCGGGACTTCGGGAAGGAGCTTTTGCCTTCCCCTGGGATTATCATTCATTTCTCTCAAGTCCCCATCAACGGAGGGTGTCCCATCACCCCTCCTCTCTGGGAAGGCGAGACCTCATCTTAACCCAGGATTGTTTTCACACCATCTGAGCACTGTTGTCTCCTCTCTTGTTTTCTGTGTCCTTGTAACTTAATTTTTTTTTTCATCTTACTCCTATCGCCATAGCAAACATTTTAAGGTAAAGAACATGGCACAATTTACTGGGAAAAAAAAATGTCATATTGAATAAAATCTAAAGTGTGTTAGGTAAGCCCAAAGTTGATGTCAGCTATCTTCCTTTATTGAGCTCCACTTTCATCACTAAGGCAGGGTCTTCAGTGGAATCTAGAGCTTGCTGGTGAGCTAGGCTAACTAGCCAGCATACCTGGAGATTCCTTTGGGCCCTGAATGCTAGGATAACAGGTAGCCACCACGTCTGCAGAATTTAAGGTGACCCTCCAGTGTCTGTGTCCATGTTTTTACTAAAATGTTTCCTGTCTTTATCCATCATTTCTTCAATCATCACTGAACCTGCTACTGCAGAACCCAGGCCCTGGAGGGGGAGGTGCATGCGGCCAGCAAGCATGAAGCGGCGTCCTCAGGAAGGCCAGAGCCTGAGCAGGAACGGGGGACACAGGTGGAAACAGACACAGCAAGGGAATGATGACAAGAGACCTCAGAGGAGAGAGAAGTCCTTCTACAGCATGGCGGTATCCTGAGAAAGAGAGAGAGCAGATCTTAAAGAACGGAGTCACTTAGGCAGGTGAAAACTAAGAAGCACGGGAAATGGGGGCAGCGCTGGGAGCGACCAAGCTGCTTGTGAGGAGCAGGGACATGTGCAATCGCCTAGACCAAGTCTGAGTCATGGAGCACAAGTGCCAAGACCGAGGGTAGAGCTCAGCAGTATAGACAAGGGGGGGACCGAAAGATGCGGCTGTGCTGTAGTCAGCGTACTGTGAGTGGGGTGTTCAGGGCATAGACCAAGCAGGACTTGTGACGAGTCTTTTTATTGAGAGAATCAATAGGCATCACTCTCCTGTTTATCTGAGACATGCTCTACTTTGTCCCAAATGTTTCTTTCCTGGCAATTCTTGTTAAATCTGGGGAATCAGCCTGAGGGGGCAGTGGTGGGGAGACCAGGCCATCTTCTCCCTAACCTTGTAGAACCCTCCTAAAGACTGACCGGGGAGGGGAGAAGACAGCTCCATGTCACAGCTCCATGCAAACAGATGTCAGAGACAATGCCCCCACGGTCACCGGGCACCTGGCTTCTTGGGGAAGCACTCACTTATCTTTGGAGAACATTGTCCTTCCGGGCAGCCCAGGGGTCATCTCATCTGCCTCTGCATAAGTTCAGCACTGGTGTTTAACTTTTTTCTTTTTAAAAAAAATTCTCCCTGTTATTTAAATGGTTTTAAACATGAAACTAGGCCAGGAAAAGGGGGTAGCATTGTTTTAATAATTAGCAATTATGATCGCTGCAATATTAATTGCATATTTCCATAGCAAACACTTCCCCAGAGGACCCAGCGTGGTTAGAGACTGCCAGAGCCTAAAACTGGAATTCCTGAGAACAGAAAAAGGAGAGAAAAGCAACTTCTTCCATTTAAGCAAATTACCACGGGGACCGCAGGCCCCTCTAATTAGCCCGACTTGCGTTTCCAGCGAGCAAACGACTGGTGTGCAGTCTTGCAAAGTGAGCCGGCCTGCTGAACAGGCCTCTCTCTCCTCTTTGGTCTCTTCTAGGGTAATTTGGACAAGGGAGCAAGGGCTTGGTTTCAGGGGCTGAGGTGGGCGGAGAGCCTGCCTTCCATGACTGTACCCTGGCTCCCAACTGGGGCCCAGAGTTCATTTGTGCAAATCGCAGCCACAGGAGAAGGACAAAATGGGACAAGACCATAGGCAATTCCGCATGGCAGCACTCTTGGGGGGCGGGGAGAGACAGAGCAGGCGAGGCCACCAAATCTGCCTTCCCAACTCTGTAACACGGACTATAGGGTTCATTCAGGGTGGGAACAGAGGTATCAAAAGAGCAGGAAGGGAGGGAGGGAAGGAGAGAGATGGAGAGCAAGCAGAAGAGGAGGAAGAGAAGGCAGTGGAGACCTGAACTGGGAACAGAGAAAAGCCGGTGGAAGAACCAGGCAGCAGAACTGAGTTCAGCTCCTCGGCAGAGTTTCTGGATGTGTGGTCCCTCAGGACTGCTGAGCACTTGGCCAGGAAAGGCCTCAGAAGCACCCCGCATTCCTAGTGTACCCCATCTTCCAGGGTGGTAGTTTGACTCATGCCAGTGACTACCCCGGAGGCTGAAGAAGCAGGAAGGACTGTGTGGGTGGATGCTCCCTGTCAGGAGAGAGCAGAGACAGGAAGACAATGAACTCAGAGCCTGAGCGGGCTGAGTGCAGGCAAATCCCACTTCCTCACATGACAAATCCCTCAGCAACATCACAGCAGCAAAGGAAATCATCGCTCTTCCCATTTCACAGCTGGGGAGACTGAGGCAGAGAAACTGAGGCCAAGGCTCTTTCTCACACATAGAACCATTTCTCCGATAGCACCAGCTGCTAGCCTCTGGCACAGCAAACCTCCCAGTTGAAGCAAGGCTACCCGACTGCCTCACTGGCCCGGCTCCATCTCCCCGGACTTGGGGGACACTGTTGCTAGCGTTCTCTTCAGGATATACAGTCTCCATGTTAAAGTAACTTGCTAAACAAAACTCCAGATTCACAAATAGAGACATTTGCAGGGCAATAACTCTCATTGTAAAAAGGCCTCTCCCTAAGGTGCCTTTAAACAGGGGCGCTCCCTCGTGCATCCAAGCGCTTGTTTACAGATCATCGACTCCTCAATGGGAAGCTGGGAGGCTTGACAGGGAAACTCACAAACAAAATGTCTCTCACGGCTTCTAGTGGAAACCAATGAGCAAAGAAAATAAAGCAGCGGCACTTCCAGGGAGAGAATCCGATTGTACCAGAGCACCTGTCCCTCCAAGTGCCAGCGTCGCTCCGGGGCCCATAAGTCAGCTCAGTGTAAGGTTATCCCCTTTGCTTTGCAGAGCAGAACACAATGCATACGGTCTTAGGGGCCTTAATCTTGGGGTCCACTCCTGGTGATCTCATAAGGAAGAGCAAGAAGTATTATCCCAATGGTAGAGAGGGAAGACCTTGGTCCCAGCTTGAGGTCATGTAGTTGACTGCATGGGGACACTGAACCTGTACCTAACTCTGGTATTGGTGATGCTCTTTAGATTGCTTCCTATAAGTCAGGGTGAGACACCTACCTGGGAACATGGAGATGGTCAAACCTGTAACACCTGACACTGGACAGATAAGACCCGCAGCAGCCCATGAGTCACACACACACACACACACACACACACACACACACACACACGCACGCACACACACATATCCCAGGAGATGTGTAGCACACTACCCAGTGATCACACAGGACCCCACTGGGAGCAGGGGCAGACTTTGTCATATGAAGAGCATGAGTGACCACTGATTCTCCTGGGAGAACCCAGTTGTCCTGTCTGAACAATCCCACAGCTGGGGGCAAACTGAAGCCCAGTCATTAGCAGAACCTACCTGACTGCCTGCATGAGCTGCTCTGTGGAGAGGAAAGAAGAGGGAGAAGGTCCTAAGACCACGAGGGACCCTCCCAGCTACACCAGGTGCCAAGGCAAGCCCTGGACCTCAGACTCCAGATTTAGACCCCATGTTACAGCGAGGCCTGACTGAAGAGGTTCAGCTCCTTCAAAGCTCCAGGGAGCTGCCTTCACTGATGTGGCCGTAGGCTTCCAAGAAACAGTCCCACCCAATGTCCAGTCCCATCTAAAGGCCCAAGTCTAGAAGGAGGCCAGGCGACTCCCTGCCAGCACAGCCTCTCCAAGGTTTGGCGGTGGGCTGCGCAGCTGCAGCCTGCAGAGAGCTGCGCCCTCCCTCCCTGCTAACGAGTCTGCCAGGCTTTGCTCACTGTGCGTGTGTACAAACATTACCAGGCGGATTTCAGATCTTACTTATCCCCAGGAATCCATCTCAAAGCCGCCTTTGGAAACTCCTAAGTAGGATGTAATGCGTGGATTTCAGCCTCTGCTAGATAGTTTGCAGTGTAGTTATTCCCCAAGCCTTAGTATGCAGGAAGAAAGACGCAAGCAGAAACGTGTTTAAGCAAACAGAGAGGGAGGGATAGATTGGGAGGTATTTACGTGCACACACGCGTGCGTGCGCGCACACGTGCGCACACACATACACACACACACACACACACACACACATCTGTGCCCATCTCTTCCAAGAGTTTACTGAGTAATTTCTATGAGACCCCCCAACCCCTACGCCGGCCCACAGAAACAGCTGCATGCCACAGATCTCATCAGCCTCACTTCCCTGCCTTGAAAGAGTCTAGAGACAAATTAGGCTTCATCATAGGAGAAGTAGAGGGAGGGGCAGAGGTGACCTCATGGAATGATACAGAAGAGATGAGCTGACACTGCTCAAGGATATTTTAATGAGGTTCAAAAGAAAGCAAGATGGCTCCATGCTGATCACCACGCTTACAAGTGTCACAGGATATTTTAATGAGGTTCAAAAGAAAGCAAGATGGCTCCATGCTGATCACGCTTACAAGTGTCACAGTCAGCCTGCATCGTCGCCAGTAAGTTCACCACCCAACGGCTTAAGGGAACAAGAGGTTTTATTTTGGCTTATGATTCTTGGTTACAGTTCCTTGTCCAACTTGGCAGGAGAGTTCATACCAGGAGCCTAGGGAACTGGCCACATAGGACCACTGAGAGAGGGACAAGCCTCACTTGTCAGACCAGCAGCTCTGGCCAGGTATAGAAAGATGCACACTTTCCTTAGCCCGTTCCGCCATCTTATTCACCTGTCTAGGAACTAGCCCCACCCACCATGGGCTGGGCTAGCCCATCAATCAGACAATCTTCTTCAGGTTTGCTCTGGGCTCAATTCAACTACCAACTCTTCACAACTGTGCCCAGAGCTCAAGCCCGTAATTGTCAAGTGGACAAAGATATCTAACTGTGACTAAAAGGTAAGTGTAAACAGGATACAAAGTAAACAGCAAACTGGAGAAAAGAAAGCACTTGGCAATTATCTCGTGCTCAGTGGACCTGTCTGATATTGTTCCTTCCGAAAAGTCCTTTATTGTAGGAAATGTGCTTGGGTGATGTCGTTAATCTTGGTGTGGTTATTTGATAACTGTGGAAGTGACTGTAAATGTCTGGGAAAAGAACTGAGTTGGTGACAACCTCTGAGGGCACACCATCGGGTTCAAGGTGCGGTTGGTGGCACCGAAAGTGGCTGGAAGCTGTCACACACCCCTCTCTGAGCAGAAAGCCTGAGGGGCATCACTACAGAGGCTAGAGATGGAGGAGGGACTTGAAAGCAGGGAGCTACTTGGAGGCAGAGGTGCCAGCTCTCCTTGGAGTTGGAAGAAAGCCCAAGTTCTTCTTCAGAGGGTCGTGTAACCAGGCCAGCTGTCGAAGGTGTGTGACTTCATGGTGCATTTCTTCCCTTTGTGGTAGAGCAGAGCCCCTCAAATCATGGCAGCCTGAGCATGCATTACCAGACTCAGATAGCCCTAAGGCCGGACCATGAAATAGGAGAGGTGAATGGGAGAGGCCCAACCAGCCTCAAATAAGGCCTCTCAATACTCTGGAACCCCCAGGAAAGGATGGATGACTGTCCCTCAACCTTCGGTATCCTTCTCCAAAGTCTGTCTCCTTGCACTTAGACAGCATCAATCCGGACAACCCAGTTCTTGGGGTGATGGTGGCTATGAGGGTTAATGTCAATGGTCAGCCTGTCACTACCTAGGTCATGGTCAAGAGAGGACTCCAGGCACAACTGAGAGGGATTCTCAGGAACCTAAACCAACGTGTGTGCATGCATGCATGTGTGTGCGTGTGTGTGCGCGTGTATACAAGAGGGCATTTATGGAACCCTGAGGGTGACATTGGAATTCAACCTGGATTACTGTACCTCCTTATTGCTTTACTTTGGGATTTCCCAGACTCCACCTTCCAGAGCTGGAGTTGCAGACACAACCACTTCCACCCAGCAACTTTAATGTGAGACCAGGAGATCCGAACTCAGGTCCTTTTGCTTGTGAGGCAAAGACTTTAACCACTGAGCTATCTGCCCCTGAGAGAGATGCTTTAAATTAAGGAGGGTATGCGAGCAAGCCTGGAGAAGGGTACCTTGATTGTTTTGGTTGAGGTGGAAAGTATTGAGTGGCACCATTCTCTGGTGAGCTGAGCTCTGCCAAACCGGCAAGCAAGAAGCATGTATGCACTCTTGCTCCTGCTGTGAATGCGATGTGACCAGCTGCTTCAAGCTCCTGCTGCTGTCACAATGGACGGTAACCTGGAATTGTGAGCCAGCAAACTCGTTCTTTCCCTAAATTGCTTTGGTCAAGAATTGTATTGTAGCAACAAATCATGAACGCTAAAACAGAGGCCATAGGAAGCCCCCAAATCTTCTTCACAGTTCACATACCTCAAGTGAATACTATATTAGGGATCAATCATCATTTACTGAGCTGGGAGGGTACCTGTGACTGAGCAGTTAATCATAGATGTGGGGGCAAGTTGTTGGGCCTGTAGCTGTAGCCCTAAAGGGCTTGTCCACTTTCTCATAACCTCAGTCAAAGGTACTACGCACAACTCCCAACAATACTGCTCTGCCCAACCTCCTTCCCACCCATGGCTCAACACATAGTAGGGCTTTGCTTGAAACTCTCTGCTAGTCCACCATATCATCCCCAATAAGCAGGGCAATAGTAATCACAAAGATCTTATCTGAATGTTCCAGGACCACCAAAGTCATTCAGAGTAGAAACACTGCAGAAATCAGTAAAGGAGGAGATCAGGCCCGGGAGAGAGCTCAGTTGAAAACCAGTGGCACTCATTTCATTACTGCCAAGTGTAAGTCCCACTGATAAAACTAGGGATATTATGTGCTTTGAGAGAGGAGAGGTTAAAATAATGAATAGCCTTTCATTGTTTGTGGAATGAGAGGAAATTAAAAATCAGTAAATAAATAAGTAGGCAAAACAAAATAATTTTAAAAAGCAGAATTGTTGGGGCTGGAGAGGTGGCTCAGGGGTTAAGCCTCTACCTTGCAGGCAGAAGGTCCTGAGTTCGGATCCTAGACCCCATGTATAGACGCCGGGCAGAAGCGGGGGCGGCCTGCATTTCTGGTCCTGGTAGGGCGGAGCCTGTGAATCCCGGGGCAGAGTAAACAAGGAGGTGGAGGCGTCCATAGTGGTTCCCGAATTCGCCCATGGTTCTACACACACATATATACATACACACATACACACACACACACACACACACACACACACACACACACGCACAATTGAATTAAAATTAAAAAGCAGAATTGTCAAAACTGAGACCAAACATCTAAGATTATTATGGCTGAACCTCTAATCTGACAAATGAGACACTTACTGAATGGGGAGAGCACCTGTGACTGAGCAACTTATCATAGATGGGGAGGCAGGTCGTTGGGCCTATAGCTCACCCCAACCACCACTACCATGTCACCCCTGTGTTTGGTAGTGTAGGCCTGTCACCCCAGCACCTGAGATGTAAGAGGCAGAGAAGAGTTCAAGGCCATCCTCTGTCACACAGTAAGTTTATGAATGTTCAGGCTACATGAGCTCCTGAAAAATAAGACTAAAATAAAGAAAACAAACAGAAACTTATAATATGATGCTGTGTATTGACTGATACCATCGTGAACTCCAAAGCACCCTATGTCATGCCTGCTGTCCACCAAGTTCCATGTCCCTCTGTCCCTGTCCACTGGCCTCTCCGCTTGGCTCCGGAACTGTGTCCCCTTCCAGTATGCATGCTCCCCATGTCCTCCATCTAATATGATGGCCCCTTGCCAACCTACTCCTTGTGTAGCCTGGACCTAGCAACTAGCTTCCCGGAAAGGGGTGGAAGGAGGAAAAAGCCAGAATAACAACAGACTTTTGACAATGAATTTCATTTCTCCCCCTACCTCTGGCTATTTAAGTAGTTAGAAGACGGCCTCACTCACTTTATGTGTGTACACATGTCTGCCATATGATTGCCTGGTCTATTTATCCTCTGGAATTTGTTTCAAAGCCACCTTTTGGAAACTCCTAAGTAGGATGTAATTTGGTGGGCTTTATGTTCTGTTCACTATCTAGCAAAGCAGTTATTCCACAAACCCTGGGCATTTCAGAGAAAAAAGGAGGATGCATGAAAAATGGAGTTGTGCTTTGCCCGGACACCCCAGTGTCATCCCAGCTGGATTTAAAGAAGGGAACTCTTGGCAAGACAGGGTTTGTGCAGAGTTTCTTAATGTTTAAACTTTCATATTCTCAACCTGAATAATTTTGGTTGTTAGTATGAAGGAATCTATGTGTGAATAAAATTTAAAAGCAAATTGGATTTTCTTCCCCAAGATGATACAGGTGCTGGACAGAGGATATAGTTTGCTTCTTGTCTAAAGCAGACATTTGTCACATGTCACAAGATCAGAAATAAAATTCTTTTGTCCATGACTGTCTAGTACAGAGGTTCTAATCATAATTTACTTTAAATATCATTTGCACACTGTTTCTCTCAGACTCTCAATCTAAGAAATTGGAGCTGAAAGTATGTAAAGATTTTCTGAAGACCCTAAAAAAATAACATTTACACCAATCCTAGTTTCTTTACTTTCCAAGCCAGAGATTCTACTCATGGGTGTTAATGTGTACCAGAAAAGGCATCTACTGTGTGGGGAGGAAGATTAAGTCCTTAGAACCCAGGAAAGGAAAGGGCTCATGAGAAAGCAAGAAGGACTAGAAAGGGGAGCTCAGGCACTGGACAGTCAATGATATATTCTCAGAGATTTCACATTCCAGTTTTTTGTTTGGCTGAAGGGCCTCAAAATTCTGCCCAGGGTCAGGTAGATACTTTACCTCCTCTGCATCTTTCCAGCTGGAGGAGGATGCACCAGCCAGAGTTCTGCTATGACAAAGGCCATATCAATACACGTGGACATATGGGAGAAGATTGATTAGATCTGGTTCAAGTAATTATGAAGGTCGGGAATAAATTCATTGATAAACCTGGACCAGCATATTTAATTTTATAAATAAGGTTTGCAGGCTGGATTCAGAAAAACAAACTTGTACTCCCATTTTACTGGCTTGGCCTGACCCTCAGAAATGTTCTCTCTAGGGCCCCATCACTGTCATTTATGTGGGCATCCATTAGACAGATCAATCCAAGGTCAATGATGATCTGTTCATCTCTGTATCCCCAGCATCCAGCGTGGCACTTGTTTCATAGAGAGCACCAAATAACTAGTGAGTGAACAAACAGTAGGCCCAGCCCCATGCTGTCCAGTCTACTACAGCAGACAGAAACAAAGAGAGGGTTGGAAAGGTCACTATGCTCTCACTCAGACCAGGATATGGATGATACCATGACAAAAGGTTTCTAACAGTGAAGTATTTCTTACTAACATCCATGACCATCACAGGGCTGCCCTGCTTACTTCAAGACCAGGGAAAAAGGAATAGCCACTACTTGGACCACGCCAGTCACTATAGCTGGGGAAGAGAAAAACAGTAGAGCCACATAGACAGTTCCTGAAACCTCTGCTCCAAAATGATGCATGTCGTTTCCACTCACATTATCCAAAACATGACTATGGCCAGCTCTCCATCAAACAGCCAGGAAATATTCTCCTCTGACAAATGGCCTGGTAGGGAGAAGTAGCAAGCCTATGGCATAGACAACCTCAGCCATCAAGTTAACAGAGCACCACTGGGTTTAGTGAACGGCTGGTAAATGTTAGAGTCACTTCCAGGAACAGATCGCTCTAGTTAAGTAAGGTGAGTGGGATTCATTTATTGCTTCTGCAAGCAGATTGGTGTAAGGCCCCAAAGTGCGTCCTTGAATGAGTTGGGTCTTACGCCAGAGAGGTGCCCACAAAGGCTTTTGTGACAAGACTGGAGGGACAACAGCTAGAGCTGGGGCTGCTGGAAATTCTGTCCAAGAACCAAGTAGATGCTTCATCACCCTTGCATCTTCCCAGGGCAAGGAGGAAGTCATCAATCAAGGTTCTCCAAAGAAAGGAAAAATGGGTACACAAGTAGGCATTGTAATGCTCAGTCTCAGCTGTTGGCTTGACACAGGAGGTTAAGTTTTTGGTCATATTTACAAGGAATTATCTAGTTAGCACAGACCTCTTGGCAAGCCAATAAGAGACTGTCTTGATTGCATAATTGATGTGGGAAGATCCAGTCCATAGTGAGAGGAACTATTTCCTAGGCAAGTGAATAAAGACAGGAAGAGCTAGTTGAACGCTGGTAATCAGGTCAGCAAGCAAGTATGAAATATTGGTTCTCGTTCTCCACTCTTGGTGTAGATAGAATGTGACCAGTTCCCTCTGCTCCTGATGCTGTTGTAATTATCCTGCCATGATGGACCGTCACCTGTAATTGCCAGCTGAACAAAACCCCTTTCTTGCTTAAGTTGTCTGGGTCAGGTATTTATTGCAATAATGAACATGAAACAAGAGTAGTGTTGTAATGAGAGGAGGTTCATTAGGCTTGGCTCATGGAAGTATGAAAGTTGAGAAGCTCCATGAAGGTTGTCTGCAAGCTGGAGACCAATACAAGGGTAGTGTGACTGAGTTCAGCTGAAGTCCTCAGAACAAAGGAGTACACAGTATAACTTACAGTTCAAGGCCAAAATCCTGAGAACTCAGATCATATCAGTGCGAGTCATGGAGTACAAAAGTCAGAGAGATGGGATACTGATGTTAAAGGGAAGAAGAAGGGTGCCCAGCTCCAGGAGACAGAGAGAGGAAATGCCCTTTCCTCTTCCTCTTTTCTCCTGAGTCCCAACCAAATAACTGCAGTCTACCTTGAAGGCACATCTCACCAGACATAAATCTGCCAGTATATTGTGTTGCTGAGAAGACACCCAGTCTGGAGTGTTCTGTTGTAATAGCCTCAGCAAACTAAGGCAGAGGGTCCACTCAACATACTCAGCCTATGAACTTGAGAGGACACAAATATTCAGTCAATAACAGTCACCAAATGAACATCGAGGCTCATGTGCCTCAAAAAGTGTCACAGAGAAGCCAATGAGGCCAAGAGGTGTGGGGTGGCTTACGGCACTTCTCATATGGTTGGAACTGTCAGGGGAGGCACTTCTCAAAAAATAATGAAAACCTCTCAGTGTATGCAAAACACGGTGACACTTTTAGGTCCTACACAGTAAAGTGCCCTGAGTTCTGCAGTGCTCACATGCTGGAGTTTCCCATCCTGCAAGGCCTCTTTCCCCCTCCCAGCCCCCAACTAAGAAGCCCACTAGAGCCTGGCCAATTGCCTCCATGCAGAGAAAAAAAACTAACCAAAGTGAAACCTGTCTCCAAATTTCCCTTGAAGACATGAAGACCATATGAAAATCTTGTGTGGGATCAGATGCTCACAAGGCCAAAGAGCCAGGCAGCAGAGATGTGGCTCAGGGCCCACTGCATGGGAGTCATTAATGTCCCTTACCTTTGAAGTCCGTTCTCTCAGGAGTGGCCTAGATTGCTTGCCCTTTGAGACATCCTGCACTGAGGGCAAGGGGAGTGCCATAGTTAGATACAAGTGTCAACTTGACAATTAAAAGTTCTAGGTCTGGGCACATTTGTAAGGAATTAGTGGCTAGTGGTTAAACGTGGAGCGAGCCTGCAGGAGATTATCTAATTGATGGAGAAGTCCCATCCAATGGTGATGGAGGGAACTATTTAAGAAGGTTGACATTCTTCTGTATGTTTGGTCAGATATGCTATTGTGGCAAGTAAGGATTGTCCCTCTCTCAGCAATGCTGTGGATATATGGATATGGTGTGGCCTTTTGTTGACATGTAAGAATTATAACCAGACAATAGTAAACCAAAATAAAACTCCTTATTCCCATAGGCTATTTTGTTATAAACTTACCAGCCACATTCAGAGTAATTGTGATAGAGATTGTGATGGTCCACATTGAGGTCCCCCTGCAGTGATGGGCACTGCTAATACTGGGCTGTGTAGTTCTTTCTCTGGACAATGACCTGCATTGCTGTTGGTGGCGGGGTGTTTGTCCCTGTCTTCTATGCAGTAGGGCATGCCCATGTTGTCCTCTGTAGTGACCGTCAAGGACATCTCCAGACATCATCAAAGGCCTCCCTGGGGAAGAATCACTAGTGAGAATCTATGATCTGCTGTCATCTTCAGAAATGCACAGATGGACACTTAGAAATGTCCATGTGTCACGGGAAACATAATTCAAGGTACCACGTAGTCAAGAGGTCAGTGCTCATGTTCTAGAGTCAGCTGTATCGAAGTGCACATTGCCCGGCTTCTGCCAATTCGCCCCACTGTGGTCAGAGACAAGAGCCCTCTGCCCACCTCTGCCTGCCCACCTCTAGAACGGGTGTGTCAATGGTGCATTCCTTCCAGACAGGTCGTTGTGCTGGGCTAGATGAGCTATGGGAAGTGTGTTCCACAGATCACCCACATCTTTCAAGGGCTCAGCTAGCAGCAGTGACAAGCACCCTTGGAAGACAATTAGGGATTCTTCTGCTGATCAGAACAAGAAGGAAGACCCACTGGTGATAGTATTCAGAAGACACATTGCATCTTCCCACCTTCTAACCCACACCCTTCGGAGTATAGAAAAGACTTTTTACAAAGTCTTCTACACAAGAGAGCAGATGGGGTTGAGCTAATGAGGGAGCAGCAGTGATACCTCAGGACCCAGAGTCAAGGTAGCTGGTGCTGACACAGGGCTCATGGGGACATTAGGTAGAGTGATAAGGCGGAAGTGCCACTGAGGGACAGCAAGCAACCCCTGATCACTTTCTTGCCTTCCCTGGGGGTCTTGCAGTGTCCACTGGGACACTGAGACAGGTGCCTGCCGGAACTTGGGTGCCAGGTATAGGGAGCCTCTAGAAGTACGTGCTAGAAGGAAACAGCTCATTCCTCTGAGGCAGCTGAGGAGTGACCCCAGGCTGCTCTCCAGAGACCAACTACCTCAACACTCATAGTGGCACCCTCACTCTTCAAGTGAGATGGACAGCCAGCCAGGTCCCCACGCAGAGGGCTCTCCTCAGAGGAGAAAAGCGGTCAAGAACTACCAAAGGTTTGAGAGGTGGGCCTCAGAGCAGAAGCACCCAACTTGACAAACGAGGGCAGTCAGCTCTGAGGAGATGGGGAAACAGGAACGGCTTGAATTTTAGAGGACGTGCCATAGTTTGAAACTGGAATGTTGTCTAAAGGTCCTTGGTAAGGTGTTGTTGTGGGAGTTGTAGACCTTTGGGGCTTATGAGTCCTTACAGTTTCTCTCTCTGTCTCTCTCTTTGAATAAGTCTCTCTCTGTCTCTGTCTCTCTTCTCTCTCTCTCTCTCTCTCTCTCGCTCGCTCGCTCTCTCTCTCTCTCTCTATGAAGTGAGTGAGTACTCAACTCTGCTATGTTTCTGCAGGGATCAAAGCAATGGGACCAATTAACCCTGGAGTGAAACTTTGAAAATGAACCTAAACCATTCTTGTCTCTTTATAAGTAGATTATCTCAGTTATTTGTTACAGTAACAGAACCCTAACATAATAAGAACAATTAATATCTTATAAAAGATTTGGAGGTCTTGAATCAACTACAGATCATAGAAATTAACAATTTGGTAATAATTTTAATAAATCTCAAAGTTAATATATTGAAAAGCAAAGTGAATGCAGCTGAAGAAAAAAAATGAGACAAAAGTTCAAAACATGAAGGTCACCCCAGAGGAAAGTTTGACATACACATTAAAGGATGCTCCAGGGATGGGGGGGAAGGCACTGGGAGATAGGGAGGGGAGGAAAGAAGGGGAAAAGGGGGGAGGGAGCAAGGGGGTCCAGGGAGGGGTGGAGGGAGGGAGGGGACCGGTGTACCTATTAAGTTTGTATGAGAAGAAAGAAAGAAAGAAAGAAAGAAAGAAAGAAAGAAAGAAAGAAAGAAAGAAAGAAAGAAAGAAAGAAAGAAAGAAAGAAAGAAAGAAAGAAAGAAAGAAAGAAAGAAAGAAAGAAAGAAAGAAACCATGAAGGTCACATACATAAAGAACACAAAACAATAAATAGACACACTGGAGGAAGGCAACAGTTAAAGAATTAATAGAATTTTCTAGAACCAAAGAAAGACATCAGTTTTCAGATTTATCTATTGATTACTTTTAAAATTTTTCCATCTTCATGTGCTTGTGTATGTAGATGGGAAGTATGTGTGTATGCTTGTTCACATGTCGGGTATGAGAACACATGTATGTATATGTGCATGTGGAAGCCTAAGGTTGGTATCAGAAATCATCCTTAGTTGCTCTCCCACCTTGTTCTTTTGAAGCTGGGTATCTAATCAAACCCTTCGCTCACCTACAGGGCTACTCTCACTAGCCAACTTTTTCTGGCTTCCGGAGATAGAATTATAGGCAGGTTGTTACTTACACTTAATTGACATTTTTACATGGGATCTGGGGATTCAAACTCTGGTCCTTTTTACTTCAACAGCAAGTGCTTTCACTACTAAGCCCATCCTGGGTCTTCAGATTTCAGAGACTTGTGCATGGCAAGAGAAAAATTAAATGACAAAAGGTGTGTGGACAGGTTGTGGTAAGATTCTAGAACATCAGAAGTTTAAGAAAATGCTTCTGGGAGCTCAGGGAAATTTGCGGAAGAGGGGGCGGTAAGATTGTAAGAGCACAAGGATGGGAGGAGCAATGATATGCAAGGTACTCCACACAAGTTAGGGCCGAAGCAACCATAATAAGACTTTGGATGACCTGCGCTATGTTCAACACACTATTGACCCCATAAAGTCTAGCATGGACTAAAGGCACTAGGATCCTTGGAGGTAGGGATTGACAGCCACAGTAGTGTTCCTAAGCTTAAGGGGAACACAGGAAAGGGTTCTGGGAAATGCCCCTGGGTCCTTGCACCTCATTGGAGAGAAGGACCCAGAGGAGAGTTTGGCATGCACAGTAAAGGATGCTCCGGGGATTTGGGGGGGGCACTTGGGGATGGCAAGGGAGGGGAGAGGGGAAGGGGAAGCAGGGGGGTTGGGGGGAGGTGACTGGTGTACCTGTTAAGTTTGTATGAGCAGAAGTAATAATAAAAGTGCTTAAAAAAAAAGAAAGAAAATGCTTCTGGGGCAAAGAGAAAGAGGGTGGTGCATAGGGGAGGGGAGAATTACATGCAGTTCCTAGGGCTGCCATCTCGAAGCATCCCTGAGGGGCCTAGAAAGCAAACAGTTCACTCCCTAATAGGTGGCTCCTAGTACCAAACTCACCCAGCCCACATTGAGACACTCAAGGGTAAACCTATGTAATACGGTAATTGCAAGGATTGTGAACAGGAGGGATGGGGTTGGAGGGCCACACCAGACACAAGGAGAGAGGGGACCATGTTACAGCAGAGAAAATCGACCTCCAAGGAATGCAAGTAAGTAATGTGATACCTGGTTAAGTTCACAGATGTTCGTTCCTGATCATGTACAACTGAGGGGGTATGATCTCACCAGAAGGGGAGGGCATATAGTCTGGCAGATGAAAAGAGATCATTTTGCAAATGGGTGACTGATCCCTCCCTCACCGAGGTTTCCTGCTTTTATTACATCTACCCTTGAATGTGCTATTATAACAAGACTCCAGTTTAACAGTTTTTTATCTCTGACCAGGGGATGACATACAGTGCCCATCAGGATGGAGTGAAGGGCATTGCAGGAGCAGCAAAACTGCAAAAGAAAATCAACAAACCACAATCCAGAACTTCAGAGACTCTATATCATCCACATAGAACTAAGCCAGCCTAATCTCCCCCCATCCTGAAGCTCAGGGACATCTGCGGAAGAGGGGGCGGTAAGATTGTAAGAGCAAAAGGATGGGGGGAGCAATGATTTGAAGAGTCTCCACACTAGATAGGGCTGAAGCAATCATAATAGGACTTTGCATGCCCTGCGCCATGTCCGTCACACTATTGACCTCACAAAGTCTAGCATCGGCTAAAGGCACCAAGATCCTTGGAGGCAAGGGATTGATGGCCACAGTAGTGTTCCTATGCTTAAGGGGAACACAAGAAAGGGTTCAGGGAAATGCCACTGGGTCCTTTTACGTCATCGGGAAGGAGGACCAAGAGGAGAGTTAGGCATACACAATGAAGGACTCTCTGGGAATTGGGGGGGAGGCACTGGGAGATGGGGAGGGAGGGAGGGGGAGCAGGGGTTTGGGAGGAGGAGGAGGGGGGAGGGAACTGGTCTACCTATTAAGTTTGTATGAGCGGAAATAATAAAAAATGTTAATAAAAAAAAAAAGAAAGCAAACAGTTCAGTTAAAAACAATAGTGCTGTCTCTCCCCATCTTGAAGCTCAGGGAAATTTGCGGAAGAGGGGGCGGTAAGAGTGTAAGAGCAGAAGGATGGGAGGAGCAATGATATGTAAGATACTCTATATTAGTTAGGGCTGAAGCAATCATAATTGGACTTTGCATGCCCTGCGCATTGTCCAACACACTGTTGACCTCACAAAGTCTAGCATCTGCTAAAGGCACCAAGATCCTTGGAGGCAAAGGATTGGCAGCCACAGTAGTGTTCCTATACCTAAGGGGAACACGGGAAAGAGTTCGGGAAAAGCCACTGGGTCCTTGTACGTCATCGGAGAGGAGGGCCCAGAGGAAAATCAGACATGCACAAGAAAGGACTCTCTGGGAATTGGGGTGGGAGGCACTGGGGGATGGGGAGGGAGAGGGGTGGGGAGGGAGAGCAGGGGGTACGGGGGGAGGAGGAGGGAGGGAGGGAACTGGTGTACCTAATAAGTTTGTATGAGCTGAAATAAAAAAAAAGTTAAAAAATAGCATTCAAAAAGACTGTAAAACGGGCATCCTAGCCCCTCATGGCACTTTAGTACCATGAGTTCTGTTTCTTGCCTGCTTCTTATGGAGGCATCCTAGCCCCTCATGGCACTCCAGTGCCATAAGTCCGTTCCTTGTTCCTTGCTCCTCATGGATTCCATGCCTAGGCAGCATGACTTCTCCAGGGCATCCTAGCCCCTCATGGCATTTCACATCTGGAGTCCATGAGTTCCAACCTTTCTCTCCTCAAATAAACTCTACCTTAATCCTCCAAAAAAAAGAAAAGACTGTAAAACTATTAACTTCATTGAGGTTTTTTTTTTTTTTCCGGGGGGGGGGGGGCGAAACAGATTGTTATGAATATCAACTGGCTGACTAACCCTGTAGATTCAGGTTGTATGTGTGAAGGTTTTGGTGCCTTGGACAAATGTGCATTTAAATTAACTTATGTAAAATACAAGTATTGAAACAAACAAAAAAAAAAACAATAGTGCTGTAATGGTTTTGACTATAGAGGCTAGTGTCTGAAGCTGAAGTGTGGGTGTCTTGGTTCCTAGGTGGTGGTGGTGGTGGTGGTGTCCAAGGTAATCTATTGCAGGTCCCTCCCACCTCTGCAACTTACAGGTGCACTGTCCCCTGTCTGTCTCTGGGCTCATGCAGCTTCCTTCTCTGTGTCTTTCTGTCCTTTCCCCATAAGGACAGTGGGCTCTGAATATAGGTCCTGTCTTAACAGATCTCATCTCACAATCCCTCATCTTATACCTGTACCCGCCCTTTTTCTCCAGTGAGGTTACTCTGGCTGGGTACTGAGGACCTGGAAAATTTTTTGGGGGGGGGGGGTCCTTTCAGCCCACACTATACATAGGAACAAGGATTGGATTGATATCATACTCCTCATCAGCAAAATTGGATATAAGAAAATAATGGAGTAATATTTTCAAAGCTCTGAGGGGAAATGGCTTTGAACATAAATTATCATTCAAGTGTGAGGGTAAAATGAAGCCCCATCAGACAAATAAGGACTCAGAACATTTAGCAGCCTTCCAGTTCTGCTTTGGAAGAATTATTGTATTGGGTGTTGAGTTCCCCCTCTCCTCCCCTACCAACCACAGAAAGTAACCCTAGGTTGCCTGGCACTGACATAAAAATCTGCATGCTTCATATTTGTTTAGCAAGCCTTTATTATAACAGGTATGTCTCCTGTCTGCCCCATCCTAAATTCTGAAACAGCCACTGCTAACTTTTCCAGCTGTTTTCAAGTTAGTTGCTTTTATATTTTGACAGCTGTTTCTTGATTTCCACATATTAAGCACTATCAAATGACCTTTGGCTATGGAGAATTCCATTTTAGCTCTCCTGTTGCTCACTCACCAAGCGCATGAATTCTCCTTCCCCGCCTTCCCACAGAGTGAGACCACAGCTTTGAATCAGGTCACTGTATGGTGTCGACCACATTCATGTCATTCCCAAGTAAGTCTACGCAGAGCAATTACTGCTCCAGTCTTCTGCCCTCTAAATCCAAGCTTATTTTCACTTCCTTGAGTTAAATTCAGTATGCATCAGCCCACAATGACTGCTTTGCTCCTAATTTTGTCCACGAAACTGAAAATCTTCTCTCAGTGTGCTCAAATGTACTAATTGTTGTAGCAGCTGTGGTCCTGGAAGTTTTCTTCAGCTCTTTCTGACTTGGATTCCTGAATCCCATGTCTTTCTTTCCTGGTTTTCATCCTCATGTTGGTAAAGTCTGCCCTTAGCAACTTACTGTGAAAATTGAAAAAACCCTCCAGTTAGGACACTTTCCCACAGACTTTTGAAGATATTTTGCTATTGTTTTAATTTCAGTATTGCTGTAGAAATTTGGATGCTGAATTACCTTAAATATCCTTTATTCTTTTTTTAGTTTTATTTATTTATTTATGAGAGAGAGAGAGAGAACATATGCATGTCATAGCACATGGGTGGAGGTCAAAAGACAACTTTCAGAAATCATTTCTCTCTGTCCATCATGTAGGCTTCCAGGGATTGAACTCAGGTTGCCAGGTTTGTAAGCAGGTTCCCTGTCTGCTGAACTATCTTGCCAGCTCCTATATTTGGTTTTTAACCTTAACTGGTTGGAATCTACCTTTCCTTTCTGTATCCCTTTGTATGTCCCTTCGTATATCCCTTCGTGTTTGCCAAATGATGCAGGGAAATGGTCTTTTCGGCTGTCCCGTCTGGGTCACCAAATGTTGCAGGACAATAGGAATCGACAGTCCCAATGTTTTAGGGTTCTTGTGTTCCGGAGTCCAAGATTGAAACCAGAACACGTGTAGAGGATTAAGGTAGAGTTTATTAGAGGAGAGAAAAGCTGGAACTCGTTACTCCAGACGTGGAGTGCCATGAGGGGTTAAGACACCCTGGAAGACTCTCAGAGCCTAGGCATGGAATCCATGAGGAGCGAGAAACAAGAAACAGACTCATGGCACTGTGCCATGAGGGGCAAGGGAGCCTCCATGAGAAGCAGGCAAGAAAAAGAACTCATGGCGCCTTGAGTACCATGAGGGGCTAGGGCACCCTCCTTTATTCTTAATGTGACCTTTTCCTGCCCCCTAGAAGCTTTTAGGGCATTCTATTGATTCCTGATATTCTTAAATTTCACTGTGATGTGCCCTAATGAGTGCATATAGTCATACAGGATTTTTTAAGACAAAACTAATTTCTTATCAGTTTTTTCAGCTATATATAGGCTATAAATATAAATAGATGTATTATGTTCTAGGAAGTCTCCTTAAAAAGGGTGCCCTTCTTTTTCTTCTTTTTTCTCCTGCTGCCTGGCATTCTCATAGTTGTTTGGATCATGAGATGACCTTGGAAACAGGAGTCACATTCTGCAACGCTGCAAGAGAGGAGTTGTAAATTCCCCAGCCCCACGCAGTGACTACAGTAGCCTGGACTCATTTGGGGGCCTTTCATTTACTCAGGAAAAAAAAATATATATTTTCATGTGTTATTTCCCTGTTGACTGTATTGTGTGTGTGTGTGTGTGTGTGTGTGTGTGTGTGTGTGTGTGTGTGTGTGTGTGTGTACAAGAAAGTACTTAAGTGTGGGTGCCTGTAGAAGCCCAAGGGTGACATTAGGAATTATCCTGGATTGTTCTACCTCTTTATTGATTTGTTATGGGGTTTCCCAGGCTCCCCCTTCCAGGGCTAGAACTACAGGCCACTGCTATATCTGCCCAGCATTTTTACAAGAAAACTGGGGATCTGAACTCAGTTCATTTTGCTTGCAAGTCAAAGACTTTATTTTGTGGCCTTTTTGGTAAGTAAAGCCAAACTTATCCTAAATAGAGACAAAGCTGTCATAGTTAGGCACAAGTGTCAGCTTGACAGTTGGGGGTTTGAGCTCTGGGCACATTTGTAGAGAATTAGTGGTTGAATTAGGCCCTGAGCAAACCTGCAGAAGATTGTTTAGCTGATGGGGAAGATCCAGCCCATGGTGGGTGAGATTGGGCCCTGGAATAAAATACAGACACTTGGTTGAGAAAGTTGGTGTCCTTGTGTATACTTGACTAGACATGCTGGTCTGGCAAGTAAGGATCGCCCCTCTCTCAGCCAATACATAGAGATGGTGTGGCCAGTTCCCTCAGCCCTGGTGTTGGTGAACGCTCCCCCGTCAAGCTGGACTAAGAACTGTAACTACTAATTGTAAGAGAAAATAAACACCTTGTTCCCTTAAGCCGTTTGATGGTCATTTATCAGAAACCATTCAGGTGAACTGCAACAAAGCAATATATTTTGAAATCACCTTAAATATACTTTTAAATAACTCTCAATGCATGCATGATGAATGTTCATAATTCTTCTCTCTCAAAATTTATCAAAATAACATTGAGATGAGTCCTATGCAATTGAGTGTCTTATATGTAAGCAGATACCAAAAATGAATACTTCAGAAAGAAACCTTGTTGCTTATTGCAGAAATAGTGAAAAACTAACTGAATGTGGTGGTGCATGCTCATAATGCCAGCACTTGGTTGACTAAGGCAAGAGGATTGCTGCAAGCTTAACACCAGCATGGTCTGTCTAGACAGTTCCAGATCAGCCAGGGCTGCACAGGGAGACCCTGACTCAAAACACAAGACAAAAAATAAATAAATAAATATTTTAAAACTAAAAACAAAGCAGAACAAAATGGAAGACTCTTCATGGACAACGGAAAGAGAGAGAAAGGAAGAGACAAGCCATTTATTCTTAGACTGATCTAATGGTGGAAACAAATCCTGAGTATTTGTAAGGTAAATTCTAGAAAAACAGGACTTTAGAGGATAATTTTTAAATACTGGGGAAAAAATGAAATCAAATGAAAGCAACTCCAGCAAAAAAAATGGGTTAAAAAGCACACTAAATAGAACACATGCACACACACACACACACACACACACACACACATACACACACACACACATACACACACTATGGTTGGTCTAACCAAACAAAGCAGCAACCACATATTTCTGAATGAGTTACATTCTTCTCAAATTGGATAGCAAGAAACATATATAAAGTAAAAAGAAAAGTTGAAGCCAAAAGGAAAAATATAAAGATATATATTGAGAGGGTAATAACATAAAAATATGGATAGCAATATTAATAGCAGATGAAGAAGAGTGTTTTATGCTGAGGAAAGAAATTCCCTGTTAAGATGATCTATAACAACCATGGCCCATTATGCACATAACAAAAACTTGAAAACATATAAAGCAAAAATTGATAGCATTGCTGGGAGATACAGATGAATATATTGTTATATCAGAGGTTTTAACTTACTTCTCAGCAGATCGTTGAGACAGACCAACAGGGAAGCTAAGTAAGGATATGAGTGACACATGTAACATGATTAATGAGGTTAATGACATGCAAAATATATGATATCTAGCCAAATCAAATAGTGAGTATAAATCCCTTTTAAACACACAGGAAGCATTTGCATAATTGCCTATGTGTTTGGTCACAAATAAAACAATGTATTTGAAAAGATTACTGTCACAGCTAAATACCATCTCTGGCAATGATACAATAAAGAGCTATTCACAAATGATAGTGAATATAAAACCTGTGCACCTGCTAGTGAAGTACTGTATTTATCTCAATAATTATTGGATCATGGGGTCAGTCGAAATGGAAATGACATGTCACAGGGTAAACACAAGAGCACATTGTTTCAGTACATGTGGAACAAGAGCCTTCAAGCCATTAGTTAGAAAACGTCATGTGTGCAAATAAATAATCTAAGATTTCATCTGAAGAAATTACATGAAGAACAATAATACAAAGCCACAGGCAATGAACTGAAGGAATTAATAATGAAGAAGTTCAATTGACTAGGAAACTAAACAGTGGGCCTCATTCCTAGCACCAAAACTTTCTTTCTTAAAAGGCTACTAAAATGAGTAATCATTTGTCGAGACCATTGAAAATAAAAGGATGAACACAACTAAACAACAGAAGGAAGCAAAAGTGGAACAAATTACTGCAGGAAAATGGAAAAATCATGATTTGAGAAAAGCATGTTATAATTTCTACTTGCAGGGTTTTATGTCACGTCAATGCTCGGGGTCACATGACTAATGGAACTCAGTGGCCCAGTTCTATGTTCCTTATTTATCTTTCTGGAAAAAAAAAATCTCTGCTGCCCAGTTTTCCCACCTTGTGGACAGATCCCACACATGACTTTCTGTGGTCATCATCTCCTCAGGGAAGTCCTTAAGTGGGTTCTTTCTGTGTTTCTGTGCATGGAGTCAGCTGGCCAGTTCCTGGAGGGCTTCTTATTCCGGAGAGACCGGACAGGATGGGAAGTAGGTAAAGCCCTCCACCCCCAGCAAGATGTAAGCCAAACATGCCAACACCCAAGAGGCCAGCTTAGGGGCACCTGACTGTGTGGGGCCCCTGCAGGCTGGCCCCAGGGTCTGGGAAATGCGGCCCTGCCAAAGAGACACAGAATTCTTAGGCCTCCAAAGCACCACAAAGAAAATCTTTCCAGCCAAGTAGAGAAGCCCTGAGTGGGCACTGCCCTGGAGCCCCAGACGCTGGAGAGTTCTACACCTGTGCTCAAATAAGAGACATGTGCTCAGAAAAGAGCTCAAAGCACTACCCCACCCTGCCGGCACATGACGGAGGAACAGCAAATACCAACCGGGCGCAACAGAATCCTCAGACCTTTGTCTCTATCTATTTTTGTAAGTGTCCATCATGGCCCTGTCATCCCAGAACTTTCCCAGGCCTGGTGTTTTGCATCTTGTAGCCATCCCTTCTCCCCATGACCTCCAGTTTTCATTGCAAACACCTGCCTGTTTGTCTCTCTGCACCTGAGAAGTGCGGTCTGATCAGTTGTAAGAGACATGACAGAGGGATGGAAGCATCGGTCCACTGGACCCTGTCCGGGCCACACAGCGACCAGCCCCATAGGGCTGGTGAGGTGCATCAGACCTTCCTCCTTCTCCTTTCTGTGTCTACTGACAACTGGGAGCCACGGCTAGGAGGAGACAAGGCTGGAAGGCCGCAGGCCGTCGGATCCATCCCTGAAACCAGTTGAGTTGCCCAGGTACAATTGCACCCCGCCCCCCAAGCAAAATTCTGCAATTTGTGCAGTGACAAATGGGCAATGAGGTCTTAGCTTATGAGATTCCGTGTTTTTGAACTCAAATCGCATTTCCCTATTGACCCACAGGAACGTTTTGGAGATCGTTAATCTTCATTTCTGATTGATTTTCTGTCAATACTTCCCTGCCGCCCCCACCAGCCTTTCCATCAAGCGGTTAATGAGCTGTAAACAAACCTGGTTGCACAGTGGGAGTGGTTTTCCAAGAAACCTTCCAATAGTGAGTCTGCGTTGGCAGGCACAAATTGCACTCTCTGGGTCTGTTAAGGTGGATTCTGGGTCCAGTTTTCTTTGGGGTGGGGAGGTCCCTGGACGGAGAAGTGCTCCAGGTAGAGTAAATTGCAACTGCCCAAAATGAAATTGAACAGACCCGAAATCTCTCCCCAGAGCTTCCCAGCCCACCTGTGTTGCTTGTGTGCTGTTAAGGCCTACAGAAGATCGCACCAAACCGGAAGTGGCTGGACCCTGGAGGGGTAAGGTGTAGGTTTGCTCCAGCCAGGCTTAGGCGACATCGAGATGGTAATCGCTTGAAGGCTGGTTACATGGTGGGAGAGGAGGCTTGGGTGAGTGGGGTGAGGGTGGCAGAGGTATCCTTGGGGGATACCAGGGAAGAGCCCAAAGATAACATAGATGGCAAAGACTCACTTTGGTCAGTGTCAGCACCCAGATGTCATGCAAGAACTAGTCCTTCCTCCCTTCTGAGTAAGCCTTCGAATGGAGATGATTTTTTTCTTGCCATTTCTGGATCTGAAAGGTCCAGATGTAAGTTTTGGGGAAAACTGAAAGGTGTTACAGATGTCAGGGAAACCCTTTGGCCCCAACTTCCCAGGGACACCCCCCAGGCTGTCCTCCCTATCAACCTAGACTCAAGTTTCCCTGCAGCCCGCCTGCATGTTAGCACGCAGGGAAAACTTCAAGGAAAACATGTAGCTGATAAAAATTTAATGCTATATGTAACAAAGCAGAATGAATATTTAATCCGTGCTCTTATGCGAAACCACATAACCAAGCAGCCCCGCGTGGCGGCCCCTCCCCGCATCCGCGCCTGGCAGCGAAGCAGTTAAGCTGCTGGCAACAAGCAGCTCCTAATAAACACTCGGCTAATTCTGTAGGAAAAGCACTAATTAGAAAAGCAATAATAATCGGTGTAATTGCTCTAAATTACCCTCCTAACAGAGAACCATGCTTGGAAGCCGGGAACGCAGCTGCCGCGCCCAGCCCCGCGTGCCGCGCACGGCGCTCGGCACCGCAGCCCGCGCTCTGCTGCCCCCCGGCGGCGCCCACGCGCAGTCCCGCCTGGCCGCCAGGAATCGCTGCGGGAAGACCGACGCGCGGGCGCCTCCCGTGTCCCGCGGACGCACAGACCCGCGGGTGCACGGAGGCCCCGCCCCCGAAGCGGCGTGCCCTGGGTATTCGGGAATCGCCCTTACTCCTGGCGTTGCTGACCGACAACCAGCATCACATTGGAGGGACTCACGGTCGAGAGGCTAGGGGCAAATGTAATGCAATAAGTAGACGTCTTCAGAGTCCCGGGACTGGGGATAGAGTGCACCTGCGGCTGAGAATGGGGGTGAATACAGGAAGGTCCAAAGAAAGGGGGTCTGCCTCAAAAGAAAGAGGTCAGGCCTGCAGAGGAGATGGAATGCTCTGGGGAGAAAATCGGAACAGTTCCCCGGATCCCAGTTACAAAGAGCATTAAAATCCCTGGATAGGGTTGGGGGAGGGGGTTCTACTGTTAAACTGGCTGGAAATGAACAAGGTTACTGCCAGTCTAGTGGTTTTCTGCAGCAATGATGGGTCATTCACAAGTCCTCCAGGGTCAGCCATAGTTTTCAGGGTAAGTTGGGCGCGGCGTGTGTGGGTCAGCTGTCCACAGTCACTGTGTGATCATCAGAGTCAGCTCCCTGAGCACACGCACAGGTGCATGGGTATGCACAAGCCAAGCAGGTGAGGGCAAGCTCATCGTGGTAAGCACCGCGGCACCCGATGCCTGTAGTAGCTAACTGATAAATGTTTGCTGGTGGACATCCAGAACCCATTGGATGCCACACTGGGGACAGATCACACCATTTGAATTGTAGGTTGGTATAAAGCCATGACCAAAGGGGCCAGCCAAAAACAGAGAGTCTGTGGACTTTGCCCAGCCAGCTCGCAGGGAAGCCCTCCAGGGGAGGCAGACCTCAGACTCTGGAAGCCCCTGCTGCAGGTTGGCAGCTAGGACATTTAGAGGGTTTCTAGTATCCCATCCCTTCAACAAGGGGTACAGGGAAAGGTATTCTCCAAACAAAACCAAAGAGTCTGCCACTCATATAACCACACCCCCAACACCAGAGTAATACTCCCCCATTCTACCTTATAGCAATCATAAGAACACGACTCACTCCCGTTGCAGGGAGCTCATCCCAAGCTGCACTGCGCAGTGATGTTTTGCCCTCTGTCTGCAAGCCCCCTTAACAAACACCCACGGGGAATTCATCCTCCCAGATTCCTCTACCATGCCCAAGGAAACAACCCCCACTGAGGCCCTCTGCCCATCTTTGTCTCTATCTCTATTCTTGCTGTGGCATCCCCACCTGACTAACGGCTCCGCAACAGAAGACTAAATTTGAGGCAGCGTGCGCATTGCAAGTAGGTACCACACATCGGGAAACCACTTAGACAATGATGGGCCTTCATCATGACCTCTGCAAGCACCCTTGTAGGGTTCACAGAGTTTGTCTGTTAGGTGGCCAGTTGCGTAGGTTGACTGTACTGTGGGTGCCTGGTCTCCACAACGGGAGGCTCTCTGAGGCACACACAACATGCTCCACCCTTCTCCTCCCTCTAGGCCCCCACCTTCAGTTGTTTCTGACCTATCAAATGGAACTTGTAGTTTCCAGCTAATTAGTTCTGAGTTTGGTACCCCGCTCAAGTTACCAGACTACCCCTCTCCTGAGAGGAGGGAACTCCATGCCCACAAGTGGCCACCATTTGACACTGCTTTGCTGGAAAGGAGACAAAGGCCCCCAGCCATTGTCTGCTTAGAGTTCACGAGCAGGCCACACAAAAGCCCCATGAATTCTTCATGACCTCTGAAAGCCCTGGTGTCTCCAGGCCCCCTCCTAGTTTACCCACAGGTGGGTCTTTGGGAAAACCGACATTGTTGAACCAAGAAATCGGTTTATTTTCTGAAGTCTTGGAACAGAGCTCAGTGGCCCTCCCTTCCCCCTGCCCCTCGCCCAACTTCTTCAGGGTGGTGATGCAGATCCTGAGGGTTACCTGAAATCAGAAGCTCCGCCCAGGACAAGCCAAGGTCACCCCACATCCCAACAACTCTCCTGCCTATCATCCCAGCACTGCATCTGGGTCAGGAGCAGAGTGAGACTCTGCTCCTGGTGGGATGTCCCATCTCTGCTCCAGAAATAGCCCCCGGGAATATGTGCCCTTCCTTCGGCGACGAAAAACCTGGAGTGGGCGCCCTACTTCTCTGAACCCCAGGACAGGGTTCGGTGAGCCACAGTGCCCTCTGCCGGTGAAACACTGGAAGAGCGCGGAGTCCCTGATCGGCTTGCTACCCTCAGATTCCACCCAGACTCCCATTGTCAAACCACTGTTTTTCAGTTCAAGCCCTTTCTCCTTCCAACGTGTCTCCAGAAGGAAGAAGGAGCAGTAGTCTGACCACACCACTTCTCCAGAGACAACTGGAAAGGGGAGAGAGAGATGCCGAGGCAGGGGGAAGGGTGGGATTTGAGTTAATGAGCTATGCATTTTCCTTTCCCTATAAGCCACGGTATTTGATGCAGCAGCCAATTTAACTTAGCAATGGGATAATTTGTCATGGGGTTGTTAGGATACAGAGGGAAGCTGAGTAAGATGAGGAAGAGTAGTCCAGACAGGGCCAGACAGAGCTGGGGCTATTCCTAGTGCTTCCTAGAAACAATCTCTGGGCTCCACACCAGGGGTCTATGGGGAAACGTGTGCATAGAGCCACGGGTTCCTTGGCAGAAGAGCCAGCATACCACAAAAGACAAAGAGACCACAGCATGAGAGACCCCTGAGACAGGCATGCAGAACCTTTCCTCTAAGTACAGAGCTGTGTGGCTCTCCAGAACCCAGCATCTGGTGCTCCCTTGACTGGATCTATGTGGCCGCATGATGGATAGCTGGCCTGGGTTGGCTGGATCCGTGGACCAACAGGAGAATTCCATTCAAACCTTCATGCACCTCCAGCTGCTCTGTCCTACATCTGGGTGCCTGATGGCTGCTCTCCTTAGAGAGCCTCCAAAGCAGATGTATCCTCAGGTAAATTAGGTGGCCATATATTCTGGTTTGCTGCTGATTAGCTGTCCTACGTTTGGCTTCTTGTTCCAGGGCAATTGTTTACCATAAGCCCTTTCAAATACAAGACACCCTGGTGTGGATGGTGAACATGGTCCTCCTACAGAAGGGAAAAGTCAAGCCTGAGATGCAGCCATTGCCCAGAGATAGCCCATACATAGCCTAAGCTCAGTCCTCTTAAGAGTTTCTGTTGTCGAAAATTAAGCACCGTATGTACTCCCTAATAGGTGGAACCTAGTACATATTCTTTCTTAGTGACATATTCAAAGATAAATTTCTGTAATACCTGCAGTAACTGCAAAGATTACAAACAGGAAGGAAAGGGAAGGAGGGCCTCCCAGAAATAAGGAGATAGGGGATCATGCTACAGTAGAGAAAATTGGTCACCATCAACTATTACAAAGTAAGTAGCAAGACATCTTGTTAAGCTCACTCACTTTCCTTCCTGGTCACTTGCGACTGAGGGGGTTTGATCTCACCAGTCAGGGCGGGCATAGAGTCTGGCAGATAGATGGTAACCATCCTGCAAATGGGAAACTGACCCTCCCCCTCACTGCTGTCTCCTATTCCTATTCCATCTACCTTTGAATCTACCCTTATAGTAAGATTCCATTTAATCAGCCTTTTATCTCTGGTTAAGAGGTGACCTCAACACCGAACAGGATGGAGCCAAGGGCCATGCAGGAACAGCAAAACTGAAACAACAACAAACCATAATCCAGAACATCAGAGACCCTACATTAATCACCTGGAATTAGACCAGCCAAATCTCTACCCATTCTAAAGCTCAGGGAAATTTGTGGAAGAGGGGGCGGTAAGATTGTAAGAGCCTAAAGATGGGGAGGAGTTGGGGCTGGAGAGGTTAAGCTCAGGGGTTAAGCCTCTGCCTTGCAGGTGGAAGGTTCTGAGTTCAGATCCTAAACCCCACTTGTGTGTATTGGGGCACCGGGCAGAAGCTGGCGCGTCCTGAGTTTCTGGCCCTGATAAGGCAGAGCCTATGAATCCCGGGAGAGAGTAAAGAAGGAGGTGGAGGTGGTCCATGGTGGTTCCCGAATTCGTCCGTGGTTCTACACACACACACACACACACACACACACACACACACGCACAATTGAATAAATAATAATAATAAAAAGATGGGGAGGAGCAGCTATATGCAAGATACTCCACACAAGTTATGACCGCAGTAGCCATAATCGGGATTTGCATGATCTGCGCAATGACTGACATGTCAATGACCCCCCAGCCAAAGTCTAGCATAGATCACAGGCACTAGAATCCTTAGAGGCAAGGGACTAACAATCATAATAGTGTTCCCATCTAAAGGGGAGCCCAAAAAAGGGCTCTGGGCAATGCCACTGAGTCCTTACACCTCACCAGAGTGAAGGACGAAGTGGGAAGTTTGACATTCACACTAAAGGATGCTCCAGGGAATGGGAGGAGGGAAGAGGGCCACTGGGAGAAAGGGAGGGGGGTAAAAGGAAGGGAAAAAGGGGAAGAAGGTGCAAGGGGGGTTGGGGAGAGGTGGAGGGAGGGAGGGGACAGGATACCTATTAAACTTGTGTGATTGGGAAGAAAATAGAAAAAAAAGAGTCTGTTGTCTTTTTGTTTATTTGTTTGTTTGGTTTTACTTTTTCTGCTAAGTGAAATAACAGGCACCAAGGTCGGATATACTCAATGTTATGAAACCAGTCCTCACTTGTCATCCTGACTTCTCCTCTAAGGAGTCCTTTCTGACTGACCAACATAGTCTTCAGTGCCCCTATCCATATCTGAGCCCTGCAGGTGTGGCCTGCACTCAATACTGCCCTTTTCTCTACCAGGATTTGACTGGATCAGATAACAGCATGCTTGGGAAAAGGAGTGAGCAAGAAGAAAATAGCTAGGTGACAGAGGCCAAATGATAAGGTCTAGGATCAGCCACTACGCTCTCTCTCCTGGGCACTGAAACTCAGCAGTACAGACAGGCCCTACTGCGAGATAATGGGACCGGCACAAATCACTTTCCATTTTTTTATGGTCCAGATCTGTTTTGTTTCCATCCACAACTACGGAGTGCAGACACATTCTCTTGGCCCCTGAGCCATTGAATCAACCCTTTTTTTTAATGTTTTAAGCAGCCAGAGCCACAACTCTCCCCTGCTTCGTCCTTGAGCTTTTGAATGGAACATCTCCACTACCACTGTCAACAGCCGAGGGTCGGGCAGCGGCCGCCACTCCCTGGGATACAGCACCACCTAGTGGTCATTGTTAGCCTGACAGTGCCATTTGCCAAATTTCAGGCTATGGAGATAGATCAAGGATTCCACAAACAAAACTCTAGGACATTCTTCCTGCATCTGAAAGCACTTGCCTCCCCTTCGAATGGGAAACTGAGTCCAAAACAGAGCAGAAGAAACAGTATAGCATGAAAATTTTCATAACACAAGAGTTCTGATCCAACCTCTGTTATTCATCCCCTTTGAGTCCCAGATTCATCCACTGTAACATGAATAAAGTGTCTCTCTCTCAGGGAAATTGTGAAGATGAGCTGGCTTAAAGTAGTAAAAACACTTTATATAGTGCTTGTCAGACCGTAAATTATTTTAAATGTTTACTATTAATATTGTAGAAATGACGATTTATTCTGGCTGAAAATGCTATATGAATTTAGGAACAGGTGAATTCCATATGAATATGTAATTAGAATGAATATGCAATGAGAGCAGTAAGAACTGTGAGGACCCTACCAGAAATACAGACTCTGTGACCAGGATCAAGTTGGTGACTCCCCCTCGTTTGTGAATGGGCATGAAACAGTGTTTAAAAGTAGGGGCCTCAGCCAGCTAATCTTTGGGTTATCTTCTTTCAATTGTATACATGCATTAGTGTCTAGCATGTGCCAGGCTCTAGTGACTCATAGATGACAGGATATGGTGCTGGTCTCAAAATCAAACTCTGATTCACATCACAGACAAGAGGCTTCTTTTCTCACACTGACCCCTATACCAAACCCAGAAGGTAAAGATTCATTCCTTAGTATTGTGTCCACAGCAGACAGTCTCCAGGATCTCAGGAGGCTGAAGGTGCGAGAGCACTTGCCTAGCGTGTATGATACCCTGAGTTCAACTTCCAACTCTTCTCCCCAAAAGAAACCTTCTAGGAGCCTAACTCTCCCCCAAAAGAGCCGAGTTGGATGTGGCAGATTATGATCAAGTCTCTAGTCCAATCTCAGTCTCTTGAGATTTAGATTTAGATGGGTCCACAATCTTTAACAGCCCCCAGCTTGCTCCAAAAGCTGGTCCAGAATCAGAAATGTTGGTAATAAAGCTCAGAAAAACGGGGCTTCTGCCATCTATCTGTGCAAAGAGGTCCCAGAGCTCAGTTTTCTGGGCTACAGTAGTATTTCACGATGTTTGATGAGAGCCAGGGATGGAACTCAGTGGTGTACATAAGAAGACTCTGAGTTCAGGTCTCGGCACATAAAAATATAATGTGTTTATAAGTGCACAGTTAAACTAGTTAGAGTTAAAAAAACAAAGTAACCCATTGGGCCAGTGAGATAGCCTGATGTTTATAAAATTAGAGTCTTAAATGGAGCACATATGACTTCCCTCTCCCTCTCAAATAAATAAATAAAATGTTTTAATAACCCATTACAAGGTCCTTCTTCTGACCTTTAAAAACTCTGTCCTTCAGAGTGAGTTTCTTTCTAGAAGCTGTTCCTTGCCATTAGCCCCGAACTTCATATTTTAATGGCCCTATCACCTGTATTCTTTTTGCCTCTTGGGTTAGAAGATAAGCTCCTGGTGGCTGGAACTTTGTCTTACTTGCTGAATTTAGAGATCATGGATTTACCACTGCAGTGCTGTCACCCCTGGACTTCATGCTAAGCTTATTTTTCAGTGGCCTTCGGACATGAAAGAGCTTGGGGGGATGACTCCATGTTTAACACACAAGCAGGAGGACTTGGGCTCAGTCCTCAGCATCCATCTAAAAATCCAGGGGCAGAGGCATACGGTGATGGGGAAGTGGAAACAGGTGGATCCCTGGGGCTTGCTGGGTGTGAGTCTAGCAAAATTGTGAGCTCCAAGTTTAGTGAAAGACCCTGTCTCAAAAATAAGACGGAGACTGAAGAAGACAGAAATGTCAACCTCTGACATCTGTGTACACACACACACACACACACACACCACACACACACACAAGAATGAGTTAAGTCCTTTCCTCTGGTATTTTTATTTCCTTAGAAAATCATGAAGCAAAATCAAGAGACAGAAGATCTGGTATTTTAGTGATCAGCAGACACTAAAAGCATTAAGTAAAATATCGATTGATGATTGATATGCCTTATGTCCAGCACACCAGCAGAACAAGGGCAGTGTGAGGACAAGGAACAACCTTCAATAGTGCACGAGTGCACAAGAAGATGAGCAAGTCTTCACTGGCCAGCGGAATGAACGCGAGATTCCAAATTTCAGAAAAGAGCCAGAAAAAAATAAAATAGAAATTCTAGAGGTGAAGAGTACAATAACCCAAATTAAAAGTCTAATGTTGGGTTTAAGAACTGACTAAAGTGAAAAATTATCAAAAGGAAGTAAGTGCCTTGAACACACACACACACGCACACACTTAAAAAATAAAACCCAAAACAAACTGTGGAGATACAAAAGGAATGGAAAACAGCTAAGAGGAGTAAAAGATACAATGACAAAGTCAACCATAATATGCAATTTGAGTCCTAGAGATGAGGATACACAGAGATGAGCAAACTTAGAAGAAAAATTGATTGAGACTTTTCTGAAAGATCTAATATTTCATGGTAAAACTGGTTTTTAAAGAAAAGCACAGGTCCCCGGTCCAGCCGGGCCTCACCGCGCGCTCTAGGACCCCAGGTCAGCCCACAGGGACCCGGCTCCAACTCACGCCATCCAGCCGGAGCCACGCGGGGGCCGAGGGACGAGGAGGACCTCCCCCTGCGCCCGGACCCGCCCCAGTTGCCCTCGGGTTAAATAGCTCCACGCCAACACGCCCATCGTCCCTTTTTTCACCCCACCCCGCTCCGCTGGTCAGGACACGCGCGCGGTCCACCCTGGCCTCACCCCGCGCCCTAGGTAAGTCCCCGTTCAGGCCCCGCCCACCAGTACCCCAGGCCAAATAATTCAGTTTAGTGAAATTGAGAGATCTTAAGAGTTAAAATGACAATGCCAAAGTCAAAGTGCAAATCCATGAGAAGCAACACTCAAGTAAACAAATTTCCCACTGAAGGAATTAATCCCATAATGTTAGACTCCAAGAACAAACCCACGGAAAAAGGCCAAGAAAGCCTGACCCAGGATAACGACTTTCAAAATATGATCATTACCATGTTCAATACTATGAAAGAGGAAATCCGGGAGGAATTACATAATCGAATCAATCGCTTTGAAGAGGAACACAACAGACATCTGGAGGAGTTGAGAAAAACAGTGCAAGAAGCAAAAAGTGGCATAGAGCAGTTAAAACAAACTCAAGCAGAGTTTAAAACTGAGCTAAAAGACAAGTTATCTTCAACCCAGAACGCCACAGAGAGTCTTATCAACAGAACTAATGAAGCAGAAAACAGAATTTCAGACCTTGAAGATAAAGTGGGAGTACTAACCAGCTCAATGGAAGAGGTTGTTAAAGCCAAAAAGATACTTGAGAGAAATATCCAAGAGATATGGGACACCCTGAAGAAGCCTAACATGCGTATTCATGGAATACCGGAGCAAGAATCTCAAAATACCACCCCTGAGGAAATTTTTCAAACGATCATCAAGGAAAACTTTCCTCATCTAAAAAAGGAGAGGCCCATTCATATAAAAGAGGAATTCCGCACCCCAAACAGATACGACCAAAATAGAAGCACACCGCGGCAAATAATAGTTAAAACACTCCACATTCAAGATAAAGAACTGGTGCTGAGAGCTTCAAGGGAGAAAAAACAAGTCACTTTTAAAGGTAAACCTATTAAAATAACAAATGACTTCTCAGTCGAAACAGTAAAAGCAAGAAGAGCTTGGAGAGACATACTTCAAGTACTTGAATGAGCAAAAATGTCAACCCAGGCTGATTTACCCTGCAAAACTATCAGTCATGATCGAGGGAGAAAGAAAAATTTTCCAGCACAAAGACAACTTTAAGGGATACATGGCCACCAAACCAGGCCTTCAAAAACTGCTAGAAATGATACTCAAGCGTGAAGAAAAAAACAGGCATATCCAGGAGAACAGAAGGCAAATATAACACCATTAAAAGCGAAGCAATATACTTATAAAAGCTACTAAACATAATAAATGTCTGGAATTAACAATAGTTTCTCCATTATAACACTAAATGTTAATGGACTTAATTCACCGATCAAGAGACACAGATTACAAACTTGGATTAAAAATCACAATCCATCAATCTGTTGCCTGCAGGAAACCCATCTCACCACAAAAGATAGGCACGCTCTAAAAATAAAAGGCTGGTCAACAATTCTACAAGCAAATGGAAGCAGAAAACAGGCAGGGGTAGCCATTATGCTATCAGACAAAGTGGATTTCAAACCAAAAAAAATTATAAGAGACACGGATGGATACTACATTTTAGTCACAGGTACAATTCACCAGGAAGATTTCACAATACTGAACATATATGCACCCAATACGGGCCCCTCCACATTCATTAAGAAAACCCTACAGCGTCTAAAGCAAGAAATCAACCCCCAAACGATAATTCTTGGGGACTTCAACACCGCCCTCTCTACATGGGATAGATCAACAGGTCAAAAGCTTAACAGAGACACTTTGGAACTTAATCAAACCCTGAAAGAAATGGACCTCACAGATCTCTATCGAACTTTTCACCCATGCACCAAAGAATACACATTTTTCTCAGCAGCACACGGAACTTTCTCCAAAATAGATCACATATTGGGCCACAAAATGAATCTACACATATACAAGAAAGTTGAAATTCTAACCTGTGCCCTATCAGACCACCACGGCCTAAAGCTGGACATCCACAACACATCAAACAAGAGAAAATACACTAACTCCTGGAAACTTAACACTATGATGCTGAATGAGAACTGGATTCAGGAAGAAATTAAAAAGGAAATTCAAGATTTCCTGAAAGTGAATGATAACGAAAATACAACTTACCAAAATCTCTGGGACACAATGAAAGCTGTTCTAAGAGGTAAGTTCATAGCTCTTAATGCCCACGTCAAAAAAATGGAAACATCAGAAATAAACAACTTAACAATGCAGCTTAAAGCTTTAGAGAAACTAGAGCAATCTGATCCCAAAAGCAGTAGAAGAGAAGAGATTAGCAAAAACAGGGGAGAAATATCTGAAATCGAGACTAAGAAAACGATAGAAAAAATCAACCAATCAAAAAGCTGGTTCTTTGAAAAAATCAACAAGATTGATACACCCCTAGCTAAACTAACCAAAAGCAAGAGAGAGAAAACCCAAATTAACAAAATTAGAAATGAACATGGAGTTATCACTACTGATACCCAAGAAATCCAGAGAATTATAACATCATATTTCAAAAACTTATACTCTGTGAAGTTTGACAACACAAAAGAGATGGATGAATTTCTCAGTAAACACAACTTACCTAAATTGAATCAGGAAGTTGTGAATTATTTAAATAGTCCTATAACATATAAGGAAATTGAGGAAGTAATCTCGAATCTTTCCACCAAAAAATGTCCTGGACCAGATGGATTCAGCACAGAGTTCTACCAGACATTTAAGGAGTTAATAACACCAATACTCCTTAAACTGTTCCATCAAATAGCAAAGGAAGGAACACTACCAAATTCCTTCTATGAAGCTAATATCGTTTTAATCCCAAAACCTAATAAAGATTCACTTAAAAAAGAAAACTATAGGCCGATCTCCCTGATGAACACAGATGCAAAGATTCTCAACAAACTCTTAGCAAATCGGATTCAAAAACATATCAAAAAGATCATTCACGGGGACCAAGTAGGCTTCATCCCCGGCACACAAGGTTGGTTCAACATACGCAAATCAATAAATGTAATTCATCATGTAAACCAGTCCAAAGTCCAAGACCACATGATACTCTCGATAGATGCAGAAAAAGCTTTTGACAAGATCCAACAGCCTTTTATGATCAAAACGCTAGAGACAGTAGGAATGGAAGGAACCTTTATCAATATAATAAAAGCTGTATACAACAAGCCCACAGCAAGGATTATGCTCAATGGGGAACAATTGGAAGCATTCCCACTTCGATCAGGAACTAGACAAGGCTGTCCACTCTCACCACTTCTATTCAATATTGTACTTGAAGTCTTAGCTGAAGCCATAAGACAAGAAAGGGACATAAGAGGGATTCAAATCGGCAAGGAAGAAGTCAAGCTATCCCTATTTGCAGATGACATGATCTTATACCTGAGTGATCCCAAAAACTCCACCAGGAAGCTCCTGGAACTAATTGAGAAGTTCAGCAGGGTGGCAGGATACAAAATAAATGTGCAAAAATCAGAGGCCTTCCTATATGCCCAGAATGAAAGAAGTGAAAAAGCCTTGAGAGAAACCATACCATTTACTATCACCCCTAAAAAAATGAAATACCTTGGTATAAACCTAACTAAGGAGGTAAAAGACCTTTACAATGAAAACTTTAAAACCCTAAAGAAAGAAATTGCAGAAGACACCAGAAGGTGGAAAGACCTCCCTTGTTCCTGGATTGGCAGAATCAACATTGTAAAAATGACCATCCTACCAAAGGCAATATACAGATTCAATGCTATACCAATCAAAATCCCAAAGCAATTCTTCAAAGAAGTTGACCAAACAATTTCAAAGTTCATATGGAGGCACAAAAGACCCAGGATAGCAAAAACAATCCTGAGTAACAAAAACACAGCTGGAGGTATTACCATACCAAACCTAAGTCTATACTACAAATCCATAGTTATAAAGACAGCCTGGTACTGGCTCCAAAATAGACACACAGATCAATGGATAAGGATTGAAGACCCAGATATAAGCCCACAAAGTTACAGCCATTTGGTCTTTGACAAAGGGGCCCAAAGAATCCAATGGAGAAAGAACAGCATCTTCAACAAATGGTGCTGGCAAAACTGGATCTCCACATGCAGAAGATTAAAGCTGGACCCGTACTTGTCACCATGTACAAGACTTAATTCCAAATGGATCAAGGACCTTGATATAAGGCCAGAGACTATAAAAACCATAGTTGAAAGGATAGGGAACTCCCTCGAGCTGATTGGGCTAGGCCAACACTTCCTAAACAGACATCCAATGGCACAATCACTGCTACCAACTCTCAACAGTTGGGATCTTGTGAAATTAAAGAGCTTCTGTTCAGATAAAGAGATTGTCACACGAGCTCAAAGGCAACCCACAGAATGGGAGAAAATCTTCACTAACCACATATCTGACAGAGCTCTACTGTCCAGAGTGCACAAAGAACTTAGAAAATTAAACTCCAAGGAAAACACTGGCCCAATTAAAAAATGGGCCCTGGAACTTCAAAGAAACTTTACCAGGAGATGAAATTAAAATGTCTAACAATTATCTTAAAAAATGCTCCACTTCCTTCGCCATCAGGGAAATGCAAATCAAAACTTCCCTGAGATATCATCTCACCCCGGTCAGGATGGCAAAAATCCACAATACAAACAACGACAAATGCTGGAGAGGATGTGGAGAGAGGGGAACTCTCCTACATTGTTGGTGGGAATGCAGGCTCATACAGCCACTCTGGCGAGCCGTCTGGAGATTCTTAAAGAAATTAAAGATTGAAATGCCATATGACCCTGCTATCCCACTTTTGGGAATAACCCCCCATGCAGCAGAGGTTCGCCTCGATAGCACAAGCTCGACCATGTTCATAGCAGCACTGTTTACAATAGCAAAGTCATGGAATCAACCTAAATGTCCAACAGTTGACGAGTGGATAAGGAAACTGTGGTACATCTATACAATGGAGTACTACTCAGCCATCAAAAATGATGAATTACTGGAATTTGCTGGGAAATGGATGTCATTAGAAAGAATTATATTAAGTGAAGTATCCCAAACCCAGAAAATTAAGCGCCGTATGTACTCCCTAATAGGTGGCTCCTAGTACCAAACTCACCCAGCCCACATTGAGACACTCAAAAGTAAACCTATGAAACACAGTAATTGCAAGGATTATGAACAAGAGAGATGGGTTAGGAGGGCCACACCTAGAAACAAGGAGAGAGGAGACCATGTTACAGCAGAGAAAATAGGCCTCCATCAAGGTCTGCAAGTAAGTAATGAGAAACCTGGTTAAGTTCACAGACGTTCTTTCCTGATCTCACCAGAAGGGGAGGGCATATAGTCTAGCAGATAAAAAGTAATCATTTTGCAAATGGGTGATGGACCCCTCCCTCAGTGAGGTTTCCTACTCTTATTACATCTACCCTTGAATGTGCTATTACAACAAGACTCCAGTTTAACAACTTTTTGTCTCTGGCCAGGGGGTGACATACAGTGCCCAGCAGAATGGAGTGAAGGGAATTGCAGGAGCAGCAAAACTGCAAAAGAAAATCAACAAACCACAATCCAGAACTTCAGAGACTATATCAATCACATAGAACTAGGACAGCCTAATCTCACCCCATCCTGGAGCTCAGGGACATTTGCGGAAGAGGGGGCGGTAAGATTGTAAGAGCAAAAGGATGGGAGGAGCAACAATTTGCAAGATTCTCAACAATAGTTGGGGCCAAAGCAATCGTAATGGGACTTTGCATGCCCTGCGCAATGTCCAGCGCACTGTTGCCCTCATAAAGTCTAGCATCTGTTAAGGGCACCGAGACCCCTGGAGGCACGGGATTGACAGCCATAGTAGTGATCTTATGCTTAAGGGGAACAAGAGAAAGGGCTTATGGAAATGCCACTGGGTCCTTATATGTCATCGGAGAGGAGGACCCAATGGAGAGTTAGGCGTACACAATAAAGGACTCTCTGGGAATTGGGGGGGAGGTACTGGGGAAGGGGAGGGGGAGGAGGGGGGGGGGAGGGAACTGGTAAAAAATTTTAAAATGTATAATTAAATTTAAAAAAAGAAAGAAAGAAAGAAAGAAAGAAAGAAAGAAAGAAAGAAAGAAAGAAAGAAAGAAAAGCACAGGTAAGAAGCAACCAAAACAAGAAGGTAATAAGAAAGATGGAAGACAAGAGATGATATTCGCTAACCAGAACTCTATACCCCGCAAGAATGGAAATGACGAGCATAAAGATTATTCGGACATTAAAAGGGGACATACAGCATTGAAGAGTATTCTTTAGGCAAAGGGAGGATTACTTCAGAATTAGAAGCTTACAGGTCAGAAAAGGGGCAGGGCAAATAATTGCTCATTAGCTCAGTAGCAGAGCATTTGTCTAGCAAATGTGAAGACTTCTGTATAATCCTAAGGATTAGGAGTGAGGTAGTGGGGGTACACAATGACAGTTATAAGTAATTGTTGGTTGTATAAAACAAGACTGATGTTTTATTTGATAAACAAAAATAAAGCAGATGCAACAGTATCGTATGTTGAGAAGGGGAATGTGTTTATGCTCACAGATTCTCATACACAGTTCCTACTGAGTATCTCTATTTCAATCTAAGCTGGAGCACAGGAGTCAGATTTATTCCTTCACCTGAAAGGATTAAAATAATTCAAAATAAACAATGGTTTTAAGATAGTAGTCACCTCGGTACAAAATATTTGATTGCCTTGTGTGTGTGTGTGTGTGTGTGTGTGTGTGTGTGTGTGTGTGTGTTTTGTATACGGATGGGTGTGTGTTTAGGAGGTGTACACTGTGGGGGACATACATGTGGGTGTATGTACAGGAGGGCGCTTGAGTGTGTGTGCCTGTGGAGGCCCAAGGTAGGGGGCACTGGGATTCATTCTAGGATTGCTCTTCCTCCTTATTGCTTTGCTCTGGGTTTTCCTAGGCTCTTCATTCCAGGTCTAGAAGTGCAGGCCACCAATTCTGCCTGGCATTTTTGCATGGGATCTGGGATCCAAACTCAGGTCCCTTTGCTTGTGAAGCAAAGGCTTTAACCCCTGAGCAGTTTCTTCCATCCTAGCTTGTGTCTTTGACAGAATCCATAAGTTTCAGCGCATTGGGGCGCCAGGCAAAGCAGACAAGTGCCACCGAGGACCACCACGGCTCCAGGCAGCTGGAGTTTGCAGGTCAGAGTAACAGAACATAGCGAACCACAGAGAAAGCACTCCAAGGCTGGACAGAGGTTACAAATTAAATGCATCCGAGGAAACTGCCTGACTTTGGCTGGAGTGAGGAGTGACCAATGAAAGACGAACGAGTGTCTGTTTTCACCAGCTAGATTGGAAAACAGTTTTGTTCATGGGCAACTGAACAGAGCTCTGAGACGCCCTCAGCTTGTCAGGACAGAAGACCTACACTAAATGGCACCCTAGTCCTCCCTGACAAATCTGAAAGCCAGGGTTCAACAGCACCCCTCCACTTCCACGTAACTCCCCTGCACCACAGAACGAAGCTCAAGGGTACGAACAGTCATGGCGCCGGGAACACCAGCTATTCAATACAGAAAATGTAAAATCATACTGTTCGGTAGCTGACTGCAGATCTCCAGGCACAAAAGATGGTGCTATGGCAACCTCTGGAGATAAGAAAAATCCTCAAATTGGAACTGACTTGGAAATGCCACAGAACCAGCCAAGGAAGATACCAAGCAAAGTTGCCACAGCCAGGCACTCAAAACAGTGATCCCTACCTACTTCCACTAGACCCCTACCTCTGCTGACCTACCAAAATCTCACCTCAGAGAAGCGAGATTCGCAAGAGATATGGTGCCATTCTGAGAGCCTGTGGAGCTGCCACAGGTCATGGGAGGAGGAGATTATTAGACACAGGCACATAGCAATGCAGGTATCCTGGATGGGGTCAGGGATCACACATGTGGGGGGATAGGGGAGGAGGAGGGAGTCTGGGTGGAAAGAAGAATAAGTAGAGTGGGATGAAGGGGGAGGGGAGATAAGACATAAATTAATTGTATTTGTATATGAAAGCTTCAAAGAATATAAGGAAATTAAACTACCACTAAAACTGAAACTACAAATGTGTTGCAGATGCTTCAAAACTTGGCGATATGGGAGAATTTGAAAAGGCCAAATTAAACTTCCAGCAATAAAAACAACGTCTGCTTTTCCAGAGATAGATACAATATCTGAAATGAAAAAGGCACTGAACAGGATTGATGGTGGGTCTGGCTTTATGAAAGAAAGAGGAGCAAATGCAAAACTCTAGAAATAGTCACTGTCTGCAAGGAAACACAGAGCAAAAAGAATCTAGAGGAAATTAGGGAGATGTTGCACACGCTGAGAAAACTGATAATCAGGCCATTGGAACCCCTAAAGTGGGCTGGAGAAGGTAAAGGAATAATTTTGTATCCTAACTGTGATGGTAGTTACATAATTCTGCATGTATTTAATATTCTACTTTCTCCTCTATCACTCCTGTAAATAAATGGCCAAACAACTTAGGGGAATAAAGGGTTACTGATTCTTGGTTACATATCATGGTCATGGGAGGAGAGTCCACATCCACATCAGGAGCCAAGGAAACTAGCCACACTATATCCACAGACATTGCTGAGAGAGGAGCACACGTCTAGCTTGCCAACCTGCCTCTATGCCCGAGTACGGAGCCAACTCTGTGCGTCTTATCCACCTGCCCATGGAATGATCTCACTCACAATGGGTGGGTTGGCCCACTCCAACTAAATCATCTCCCACGGGCTTGCTCAGACATTGCCTTGCCAATGAATTCTTCATAGGCGTGCCCAATGGCTTACACATACAATAAAGAACTGGAACTCCATACAGGATTTCTCTTCTCACAGATGTGGGGCTGATTTCTTTTCAGGTCTCAGTATGCACACATTGCCCACAGTTCCTGTCACGTGGTCTCTGCATAGATGTTTTCACGTGACATTTTACTTCTGCAAATCCTGAAGGTGCACATAAAATGAGGTGGGCGGTTTGTTCATCTACTTTGCTATCTGTTTTTGCTATCCAGGTACATCCCATGTAACATGATGGAAACTCCAAAAACAAGCAATAAAATTCACTTAGAACAGAGAGACTATCAGAAGGTATTTCTCTTCTGTGCCTTGAGGCAGTGTACCATAGGAATAAACATAGACATTGAGTGATGGATGGATCATCATTTTGCCAAATTCCACAGCTTGGAGGCATGTCATACGCTGGTCACAACTGAGGGAAGGACAGGTGGCTGGGGTGTGCTGCTACAAGACAGCAAACGGAAAGCGACTGGAGTATATCTATGGGAACAGAAGAGTGGAGCTACTAATCAACTTTTAGTGTTATTACACTGACTATGCCTGCTGAAGTTTCTACGCTTAAAGCTAGCACTAAGATGTATAATTCCACATTCATGAGAGAAGGATTTATTTAAAAATAAAACAGGAAATGAAAGAAATTTGGCAAGTAGAAAATATGAAGTTAGGTGACAGAAATAAACTTAAACTTACCATTACTTATACTAACAAGAGTGGACCGAATAGCTAACTCCCCAGTAAAAGATAAAGGTTGTTGTACTGACACCTCAAATAAGTTAGCTACAAGCTGTCTAGAAAAACCAGCCACAAAAGAATCAGCTGGAATAAATTTCCAACATATTAAAATTATTTGTTTTATTTTTGATGATTGCATATTAATAAATGAAGAAAAAGAAGCACAAAATTTTGAGACTGGGAAAGAGATTCAGAGAATGCACCCAAGAGTTTCTGAGGTTATTAGAATTCAAATTTGATATTTCTTTGTACTAAATAATAAAATGCAACATATAAAAAGTTTCTTAAATTTGAAGATCAGAAAAGGTAAATCCCATTTTCATTCTGAGTTTTATTATATGCATGTGCATGATATTCTTTTACATGTGTTTAAAAATCCAATAAGTAATTAAAATCTCCTGAGAGTCTTATGGTTTATTATTTCTTTAATCCAGAGGAAAAAAATACAATGAACAGAACCATGAAAAGACAGGCCTTCTTCCCTGCCATCTACCAAGTTCATGTAGAATGTCACCAACACCAGCTTTAGAGCGCCTACACTGTCAAGTCTCCAGTGACACAGCTCAACACAGATTCAGGACTGCTGGTGCCCACTGCAGCCAGGAGACCGGCGCATGCTGAGCTTGGAGGCAGCACCGGCCAAGTCTCTCCAGTGCCTTGGGTCTGTCTCCCTCTGGACATTTCAGAGTTCTTGTGCCCATGATTCTACTCTGTCCAGGATGACAGGTGATGGGATTACTTTCTCATTCAGTACATTTTTCTGGTAAGCTCCTGTCATGGGCCAGGCTGTGAGATAACTGCTCAGGTTACCAAGGTGAAATGTAATAAACAATGAGCCCCAGATACTAAGAGCACAAGGGGGCTGTAGACAAACAGGCTGATAGTTGCAATAGAAAATGTCAAATGCAGTAAACATATGAATTGTGAGTGGAGGGGAGGGAGATAAGAAAAGGTCTCTGTAGTTTGAATGTTAAAGCATGCCCAGAGACTTATGTGTCTGAACACTTGGTCTCTTGCTGGTGAGAGTGTTTTGAAAGATTATGAAAACCCTTAGCACCTAGGACCCTGCTGGAGTGAGTAGGTCACTTGGTGTCAGGATTGAAGGAAAAAGCCCAACCCCATTTCCGCTTGATCTTTCTGCTGCTTGATTCACTCAAATGTGAGTTGACTTTCACCACCATGCCTTCTCCACCATGATGGACTATAAATTCTGAAATTGTGGAGTGAAATAAATCCTTCTTCCCTGAATTGCCTCCTTCAGAGAGTTTATGCATCCATAAACTCAGGGTGCTTCAGGGTATAACCATCCCAATTCACTTGAAAAAAGACTTCCCTGCTAGAAAACAGATGTGTAGGGAAGGGTCTTCCCAGGTTCAGTCACAAAGGCCCACAGAGGCCACTGTAGCGATGGTCCAGGCAGGTCCAGCTGCACCTCAAACTGGAAACAAAAGTTGGTGTCATTCCCGTGGTGCTAGATTGCACGCATGCAAAATAAAAAGAGAAGGGGTCTTGGAAGCTTGAACTAAGTTTGCAGAAAGTTACTAAGACCAGGCCCTAGTGTGTGTATCAGGGATGGATTTTCTGACAGACCTTCTGAATAAAGGTTGAATCAGCTGTAAGTTGCAGTGGAGACTCAGGGCTATCAAAGATGTCAGAAACATGGTGCATTTGAAAAGAAGGACAGAATGTTATGATTGAATTTAAAACGTCTCCACAGGCTCATAGTTGAATATTTTGTCTCCAGCTTTGAGAGGAGACAGAACTTTTGGAAGTGGGGTGAGATGGAGAAAGTGGGCCACTGTAGGCTAGAGCTTGACAGTGATTGCCCAGACCTGCTTCCAGACTGGACTACTGCACCCCAAACCATGAGTCAAAGTAATATTTTTCCTTAAGTTGCTTCTTTAAGGAATTTTATCTCAGCAACAAGAAAAGTAACTAATACAGTTTTCAAAGTCAAAATGGCCACTGAGGATATCTGCTAAAAGAAGCGGCTTCCAAGTTCAGCTGTGACGCTTTAGCCTGACTTTTCCCTCGGGAACATCTCAAGGACTGTGACCCAGTGTCAAGTCTGTCTTTACTCCCACTGTACATTCAGCTCTGTGATGGTTAATTTCCATTGTCAACTTGATTGAACCAAGGACATTAATGGGGCACACCTTTTGGCTATGTTTATGATGGGCTTTTCCAGAGAGAATTGACTGGGGAGAGAAGACCTGTCCTGCATGTGGGTGATACCACCCCTTGGACTGAGGTTCTGTATTGAATGCAAAAGGAAAGGGGGGAGAGCCAGTGGAGCAACAGCATTCCCCTCTCTCTGCTTCCTGCCACCACAGAAGTGAGCCTCCCCCACCTCCATACCTTGACTTCCAGGTCTTTCCTGCCGTGGTGGGCTTTATCCCCTGAACTGGGAGTCAAAAGAAACCTTTCTCCAGTAAATTGTTTCTCATCAGGTATTCATTTGGTCACAACAATGAGAAAAGTAACTGACATAACACTAACACCCATCTCTTTAACCTTGCTGTGGGAACCAGGACCTTTCTTTGTCCTGAAGCAGTCACCCTCCAGGTCTCATGAAGGACAGCAGAGTAGACCCACTCTGCCGGGACAGTGGTCTGGAATTCCTGCTGTGCTCTGCCTACACTCTTGGGAGATGGTCCTCTGGGCCAATGCACTCTTAGGAGATGGAAGAATGGACTCTTGCCTTCTCAGCTAGGATTCCAACCCTATCCCTGGTCATGCAAAATCAAGTACAGGCATCTGATTCAGACAGTCCAAGTCTTCCAAGGGAAGCAGCAGAGAAACTGGGCTACGAGGGGAGCCCCATCTCAATAAAACTACCAGTGGAGACACCCAGTTTCTAATCTGTCAATCTGCAAGGTCTTAGGTAAGTCCTACTACCTCCCTGGACCTCATTGTAAGCTGGGTGTAAATATGACCCATCTCTCGGGACCAAAGTGGAGAATAAGAGTTGGGTTCAGGGGAGTCTTCTGAGATATGCAGAACTCTCCCTTTCTCCTCATTATTGTCCAAAATTCAATTTTTCTGTCCCTGCTTAAGCTAGAAGTTCTGGCCATTTCACCAAAGGGCACTCTGGGCTCATCTTGGTTTTCACCTTGGGCTCCTTGGCACTTCTCACTAGGGCTCAGAGAATGCTGCATTCCGAGTAAATGGAAGAGAAAGAATTCTCACCAGTCAAGATTTCCTTTCCAGATTTGGACCAGGACTATTTTTATCCCTTAAGAGAGAAGATTCCATAACCTTCTTCAATTTTCACTAGGAAGTAGGCCCAAGGTTTTCACTATTGACCAAAGACTGCAATGTACTCCAGCCTTGCCAGGTGGTCCCAAGGAAACAGCTACCACCTGCATCTCCTTCCTTCCTGTGGCTCTGGAGTCAGCATATTTTCTTAAAAGGCTGAAACCTGAAGCAGAACAACTCTGCAGAGATAACTTTAGACCAACCTTAACCTTCCAGTCCTCATAGATCCTTCCAAAAATTCCATAAAAACTGTAGACTTTCTCCCCAGCACATACATTCAGTCTTGGTATACATCATCAGAGTACCCTAAACACACCCATGGGAGCCCTAGAAATTCTAACCATTCTAACCGTACCCAGGTAACCCACCCTGACATTGCCCTCACTATCTATGCAAGCCTCCCTATGCCCAATGTTTGCTGAATTCCTGGCAAATTCAGCAAATGGTTTCAGCAACAGAGACTGAATGAAGGCAGATAAGTTCTTGAACAGAGCGATTATTTAAGTGGGGAGGAGCTTTGTGGTTCGAGGGATTGTGAGCTGATTGTCTGGGAGCTACAATCCTGAAAAGCTTTCAAAAATCAATAACTGATGACTACTTTGCCCATCACTGCCCTACAGTGCCCACAAGTCAGAGTTTCAAAAGGAACATGGGTACTAGAGATGGAAGAAGAGGGAGGCCTAGGGTGAGGACACTAGATACTTTAGGGGCTACTCTGGAGTTTCCATGAACCTGTACACTTAGGAGAAGATACTTTGAGTCTCACTTGACACTCTATTACCCTAGGATGGTTGGACCACCCAAAATAAGATTACAGACTGACCAGGAGTCCAGGAGAAGGAAAGATAAAATCTAAATGCTATGAATCCCAAATGACAGAAGCACAGTAGACTGGGAGAAATCAGGATTCCTAATCATCTACTTTCCTTTCTAGCACCTTCCAAGTCACTCAGCCTGGGGCAGAAGTAAGTTCATCAGCAAGTGTGCCCCGAGGCTTACTGTTATTGTGCCTAGTGGGGAGAGGGTGTGCTAATGATGCGTACCCTGTGTCCTTCAAGAGGGGAACACTGAGAACTGCGGTGGGAATAGCTTGGAAGAAAGCAATACTTTCAAGCCCTAACAGTGAAGGCATTGCAGAGGGGATAGGATGTGAAGAGATGGGGTCCTTAAAGGGAGGCATAGATCATATCAGCAATGGCCTGGAGTTCAGAGAAGCCGCAGCCAACAAGACAGAACATAGAACATTCTATGTAACGCCACTACCTTCGGGTAGCTTCTCATCACAGGGTCTCGATTCCATTGCTTCCTGTATCTTCCTCTCTAACCCTTTTCCTATTCAATACCCCTCACTAAAATGTGTTCTGAGATGGCTTGGTGGTTGTGGCCTTGCCTTGGAAGGAAAGGATCTGGGTTTAGATCCCCGGATGCCAGATGAAAATGCTGACTAACAAGCTGGTGTTGCAGTTATTCTGCATGGTTGCTGATAAATTCATGACCAAACAGCTGAAGGGAGCAAAGGGTTTTATTTTGGCTTACAATTCTTGGTTACGGTTCCTCGCCCAGCTGGCAGGAGAGCCCACAACGATCACCAGAAGCCGAGGAAACGGACCACGCCATATCCATACAGCCACAGGACTGCTGAGAGGACAATTCTTACTTGGCAGATGAGCTTGTCTTCCTTAACTACCTCCCTCCGTCTTACTCTTTTGCCCAAGGCTAGTCCCACCCGCTATGGGCTGGGCCTTCCCTATGAACTAGACAATTTCCTGCAGGCTTGCCCAGACCGGGGGCTTAACTCAGCCACTAATTCTTCACACATGTGTCCAGAGTTCAAACCCTCAACTGTCAAGTTGACACCTGTATCTACGACAGGTAGTCTTCCTGTAGTTCTAGCCCCAGAAGGCAGAGCCTGGGAATCCACAGAACAAGCTGGATAGTCAGACTAGCCCTAATGGTTTAATGACAAACCGAAGCTTACAATGATAAGGTAGAAGAGTGATGGAAGATGATTCTAGATATCACCATTGGGCCTCCCCAGGCACATACACCCAAGTGTGCTCATTTACACACACCCACACAGACACAAGTACACATACCTATATGCAAGCATGCATGTGCCCCCTATGTACATACATACATGAAAGAAAAAATGTTAAGTGTTTTGAGTTCCTCCGTGTGCATATCCCATGTGTTAGGTACTGTTCAAGGCAGTCAGAGTGTCAAGAACCACAGTGATGGGGGAAAAAATGCCTTGTTCTATTTGCCCAAGAAGAGTGTTTTTAGAGTTTTTAGGATTAGATCTCTGCTCTGGTCCCCCCAAGCTCCACCTTCCCCAGTTTTGTCTTCTTGGAATATACTTCTCTGCAGCAGGCCCACAGACCCAAGCATGTCCTGCCAATGCAGAAGACAGTGGACTGCCCACTCCCACAGATGAGCCCTAGCATCTGTCAGCTCTGAGAAGACAGCAGTTCTCACGGCCTGTGAATGAGTCAGGGAGTGGTACTGAGTGTTGCGGTTGCATTTTGAAGTCAACTTGACAGCTGCAGACTGTTTGGGGCGCAGCTGTGGAGGGTTAATGGTTAGAATGGCCCCTGAACAAGTCTGCAGGTACTTGCCTGATTGCTGTGGAGAACCCAGCCCATAGTGGGTGGTCGTTTCCAGTGGTGGACCAGATAATAGGAGGTGCAAAGAAGAGGGACTTGCTCTTCCCTTATCCAGTGTCGACTGCTGTGCAGTCCACTCTGTGTGCACGTTGTTCGCCTTTAGAGAGTTGTGGCTTCTTGGCTGCTGCTGCCGCCTCTGTCCTTTGCTGACTTGGAGCTTCACCTTTTCTACCATGTCGTTGGCTGTTCCCGCTGCCTTTGGAGTCTGGCCTCTAGGCCTTGCTGCTGTTCGCTGTTCATCACTGACGTCAGAGCCCAGCTGTTCTTCACCAACGTCAGAACCCAGTAGTCTTCGACCCTCCAGAGAAATAAAGGCTTGAGACCTTCTCGGGATCTTTTGGTTTTGTGGAATATTCCGGTCAAGAACGAGGCAGCTGTGGGCGGCTACTTTGAAGGACACTATTTTTATTGTGAGTTATTTTAATAAACTTATTTATATACATTCTATAGATTCTGTTTCTTCAGAGAACCCTGACGAATACACTGAGCCCATGGCATTCCAGCTGGTGTCCAGTGTGGATCACTGGCTATCTGGCTCAGCCTATTGGAGACATATAGGTTCACATTAGGGGTGGCGCCTTACCCAGTGAATTGTTGATTAAATTCAAGGAACTCTGGCGCATATGGAAGAGCCATCATCCATCAGATCCCCAGTGACTAAGAAGATCATGCCAAACTCAAAGCTCACAGGTAAAACAAATTATGTGGTGAACATCTTTGGTGGCTGCTCTCACTTTTCCAAACTCATAGTATGATGCTGCCTGTTGCAGTCTGCCTGCATGTCTGCTGATAAATGACCATCAAACGGCTTAAGAGAACAAGGGTTTATTCTATCTTATGATTCCTGGTTAAAATTCTCAGTCCAGCTTGACAGGAGAGCACGCACCAACACCAGGGCTGAGGTAACTGGCCTCACCATCACCACATGTAGGCTGAGAGATGGACAATCCTTACTTGCCAGACCAGCATGTCTGGCCAAGTATACAGAAGGATGCCAACTCTCTCAACCAGCTCTCTGTGATTTATCCAGGGCCTAGTCCCACCCACCATAGTTTGGACCTTCCCCATCAGCTAGACAATCTCCTGCAGGTTTGCTCTAAGCCTAACTCAACCACTAATTCTCCACAAATGAGCCCAGAGCTCAAACCCTCAACTGTCAAGTTGACACCTGTGCCTAACTATGACACTGCCTCAACTGTATACAGACAGGTAATGAGTTCTGGATGAATCCACTCACTGGATGAGCAGAGAATCCTGTAAAGTGTAGTTTTTTCTGCCACCCCCTTTCCAAATGACCTGTGTATACCTCCCATTTCTTATTTATTTCATTTTCTTTTCAGACAAGGTCTCTCTATGTAGTCCAGGTTGGCCTTGAAGGTGGAAGACTCCTGCCTCAGCCTTGTGAGTGCTGGAACTATAGCACAGCTATATTAGTTCTATCCTCCTAAGGACAGAACGCTGGGCTGAGTCGAGACTTTTCTTCACATGTCAGGGTCAGTCTTGTCTTCTGCAGTTCATTTGCCTGGGGGCAGTTTGGAACTAGGTACTGTACTAGGCACATACATACAACAGCGACCATCCAGACACATGTGTTCCCTGTCCTATAACCTAGTGAGAAAGTTCTCAAAGATACTTGCACTTATGATTAACCTTGATGCTCTGGAACCCTAAGGGGGGGGATCTGAAAGAGGAAAGAGACGATGAGTCAAGGTTTCTTGTAGGAAGTGATGTTTTGATTGAGATTGGAGGCAAGGCAGGGCAGAGCAGGAGCAGGCCATACACCCGAGGGAGCAGCCTGTGGAAGGTGCCAGGCAGGTAAGAAAGCGTGTGGCTGGTATCAGCCAAGGTGAATGGACCCCAGAACAGTGGCTACATGTGCGCCTTGTACTGCAGAGACCCTCAAGACTTTAGAATTGCTTAGAGAGACAGAAGATAGATTCCTGGTTGCCGGAGCAGGAAGAGCAAAGGGAATGAATACTCACCAAGACCCATGCTAAGGAGAACAAGCTTTCCCTTTAGAATGATGAAGGTGCTTCAGAATTAATTATAATGACCCTGTGAACTAATAAACCCATGAAACTGTACGCTTTATGTGGGTGAGCTGAACTGGTGTGCAGATTGCCTCTTTTAAAAGCAATGTCAGATCCCACTTCTTCATGTAGGTGAGATTGATAATTACTCTTTTACACTTCATGATTTCTAGCTTTTTTCCCATATTTTCATGCCACTCATCTACATGTATGGATGCTCTGTGTATGGGGGGGTGCGTGAGCGAGAGAGAGAGTGTGTGAATGAACGTGCGCACACATGTGTGGAGGTCCCACATAAAGAGTACAACTTCCAATGTGACACGCAGCCCACATACAGGAGAGAGGATTGATTCTTCAAGACACAAAGTCCAAGAGCCTGAGAAGAAGCCACCTGGGACCAAATGAATGTTCCATCACTTCAATCCACTAGTTTTGGGATGAGTGGTAACTCACTATTAGAGAACAGAACACAAGCCCAGGATGACGGGAAAGCAATATAACAATATTTGTTGAGGATTCACCATGTGGTCAGGATCATTTTCCAGATGGTAAAACAGAGGCTTGGAGAGGTCCCGTGAGTCTCCACAGCTGAGTGGCAGAATAAGAATGGAAAGTGTTAAGTGACTCCATGACCAGTGACCCCCCTCACTTTTCCACTCTACTTCCTGTCCTCTGAGAGAAACAAAATCCCAGACCTTCCGACTAGAGTGTTAAAGATTCCCTCCCCTCGCCCTGTGTAAGCCCACACATTTTTTTTCACAGCCCTTTCAGTGCCTAGTTCAAAGGACTTTCCTCTTCCACATTCTGTGTTTTGTGAAGCTGACAGGACCCGGCTTAACTGGATTTTCCCCCATAAAAACAAGTTTTCAGGAATACTATCCCCTGTCCATGGTGAGACATAGATTCCAGGAAGTCCGTTACAGAAACTAAAAAAAGCACAGGAGGCAGCCATCTGCTGCTTGGAGGGGAGGGCAAAGACAAAGTGTGCCTGCGGCTGGCCCTCCAAGGCCACCCACCCCTCTAAGGTGGACCTGGCTAGACACAAAAGACTTGTGCTAATTTATTCAAGGACCCAAGACCGGAAGGATTCTCACTTGTCACAACGTGCATCTTTTTTTTTTTAATTTTTTTATTATTATTATTATTTATTCAACTGTGTGTATGTGCGCGCACGTGTGTGTATCTGTGTCTGTGTGTGTGTGTGCGCGCGCGCGCGTGTGTAGAACCACGGACGAATTCGCGAACCACCATGGACGCCTCCACCTCCTTCTGCCCCGGGATTCACAGGCTCCGCCCACCAGGACCAGAAGCGCAGGCCGCCCCGCTTCCGTCTGGCGTCTATACGTGGGATCTGGGATCCGAACTCGGGACCCTCCGCCTGCAAGGTGGAGGCTTAACCCCTGAGCCACCTCTCCAGCCCCACAACGTGCATCTTTGTACAGAACCAAAAAAAAAAAAAAGTAACATGTGTCTTTAAGACCCCATTTAGAAACTGATCTTGGATGAGAGGTTTCAAGGGAAACTAAGGCGTGCGCAGGTTTGAATAGGTGATTGCTGTACCCTCTGTGCTGATTCTGGGCTCCTCTGAGCACCCAGGGGGAGCTGGCTGGCCTGACACTCAGGGAAAAGGACAGAGCAGACAACCAGCCTCTTCAGAAGCCTGCTGGACTGCGGCTGCCCACAACAATCCCCAGATACTCCGGACAGTGGAATATGCTAAAAGAGGGATCAGAGCAAAGCAAGGCTCCACATTGATGACGTCTACAGTGGGAAGATGGCAGTAGTAATAGGAATACCTGAGTATTAATCCAAGTTACTGGTCCATTGAGGGCTCACTATTGGCTTGGAGAAAGTCAGGTCTGTCATTCTGGTCTTACCTCAGTTTGGTTTGGGCATTTGGTTTGGGTGTCTTTGCTATTTGTCATTCATTCCTGGGTTCCCACTTTCCTTCCTCCTTTGCACCGCTGAAGCATATTAAAACTCCATCTTGTAGGTAAATGGGCCTGAGAGCCAACTTAGGGATCTGAGTTTGATCTCTGGAGGCCACATGGTAGAAGGAGGGAGTCAACTTCTGAAAGTTGGCCTCTGACCCCCACATGTGCACCATGGTACAAGCATTTCTCCTCCTCCTCCTCCTTCTCCTCCTCCTCCTCTCTCTCTCTCTCTCTCTATCTCTTCTTATCTTGCTATCCACATCTCTCTCAAATAAGTAAATAAAATGTTTTAAAATCCCATCTTAATGCATCCATTGTCTTTTGAATGGAACCTTTGCATTATTTGAAGATTTGTACAGAGATAACAGTACTTGTGCTTGCTGGTTCCGAGTTTGCTATATGCTCCTGTTCATAAAATGCAGACACTTAGCAATGGACAGCTGCATTTCTCCTTTCCACTCCCCCACCACAGCAATCTGTGTGTTGTAGTCATCCCCCCTGTGACATTCACATCATGAATTGTGTCTACCATACTCCAAAAGAAATACTATAGTTGCTTTAAGTAGTCATGTATTTCATTTGTTTGTTTGTTTTGTATCTGTGTCTGTATGTGTCAGAAGCCCCTGTACGTACCTGTGCAGGCCCAATAGTGACTTCTGGAATCAACTTGGATTGCTCTATCTTCTCTTTGCTTTGCGCTGGAGTTTCCCAGGCTCCACCTTCTAGGACAGTACAGTTTGCGTCCATTTCCACCTGGAGTGTTTACATGGGATCCTAGATCTGAACTTAGGAACTTCTGCTTGTAAGGCAGAATCTTAACTCCTGAGTCATCTCTCCAGCCCATTTTTTTAATTCAGAGGAAAATATAAGCGTAGTAATTTACTTGGATACTTACCATCACTTCCAGGTTTCCTTCTTGTGTAATTTCTTTGTAGCCTGAAGAACTTGCTTTACCTTCCTGGTGCTGTAAGTCTGTTGAGTATGCATGTGTGTGTGTGTGTGTGTGTGTGTGTGTGTGTGTGTGTGATTGCACATACACATGCAGTCTATGTGTGTGCATCCAATAACATTGTGACTTGAATAGAAAACACTCGAGAGCCTTGTGTATACAGAACTTGGCGGTCTAAGGGTGAGCTTCTCCACACCACAAATATTTCTGCCCCGTTCTTTTTTTTCTTCTGAGGCTCTAAATACAAGTGTGTTAGCACTTTTGTTCTGGAGCTTTACTTGATTCTTTTTTTTTTCATTCTCTTCACATTGGATCATTTCCACTTTTTACATGCTCATTCTTTTTTCTGTTGTCGCCACATTCACATTCAAGCAACCCATCACTGTAAGTAAGCACCGTATCCATTCCCATCACTATAAGTAAGCATCATATCCATTCCCATCGCTATAAGTAAGCACTGTATTCATTTCTTATGTACATGCTCATTCTTTTTTCTGTTGTCGCCACATTCACATTCAAGCAACCCATCACTGTAAGCACCGTATCCATCCCCATCACTATAAGTAAGCACTGCATTCATTTCTTATGTATCATTTCTCAATATATGTATATAGAAACAAAAACATGTGTATGAATATTGGACTTCATTACATCAAAGAAATTTTGCTTTAGTACATGTCACTTCTTTTCAGTAAATGCAAAGCATTTCCTGTATACATGTATGTTACAGTCAATAGCATAAAATACTCAATGTCATTCTCAGTAATGCAGTTTCTCTTCTGTTATGAGAAAATACTCTGACTCCACAAAGTTAGAGAGAAAGGATTATTTGCCTGACTATTCCAGAAGGGACTGAGCCCTAGGAAACACACAGCAGAAGGCCTGGCAGCCAGCAGCAGGAGGCTAGTTCAGGTCCCCACAACTATCAGATGACAGAAAAGAAGAGAGATGAAGAAGTGGGGCAAGCTATTAAACTCCAGGCCTGCCCCCAGTGACACTTCCTCCAGCAAGAGCTCCTCATTTAAAAGCATTCCAATCTTCCTAAACCAAGTATTCAAACACATTAGCCTACGGGGGAATAATTCATATGCAAACCATGACACCTGATAAGTGGCGTGTTAACTTCCCTCCACTTTCACAGAAACAAAACATGAGACTGCAGATCCCCCCACATTTGTCTTCATGAGTTTGACCAAAAATGCAAGTCCTAGAAGTAATATCACTGAGTAGCATTAAATTCACATTGCACTTTTTAAAAGATTGCTCCTGACCCAAATAATTTTTGGAAACCTGATTTGGCTACAGGAAAACCAATATTTCACATATTCACTGTGACTGAGAAAAATCAGAAAATAAATTATACATAAGTACCAAGTTTCTCACTGGTGGAGGAAGAAGTTACAAATAAGCAAGTAAAAAAAGACTAGAATGACCTTGTCATATGAAAGTGGAGTTGAGAGACATGATGGGCCTGCATGAGTTGCTACATATGTATATACACACTCTGATGGGGACTTCGAATGAATGACAACCCAATAGCAATGTGTGTTCTTGGAGAAATAACCGGGACAAATAAAACAAAGGATGAAGTTAGAGTGTCTTATAGTACCAGAAAGCAAATAAGTGCTAAAAAGTTCTGTGGGCATGTTCTTAGTATAATTTTATTGAATTGAACTTCAAAGAACAAAATAAAATGAAACACGCATCCACACTGGTACAAATAAATGACTAAAGAAATAACACAGAAAGATGGGAAATTCTTCCTTTATATGAATTCCAACTAATAAAATGGACAACAAACGAAGGAAATAGAAGATCACCATTAGAACGTCATGAGAACAATTGCTGTGGACAGGATCCAGGCTAAAATTAGTGGACAAAGGTTTGAGGAAAAACAGGAGATAGTTTCAAAATATCTTCCTCAAAATATTTACTAATTACCATGGTAGATCATGTTCATGAATTCCCTGATACTCTCCAGGACTTGGATTTTTAATTTCTCCCCCTTTGAATAAAAGGCAAACTTAGGGAAATTAGTCTGACAAGTAAAGTTAGAGACATAATAATTCATAATAAGTTGCACTGCAATTTTCTTTTATTCTGTAGTTTTTCATACATGAATGCAGAGAATTTATGATAATTAAATACTTTAATCCCTAATTCCATCCCCCTCCTTTTCCCAACACAACCCTTCTTTTCCCCTTTCCAGTCTCCTTCCTATTTTCATGTCTTTTCTCATGTGTGACTCACTGAGTTTCATCAGGATTGCCTTTGATGTATCTGAGTACTTGCTAGAGAATTAATCTTATTAGTCAATGTACCACTGAGGAAAGCATCTTCCCTTTCTATTTACAGCATGTGTGTATACATGTGAATATGTATGTGCACATGTGTGCATGTATATGTGTGTGTTTGTGTATGTGCATATTGACTATTCTTTTTTACATCTTTCCTCTTTGATAAGTATTATTATGCCCATTTTACAACTATGAAAGCTTGGACTCAAATGTTCAAGAAGCAACTCTCCAATTCCCTGCTATTAAGTAGTGCAGTAGAGCCCAGTCCTGCTCAATTCCAAGGTCCATGACCTTCCAGTGTCCTCACTAAGTTTGAACTTCACTATGTATCATGCTCCTTTGCTCCCCACTGCCTACCGTGATGAAGAGTAACTGCATGATAGAGACTCCCCAGACTGATCCAGTGGGTTTCATTAAGATGAAGAAGCAGCTGAAATTAGTATTTAGTCACCAAAGTCACACAGAGGGTTAGAATCCACTGGCTGGCATTTACGACTCTCAGCCACAGAACCACTTGATTTTCCTTGGTTCAGGCCAGGGTGTTTTCACAAGCTCAGTAGTAGCAATGCTTATCAGGCATCCAATGAGATTGAAGCAAATCCTTGAAATGTGTCATTTATTTTGCTTCTCCATGATAAAAGTTAATTGTATTAGGTCAAATGTTAGATAGAAAACTTTAACAAACACCTTCCTTTTATCCTGATTGTGTATGAAAATGTGATATCTTCCTAGGGTTATAATCAGGTCACCTAACAAAGGACAGTTTCCATCTTCAATTTGTTGGACCTTTACCAAGACCATCCATGACATTTCCATGTTGAGTCTGGCATCTGCATGTATCTTCGTGTTGAATTTGGTGTCCCTTCCTGCAAAGTCATGAAACACTTGACCGTCAGGACAGAGTTATTCTCCTTCAAAAGACAGGCTAATACTCTCAACACTGCCTCATTGGGGTACTCAAGTCAAATATAGCAAGAATAACTGTCAGCATTTACCTGAGGTACCTATTGTAACTCTAATATATGCCAGATACTCTCAGGACTTTGTGTACGTTTTGTCATTTAACAATATCAGCAGCTTCACACTAGAGATGCAATGGTAGCACAGACAGGTACAGTAATTTGTCCAAAGTCCCACAACTAGTAATTGGGCGAGCAGGGGAATCTAGCTTCAGAGTCCACTTGCTCTATCATGCTTAGTCTATAGGCGTCTTTATTGAATTATTGCTTTAAGGAACTAGGAAGACTGTTATATGAATATTTTTGGTGTGATGGGGGGGCTTAGAAACCAGGTAGGCACAGCCTAAACTGGCTCCCCCTCCTTGGGGCCATAAGCTCTGCCGGCACCTACCCTCGCCACCAGGTGCCCACCCTTCCACAGCCCTTGTGACACATTTCCTCCCTGTGTGTCTGCTTGGTCGATCGGATGCAGCTAAGAGAAGAGGGCTTTCCCCGGGGCACTAGCTGGGTGACCCGTCTGCTTTCTGCCGGGAATCCTCATTCCTTCTTTCTTACGCTCCCTGGATTCCCAGAGCTGGGAGGGACTGGGGGCTGAGTGCTTGTGTGCTCTGGGCCTCTTACTGCTTCCTACAGGACTTCTCCAGAACAGCCTCCTGACCTGGGGCTTGTCCTTGTACCTGAACAGAGTCCACGCTGAGCTGGCTTCGTCCCCTTCCCAGGGAATGTATGGTGGGCGGGAAACAAGCTCTACAGTATCTCCAGAGTTCCTAAAGTCAGGTGTTCCCATTCATATGGGAACGTGCTTTAGTTAAAATCTGCGTGTGATTTTGGACTTTGCCATGCCCCGGGCTTGCTGTCTAAAGGCAGCTCCCGGGCCTTCCTTGTTCTAGGTATCTACATTTTATAAAAGCTCCTAGGGAACCAGATTGCCATTCCGAGTGGCCCAGGGCTAAGCCCTGGAGCTCTGGCTCAGGCATGCTCCCTTTGGGGGCAGCACACGCCCCCAGCCAGGTGCACCTTGGGCTGCGGTGGGAGTGCTTTCCGTTCTGCGCGCCTACCTTCCTTTGATACCTGTTTTCAGAAATGATAAATTCTTACTGACAACTTGCAACTTGGTCATATTTTATATTACTAGTCTTTTAAGAAAGCAGTTTTAAAATGCAAAAAAAAGAATATTTTCGAATCATCAAAACAAGTGAAGTAAATATTGAAGGGAAAGATATTTAAGTAATTCTGAAGCAGCACAGCCTATAACCTTGTTACTTAAATTTCCATCATCCTCTGATTTTTTTATTGTGTTGTTTCTGACAAAACCTATAATCTCACTCATTTAGTATCTTTTAAGCTGACTCAATTGTTTCTGCTTAAGCAAATTATTTAAAAAGGAAAGTGACCTCATGCTACTATTGTAAATGGAAAAGCAGTATCATTTACTTTAAGTGAACAGGAACCTAAAAACACCATAGAAACAAAACAGTGCTAATAAATTATACTTAAATGCTGTTTCCTGCCAAAACACCAAGACTGAGTAAATCCGGGTTTCTGTTTTCTAAAACAGGAGAGATTTTGTAAGCCGTAAAAGAGTTACACATGGCCAACCAACACCACAGATAATCAGAAGACTAGCCAGAAATCGGAAGAAAGCAGCCAAAGCTTCCTGCGGTTTAAGATCAGAGGTCAAATTCCACAGTAACAGGGGTCTAAACACAGCAGACACTAATCTCTGCTTCCCACAGAAGTCCACTGCTACAACACCCCATTAGTGTCTCAAAGAGGCACCTTCTCCCTTGGGATTGGTTGTGGTTTGGATATGAAGTGTTCCCCTCCAAAGGCTCATGTTTTGAGACCTTGACTTCCAACTTATATTATTTAGGAACCTTCTGGAAAATTGAGGAGGTGGGATTTGTTGGAGGAAGCAGGTCACTGGAGCATGTTCTCTGGGCTGCATCTTGCTGACTCCTTCCTGTAGCCCCCCCCCCCTTTCTCTAGCTACCATGGCACTCTGTTCTGCCATGCTGTTCCCCACCTTGGGGGACCTACACCTCTACCACATAGGCCCTCCCTTTAAGTTGTTCTCAGGATGAACTACAAAGACAGCTCAAGGACTGGGGGCAGGAGGAAGGGGCTTGCTGTGCATGCCTGGTAACCCAAGTCCAATCCCCAGAACCTATGTAAAAGTGGATGGGAGAACTGACTCTGCACAGTTGTTGTCTGACCTCTACATGCACTGTGGCACATGTGCATACACACACACACACACACACACACGCACACACACACACACACACGCACACACACGCACAATAATAAGTAAATACAATTCCAAAATTTAAAAACATTCCTCATTTCTTTCAGTCATGATACTACGAAAGTAGCTAATTCAACCACTGAGATGGGGGCAAGAGGGCAAGGGGTACCTTCCCAGTTCAGGGCATGGGATATAGACTCTTGGGGCAGGAGATTGGTTTGGGAAGTAACTCAGTGGTCCCATCTTTCCAAAACCCCAAACCATTTTTTAAAAAGCACCATTCCAGGAGACTTCCAGGAGCACTTGTTAATTAAACTGTGGAAGTTGAGAATTAATGTGCGCTTCTTATGGTTTTACTTAAGACATAGATCTGCTGGTCAGAGAGCCTGGTGAGCTGACAGGTGCTGATATGCCTCTGGCCTGCTCAATGATGCCAAGGGAAGTCAAGAACTTTGGATAGTGATATAATCCCACTCTTAGCATCCCTTACCATCTCTGCGGCCCTCCAGCTGCCTTCAAGTTCAGAGGGTGCTACTCTCCCCTCCTCTCTCATCCTTCCCATGTCTACGTGCCCCCCATTGCTCAGCTTCAAACATCCATCAACAGCTGTGACAGTACAGAGTAGATGGTAGCCCTGCACCCTCAATAGAGGAAGACTGGAGAAGGCATTCAGAATCACCCACAGCAAAAGATACAAGACAGAGGGGACTCTAGGATCAGAAGGACAACGTCATGCCAAAATGCCACGACATTATAAATTAAGCAGCCAAACATGCCTAACTCGTTATAATTAACCTGCAGGCAGACGGCGTCTGGCGGCTGCAGGCTTTATGGCAGGCCTGTAGTGTGAATCTGGTTGTTACATGATCTCCAACCAGTGATAAGTGAATGTGTTGAAAGCGAGGGGGATTCTAAATCTAAATGAAGTTCAGCATCAAACCACCCGGAAAACACTTGTAATCTTGTCACACTCTCTGGAAGAAGGAATTCAACATGTTTTTAATTTCTAGCCCGCAATGAAATGCCAATTCACTCAGAGAAAGTATCCACACCGCCCTGCCTTATGGACAGAAAAGCCAGGGGTTAGTTCAGCGTTCTTAGCCACATGCCACAGTCTGCAGAGACTCTGGGCCGTAGTCCTTCAGTCATAAAGTGCTAGTGCAGATGGCACGGGATGGCTAGGATCACTGTTACAAAATTTCAGGGACTGAGAGGTTTAAATGATAGAGCAGTATCATCTCATGGTTCTGAAGATTGGAAGCCCAAGAGCCAGGTGTCACCAGTAGTTTATCCTGGGTCTGTGAAGCATCACCCCATCTCTGCCCCCATCTTTGCGCTCTGCAGTGCAGCAAAACAACCTCATGATCACTGATGGTATTTTCAGTGTCTCTGCTTCCACATGACACCTCACATTCTTAGGTACTGGAGTTAAGTTTCCCTGTATGAATTTTGGGAGAACACTGTTCAGTCCCCATGCTTGCCACATCTGCCCCACAGAGGGTCATGCAACCAAATATGCTAGAAGCAGAGAAGCAGATAGAAAGGACGACAGGGTGTGAGCTCCTCGAGATCTGGTGGCCATGAGATTTGGCTGTGACATCTCCAAGAGACAGGAGTGTGGAATAGGAGGGGTTTGTGGTCTTACGGGAGATCTCCAGCCAAGAGCGCCTGCGGGTTGGCTGTTTCCCTGAAATGCTTGGTGAAAGATGTTCCCAGAAGGCCTTTCAGAGTCAGGGCGTCTCCTCTGGTCCACAGCCTTCTGTAAGAGGCTTTCATTTCTTTCCTACCCTATCGAAGGATCTGCCGTAGCTTAATACAATAACTTGTGCACGATGATCGGGCAGAGGATTCCATCTAGCTAAAACTACTCTGGGCTCAGTCCTGTGTTTCCACCAATCACCAGGTGATTTGGGATGATGAACAGAGGATGCTATTCCCTGCTTCCATGTTTGAATAAAACTAAAACTGTCCTTATCTAACTCTGGAGAGTACAAGTATTGCAGGTCCCTGAGCTTACCCTTCTGGATTCACGGATGAGGGGACTGGTCTGTGTCCCTCACCATGTGGCACCGTTCCCATGGTTTGATTGACTTTACTGGAAAACATGTCACACATACAGATGAGCACAGGAAGAAAAAAAACCCACCCAGCCTGATTTTATCAAACTCTACAGGAAGCCTTGTTAGCTTTAGAGTCTCAGTCTCAAGATAGGGCACAAGTGAGTTGGAGCCCCTGCATATCATGCCCACCACCTCTTTCCTGCTCCCCAGGAAAAACCAGGCATCAACTTGGTGTTTATTAATTCAAGCAGATTTTTGTAGTTTGATACATGCTTATGTATCTGCTTTGATTCCAATGTACCTTCCAAAACTCACATTGTAATTTGTCATCAAACCAGAATTAAAGGTGGCATTCGTAAGAAATACATGGGTTACAAGGGAATGGGTTATTTACCATGAGAAGTAGCTACTGTGACAGCAGATTAATCATCCAGGAAGAAGATTAGTTATTGAGGGAGTGGGCTAGTTACAGTGAGAGAGGGTTATCAAAGGAGTGGGTTAGTTACTGTGAGAGCGGGTTAGTTATCTGAGGAGTGGGTTAGTTACTGTGAGAGAGTGAGTTAATTACCATAAGAGTGGGTTAGTTATAAAGAAGTGTGTTAGTTACTATGAGGATGGCTTAATTAACCAGAGAGTGGGTTAACTGCCATGACTGGATTAGTTATTGAGGGAGTTGGTTAGTTATTATGAAGATGAGTTAATTCTCTACGGGGTGAATTAGATAGTTTTAAAATAGGCTGGTTTTCAAAGGAGTGCATTAGTTATCATGAGAAAGGGTTAGTGACTAAAAGAGTGAGCCTCTGATAAAAAGTATAAGTCAGGCCATCGTTGTCTCTGTCCCATGAAAGCTCACTTGTCCTTCTGAAATGCTAACACACATTAAGCAAGGCATCCCAACCCTCAGAATCATGAACAAATAATTTCTGTTCCCTTAAATTATCCAGTCCATGATATTCTATTACAGCAGCCAAGAAGCACTGAGAGTACCTATGGCAGTTTTTTACCGTCAAGTTGACACTTGATGCGGGCCTCTGGGCACACCATGAAGAAATATTTAGTTAAAGGAGGCCCTTAGCAAGTCTGCGGGAGATTGTCTTAATTGCATGATTCATGGGGCAAGACCCAGCCCATGGTGGGTGGGATCATTCCCTGGGTAGATAGATAACAAGGAGAGAGAACTAGCTGTCTTCAGGGCAAGCTAGCAATCAAGAAAGCTGCATGGGTCCTTGCCCCTCTGTCTTTCCGTGGATATGGTGCAGCCAGTCCCCTCGGCTCCTTCTAATCACTTCCATGCCATAATGGACTGCAATCTGAAATTGTAAGCTGGAATTAAAATTCTCCCGTTCCCCTGAATTGTTTGGGTCATGTATTCGTGACAGCAACAGAAATATGAAACTAAGAGAGTGTTCATATACATTTTGTGACATTAACTTGCATGTTTTAAAACATTATATGAAAGACATCTCTTCTGCACTTTGTTTTTCCCACTCAGAAATATGTCTTGGAGATGTTTCCATGCCGATACATGTCTGTAGTTTATTCATTTGAGTTGCTATATATAGATGAACTGCGGTCTTAAAATTTGTTTCTTGGTCGTTTCCTTTCTTGTTTTATGTGGAGTCTTTGCTGCTGTTGTTATGAATATCTTGCAAGAAGATTCTTGTCCTAACAAACTTAGTCAACGTGCAGTTATGTCTAGTTGCATAGACTTGGCAGTGAGATGCTTGGGGATGGAGAGGAACATCTCAATTGTCCTGGTTCTTAAAAGATATCTCTCAAAAGTGGTTTCTGCTGATTTGTACTCTTCCCTGTGCACATGTGAACTCAGCACACCACTGATGACAGTTGGTGGTGTCAGACCTTTTAAGACGTTTTGCCAAGCTAATTTACACTTTCTCTTTTCAGCGGTGAAGGTAAGCGTCCTTTCATAGCTTTATGTAAATGATTGAATCCTTAGCTACCGATTCAGAGCACATTCAGGGGAAGTACAGACTAGCTGGAAGTTGAATTTTGGCTTTCAGTAACTTCTAAAAGTCTCCTGCTCTATGAGAAAGAAATTCACAGTTCTGAAGAGCATGAACTAGGTAACCTTATGGGGAGGCAAGAGGGAGCGGGGAACCCGGAAGCATCCAGTTTGGTTTGATGAACTATGGCCTAGAACACTGTACTCTCAAAAGAGACTTCTGGAGAGAATGAATGGGAGAAATGATAGGATCACGCATGACTGCTGTCCTCTAGAGCATCGCCACCACAAGGTCTGTGTTACATATTTTAAATAAATTCCACAAAGTAAACTGGAATCAGTAAATGGACAAATCATTTAATACCAGCTCACTGAGTTTTCACAAAGTGGGTGCATTTATGGACCACCACCTAAATCTAGAGTAGAACTTTACCTGTACCTCAAACTTACCCTCATGTCTGCTCCCAATCACTACTCTCCTCAAATCAATAAATAAAATATTTTTACAAAAAGAAAAGAAAAACAAAGGGTGTCTACTGTCAAACCTAAAAGAAGCTGCATGCTTTATTCTGCCTTTGCTAATCTGGGCTTCTGTTTCTGAGGCTGGCAGAATGGTGATGCTTGAAAACCATTTTCTTTTTTATCCTCACTGAACAGTGTGAAGCCAGAGAGCAGGAAGAAGTGGTGTGCAGAGAGAGGGACGGGAGGAGGGGAGAGGCTGTGAAAATTGCAGATTTTACTGAATCCTCATGTCTGACTCCCAGGTCAAAGTTCCAGGAGTCCAGGACTGGCATCTCAGAAGCTGGGGGTGGGATTAGGTGTTGGCAAGCAGGACCCCAGGATGCCAGCTCACAGAGGGACACAGCAGCTCCTGGCATGCCCTCTCCTGACCTGGGCCACTGTTAATGTTGCAACAGGCAATTATCAGGAAGTCACCTCCTCCTCCTCCCCCCTTCCCCTCCCCCTTTCTCTTTCTCCTTCTCTTCCTCTTCCTCTCCTCCCCCTCCTTCTCACCCTCCTCCTCCTCCCCCCCTTCTCCTCACTCTCCTTCTCCTCTTCCTCTTTCTCCTTCTCCTCCTCCTCCTCCTCCCCTTCCACCCTCCCTCCTCCTACTCCTCTTTCGCCTCCTCCTTCTCTTCCTCCTCCTCCCCTCCTCCTCCTTCTACTCCTCCTCTTTCTCCTCCTCCTTCTCTTTCTCTTCCTCCTCCTCCTCCTCCTCCTCCTCCTCCTCCTCCTCCTCCTCCTCCTCCTCTTCCTCCTCCTTCTCCTCCTTCCCCCTTCCGACAGTGGTCTCTCTCAGGAAGAAAGTTGTGAGAGAACCAGCCAGGACAGCCAGTGGGGGGGGCTGCAAAGGCAGGCAGCCAGCACTTAGATGTGCTCCATGTCAGAAGAGACTTGGCCTTGACAGAGCCCTAAACAGAGGGCCAAGGAAAACAATAGCCGGGCCTCGCGCCCCACCTCCCCCACTCCAGGGCCTGACTTGCGGCTAAAGGCTGGTGACCAGTCCTGGTGACTTGCTCCTCCCCAGGGAGTGGCCTTCGGAGGAAATGGCCACAGAACATACAGAACGCAAGGAAGGCGCTTCGCGTGGATGAGCCTTGGGAAGGTTCCTGGTCTCCAGGAAGAAAAAACAAGCAAGGATCAACAACCCGATGCTTGGCAACAGGCAGTCTCCAGGACGCGTGGTGAGAGCATGCAGGAAACACAGGGGAGGGTGTGCTCAGCTGGGGGGGACACCTTCTCCCTTCTGGCAGCAGGGACAGGATGGGACTGAACCCAGTGGGCACCATCCCTTCTTCAGGACATCATCTTGCAGCCAGCACGTGTCTACTGTCTACTTGGGGTGATGCGCTCCATCCCAGTTCCAGGATAGAATCATTTAGAAATGGTGTATGTGCCGAATTTCTTATCAAAAGAATTGAGGCCATGAGTGCAGAAAACCAAGGAGAGAGTCGCAGTCTTTCCTAGCGTCTTCCCACACACAGCGGACCACCGCCCTGCCAAGCGCTGCCACAGAGCCAGGCACCGAGCTGTGCACAGGACAGGTCTCTGCCTTCCTGGGATTGGCAAAACCATGGTGATGGTACTGAGGAAGCATCTAGAGATGGAGTGGGGTAGGGGAGGAAGGATGGGGAGATGGGATGGAAGGAAGGAGTCAGGTCCAGGGGACAACCTGGAAATTCCCAGATAGCCCTGTGCAGGCCTATCCAGAAGGCATAAGAGCTGGGGAGTAGACGGGGCCTTGCAGCTCTCAATCTTCAGAGGTGGAGCGAGGAGTAGTCAAGGCTCCATGAGTTCACTCTGTACCTTCCCACCCACAGAAAAATGCTTAGCCAGTGCCCCATTTCCCAAACATTCAGGACCCGACCTGCCCCCATCCCCATCCCACTTTGATCAGCCTGAAGGCTTCCTGCCCGTAACTACCTTGTTCTCCACTTCTCTTTGACCCTGTACTCAAGCCAGCCACACTGTTGGAGGAGTGCTGGCTACGCCTTGGCCAGGGACAGTCTGGTACAGAAGGGGCACAGACAGGGTTGTCTCCCCTCCTCCTGTTCTCTCTCCTTCCTGCCAGCGCCTACCCACACGGAAGAGGAGGGACAGACTAAGCTGCATATGGGGCTTCCCAGCAGCATCCGACAAGGGGCCAACAGCATACACAGAGGGCCCAACACCCAGGGCCTCATAGGAACCACCCCAACCCTGTTTGGAAACTCCACTTTGATAGAAACAAAACTTCCTTGCAAAACACATCTCCATCCCCCTAAATTTTTGTGTTGGCACCAGTACCTTCACACTCCCCTCTGAAGCAAGGAGAGACGAGGACCCTAGCTGCCTCCCCTCCAACTCTCAAGGGAGGCTGAGAGCAGCCTGTGGGTGCCTGTCCCGCCCCGAGTGGAATGTCAGGTTGATTAACTTCATCATGGTCCTGAGCTCCCTAATGTTTTTCTCCGAAATGTCTCAGCTCTAAACGATCGTGACCCAAGGCAATTTACAGTTACTTCCATTTTTTTTAATGAAGTCTGATTTAATAGTCGGAATGGTTAATGGCCTCGTCTGTCACACATAATAAAACAGAGTCTAATTGTGTTTTAAAAGGGCCCTTTTGGTATGAACAGAAGAAACAACTGGATTGCATTGAGACGGCTTCTGTATGCGCTGAGATGACTTCCCAAGGGCGCCGGGCAGGCACTCTCTCCTGAGTCGCCATTCCCTGCTTCCCTTACCCCTACCCCCACTACGGGTCTTCTAAAAGAATTTCATAACTCCCTGAACCAGTTCAAACCCGTGATTGTCTGGCAGCCTCCTCGGGATGCACCTTTGGAGACATCGCAGGACTTCACATACTCTCTTATAATTATAACCCTCCAGACCCTCCCACGGCAGCAAAAGGCCTATGATACCCATTTCACATCTGGGAAAACTGAGGCTGGCTTGGCTCCAAGTCTCTGAGGTGATGAGTCAGGACCTTTGGATGCACTGTTGCCAGTCGACACACCCAGCCAGCCAGAGTCCCTACAGAGCCTTCCTTTTCTCTGGTGAGTAAAGGTACCTATGACCAGGCAACCAGGCCAGGCATCAACATGCATTACCACGCATCCTGCACGTTCAGAATCCCCGTGGTCAACGTTGAATCTAAAGCCCATGGGACAACCGAGGCAAGGAGAAAGCATTCACCCAAGAATCCAGAGCTTAAGAAAAGGCTTGATTTAGAGTCAGTCGATGCACTTAGCTTCTGAAAAATATGCACACTGCACCCACCTATGGGAGAGAGCAGAACACAGAGAGGCAGAGCAGGCTACCCTCCGCGTCCCCTCTGGTCTGCTGCCCTGGTGCCTTGGCCAGGCGCACAGGTCAGTTGAAGATGGTGTGGCAGAAGAGGCAGCTGGACTGGCTCCCTACAACCGACTGCACATACGGCATCTCTCCCAGGGGTGAGGGATGTTGAGAAGGATGCTGGACTCGGGGTCTTGAGGCCCCAGACTGGCATCCACTAACCATCTCTGTACCCTGAGGTACACGTTCCCTCCTGAGGGTCTATGCTTGCCCTTCCTGCCTCCGGAGTTTTGTAGCGTTCCTTTACAATTGTACTTACACTGAAAGACCACGGGGTCATGGCATGTCAAGGAGCTGCACTGCCCCTCCATGCCTTCTGATTGTGGCGTCACTCCACGCATGCTTCTAACTTCTTGAGACACTGGCTGAGGGCGAACAAGGGGCACCCACAGAGCCAGCCTGAGGCTGTTCTAAGAGCTGCTGAGAACCCCAATACTGTTTATAGGAAGCCTCCCCCATCCATGCACGCAGGTAGAGAAATATGATTAGGGTTAGGGTTAGGGTTAGGGTTAGGGTTAGGGTTAGGGTTAGGGTTAGGATTAGGGTTAGAGTGCAGTTGGCTGTGGGTCTCTGTCCCTGTGAGGGTCACTGAAGCATGCAGGCTGATGGATGGACACGGCCATCTTGAGCAGAGAGAGGGAGATACCACACATTATCTTACAAAGCTCTAGCCAGGACATTTGGATTTCATAGATCCATGTAAGATCCACACTCAAGGTTGGTGCCTTCAGCAAGAAAATATAACTCTTCCTCAGAGAGGGTTGGCTCCCTACTAGGAGGGAGGGACCTAGTAGGTCTGGTGAAGTTGGGATGACTAAGATGCAGCAGGTGATGCATGCTGGGAGACAAAGAAAAGATGCAGCTTTTGGCCAGGTTCCATGTGGTTGTAAATCTGCTTCAGTAAGCAAGATTTTACTCTGCATAGCAAGCCCTCAAAGGGCTTTATTTGACATTGGTCCTGAAGGATTTGGGGAGAAGCAGGGAGCTCAGCTGAAGGGCACTTGCTATCATGATCCAAAGGCTGTTGTTTTGCACTGGGGTGGTGGCAATAGAGAGGAGTCAGATTTGGGTTATGCTTTGAAGATAAGGCAAGTGGGGTTTCCTGGCCAATTGGAAACACAACTTGATTGACTCGAGGTATGCTGCTTCCAATAACAGTCAGTCAAGTTGAGATTTGGCTAAGAGAATTGGAGTTTGGAGATGATAGGTTTGGGGGATTACCATCCAGAGTTTAGCTCTGATGAATTTCATTTGTTTCAATGGAACTGTTGGTTTTACAATTGGACATTCAAGTGTGACATATAGGAGAGATGATGGGGGTGGACAAGAAAGTTGAGAGTCCACAGATATTCCTCCTCAGTGATTGACAGCCATGTAGTAAAGGGTTGTGGCTAGAAAGGAGGTATAAAAGTCATATATTCTCTGAAATTTAAGAGCTGGAAAGGGGTGGAATTAGTAAGGAGATGGAGTGGGAGTAATCAGTGACATCTGAGAAAGAGGGATGGATCGCCTTGTCCTGGAGACAAAGTTTCAGGGAAGACAGAATAGTTTCCAATGCTACTTGTGGGTGAAAAAAACAGGACCCGAGAGGTCACTGGATTGGTGATATGGAGTTAACTGGTGATTCACCCAGACCAGTTTCTGACAGAAACCGAGAAATTTGACTCAGCATGGAGAAGCAATTTTGGGAAGCATTTTGCCTCTGACAGGAGTAGAGAGCCGAGGCAGCACCCTTGGGGTGGGAGGGTGGTGTCACCCCAGGGATCCAGAGATGAGAGCAGAGGAAGCACATATGGTTCTCGGGAGACATACTCAGCCGAGAAGGGCAAATGAGTCGAGGAGCAAGGCGTGACCACCCTGGGACAAGTAGATAATGGGAGGCTAGCTTACTGTGTAAGTCCAAGGGTCTTGAAACTGCAATGTGGAGCACCCCAGCTTAGAGGGAGCAGCGAAGGCAGTTGGGTGCTTGGGGAATTGGTGGTCAGAAGGTGAGAAAGTTCTCTTGCAGTTGCTTCTACTTTCTCTGTGATGGAAGGACTGTTACTACTGGCTAGTAAGAGAGTGGGTGTTGGGCATTGAAAAGTGTGGGTAACTCCCTCAACAGTGATGGGGGAGTTCGAGAACTGAGTATTCTAGACAAATGGAAAAACCTAGCTGGGGCTTCCAGAGTCCCTTCAACTGGCGTGTCTTGGCCCTTGAAGCAAGACAGCAATCCTACTGAGTCAACTGTTTTACTGTAGTACTTGTTCCCTTCTTAGTTTGCAAAGTTCTTTTCCTAGATATTTGTCTAGGCTTACTCTTACAGACTCTTGTGTTCCTTTATCAGAGAAGTCTTTCTGTATCGTTTCTCAGTCTTCTACTAAACTACGGTGAGAAGATGCCTCGGAACCCACCACCCTGCATCAGTGCCCACAAAGTTCTCTGGTCACCCAGGGCACTGCCCCTAGGAAGGAGCGTGGAGAGAGAAAAGGCCCCTGAGCCCTAAGATAGAGCTCCTCACCCCTGGCTCATTCTATTGCAGGGAAGGTCAGTGTCAACCAACCTCTGGAGAATGATGGGAGGGATGTGAGGACAGCAGCCATCAGCGTACCAGAGTTTCACCTTCCCCACCTGGATGGCACACACCTCCCAACACCCACGGCCGTCGTCGTGTTAAATTGCTCCTACATTCACTCTGATCAGCTTTCTCCCCCATAGGTCCTTCAGCTAAGGTCTTGTCATTGATGCTTCCCAGTGCGAACAGCTGTGGTTTGAATGTAGTCCCCACCCCGCCCCCCGCAGGCTCCTGGGCTTGGACTCTGGGTCCCCAGATAGTGGCTATTTGAGAAGGTTGTGAAACCTTTAGGAAATGGAGCCTTCCTGCGCGCCACAGGGGGTGGACTTTGAAGTTTGATAGCCCAATCCCATTTGCTGTTCTCCCTCTCTCTGCTTCCTGATTGCCAATCAAATGTGGGCCATCTGCCTTGCCTACCCTGCCTGCCACAATGCCATGATAAAGTCTATCACCTTTGGAAGCCAAGAAAAGAAACCCTTCTCCTTTGTGTTGCTTGGTCCGAGTATTTTATCATAGCGGCTGAAGATTTTCTAATACACTAACCTCACAATGACCTTCCCGCCCATCCTCCTCCAACTTGATCTGTCACCAACAGGGCCATCTGTCAGACTGACTCTCACCTGTCTTTCCTCTTATCTAACTGGAAGCTCAGTCTCCATGGCTCGTTCCTCTCACGCTTTGACTACAAGGGTACCTGAGTATTATATCTTTTCTCTCTATATCCATAACCTTGATGATTTCACCCATTCCAACTTTATTGCCACCATCCCCCACACACACTCCAACGTGTTTCATTCATTACTTGCTGCCAGGCTGGGAAGCTCCATTTACATACCAGATAGTGTGTGGATCCTGGACAATAAGTGCTCTAGTCTTCTGAATTGACCGAAGCTTGTTTTTAAGATACGTTTTTCCAAGATTTGGAATTCTATGTTGACAGGGTTTGTTTTTATTTTTTTTTTTCTTTTAGTACTTAAAAGCTCCATCAATTATCTGGTACCTTTCAATTTTCCAATGAGGAATTAGCCATTAGTCATTTCTCCCCCTTGCTTTTTTTAAAGATTGTTTTCTTTTATCTTTGTGTAACTATGTGTACCTAGGTGTGGTTTCTTTATATTTGTCCCTACACATAGTTTCCTGATCCTGGATTGTGGGTTGTTATTTTTGAGGAAACTTGGAAAATTTTAAAGGAACTACTTTTTTTTTTCCTTTTTTTTTTTTCTGTCGGATTTGTTCACTTCTCTTTCTGAAATTCTAATTATCTGTGGGGTTATTCTTGTTAGTTTAGGCCATCAAGGCTCTAAAAATTTCTTTTGCTGTGTTTTCCTCTATGTTCTTCATTTGAATGACTTCAAGTTCGCTGAGCCTTTCTTTGGTTAGTAGCCAATCTGTGGAGTTTTCACTGCAAGTATTACATATTCCAAGTCTGTAGTTTTGATTAGGTTTTTCCCAATGGTTTTAATATTTCATCACTAAAGAGAAAGAAAAAGAGAGAGAGAGAGGAGAGAAAGGAGAGAAAGAGAATGGATGACACATGTGTGGAGGTCAGAGGACAACTTTCAGGAGTCAGTTCTCTCCTTCCATCGTGAGTACTCCAGGAATAGAACTTAGATCAGTGGGGTTTTGAGTAGTGTCTTACCCACTGAGCCATCTTGCTAGTTCCAGGGTTCTTTTTACAGACTCACATCTCCTGGAGGATCACAGTAGAGACTTCACAGTCTGTTATCTTCCTCTGGGGAGGATTGTTCTAGTAAGCTATTAAATTCTAGTTGGTGATCTGAGTCATCCAGGATGGCTTGGCTCATTATGGTGAGTCTTTTTCAGCTTGGTCCTTAGTCCAGGGGGCGCGTCCTTGCTCTTCAGATGTAGGTATTCTGAAGCATCGGTGAAAGTCTGACCTTGGAAAGATTGAAATTACAGTGGGAAGCTGAAATCTTGCTTGGCCCTTTCAGTCTTTGAGGTATTGCTTTCTCCTGGGAACAGTAGGGGTTTTGAGTATGCCCTCTACATCTCTGCTACAGTTAAATATAGGTGTCAACTTGATGCTTCAGGGTTCCAGCTGTGGGTACAGTTGTAGAGAATAATTGAGTGAAGCCCAGAGCAAACCTTTAGGAGATTGTCTAGTTGATGGGGAAGGCCCAGCCCATGGTGGGTGGGACTAGGCCCTGGGCGGGTGAATAAGATGGAGGGCTGAGATGATAAGGGTTGAGAAAGTTGGCATCCTTCTGTGTACTTGGCCAGATATGCTGATCTGAAGTAAGGATTGTCCCTCTCTCAGCTGCCAAAATGGAAAAGGAACTGTAATCTTACTACAATAAGGGAAAATAAAACTCCTTGTTCCTTTAAGCTGTTTTGTCCTGATTTTATCACCAACAATGAAGAGTGACTGCAACGATCCGTATGTGTACAGTTAAAGAGATGGGGATGGGTCAGGGAGACTCGTGCTCTTCAAAATCCTCCTGTCCCCTGGTTTATGGTTTCTGTAGAAGTCTTCACAGTAGGACTTGAGTTTGTTCACTGTGTACTGCATCAGCCAAAGGCTACCTTGGAGAGTGGGCAGGAGGAAACACTAAACAGTGTCAATAGTGTGCTTCTCCTCCCTCAAGGACTGGCCTCCTCTAGCGTATGTCTACTTGACCTCACTTTGTCATACCTCCAGAGTTTAAATTATAGTCTGATATGAGTTACTCTGTGATTACCAGAACATGGAGCTTAATCTTTTAGTTTTAGATACTGTCATAGTTAGACACAGGTGTCAACTTCACAGTTGAGTTTGAACTCTGGGCACATTTGTAGAGAATTAGTGGTTGGGTTAAGCCCAGAGCAAACCTGCAAGAGATTGTCTAGCTGATGAGGAAGCTCCAGCCCATGGTGGGTGGGACTAGGCCCTGGAATAAAATAACGAGAATTGGTTGAGAAAGTTGGCATCCTTGTGTACACTTGGCCAGACATGCTGGGATGATGGTGTGGCCAGTTCTCTCAGCCCTGGTGTTGGTACATACTCTCCCATCAAGTTGGACTAAGAACTGTAACCAGATAAGGAAATGAATCCCTTGTTCCCTTAAGCTGTTTGATGGTCATTTATCAGCAACCATGCAGGCGAACTGCAACAGACACTCTCTATAATCTGACAACCCCTTCAAATATATCTAGTCCCAGACTTTATGGTATACAGACTTGAATATCTGACAGTCTGTAGTTGTAAACAGGCATTTCAATGAATGAACAGAAGCAATTTCTTCATTATTTCTCTCACAAAATTATGCCACTCCAAGCCTTCCCCATTCTAGTGAGTTGAATCTCAAGATTTCACAGAAACTGGAACATCCATCGCTCCACCCTTTCTTCATGCCCTATACCTAAGTCATCAGCTATTCTCAAGACATACCCAAAGAGCACTGGTATATCTGAGGTTTGCGTAGAAATTACATGGTAGGCATCTAAAAGAAACAAGATCAGTCAGGAGTTTATCACTCTTGTAGCTAGATGATAACTATATGTTTATGTGTTGTTCTGTTCTGCTTCTATGCTTGAAATTAGTAATATGGATGTATTATCATAGATATACCATGTCTTACTACACTATCCAGGTTTCCCTCATCTTGCCTGGATCATTGTGGGAACCTCCCAAGTGGTCATTCTATTCTTGTCCTTTATAGGACATTCCCAATCTAGGCACCAGCTCAAAGAAATTATTTAAAAATAAATCATGTTATATATTGCTCTCAGTGTAAAACCCATTAATAACTTTCCTACTTTCCTTAATTTGGAAAATTTTGTTTTGGGAGGATAGAAGAGAAACTGGGTATGGTGGTGCACTGTTTCAACAGTGCTTGTGAAATAGAGGCAGCAGAATTCTTGATCATCAAAATCATCCTTCAACATTTGTTGAAGTTATTGTTACATAACAAACTGGAGGTCAGGCTGAGCTACATGAGACTCTCTCAAAGCCAAAAAGGAAAAAAAAAACTCAAACAAATAAGAAAACACGAGTTATTCTTTTGTAGTACTTCCTAAAGTTTACTGTTATCACTCTATTATTCATAAGTATCTTACAGTATTCTAGAATTTGAGATTTTTGTTTTGAATGCTTTATTACGACTAGATTGGGGTTCTGTGTTTTGTCAGAAAACTCACTGTCAGTATTGCACATGAGAAGGAGCACAGTACCTATTTATGCTTTTGCTGGTGATAGTGAATTGAACCATTTCATCAAGGAGGTTTCAACTCTATCTGTTTACAATAAAAAAGGCCATTTTTCCTCTTTTACAACTGATAATAATTTGCACAAATATTCAGATCCCAAATTAACTTTTCCCCATTGGTTTCAGTGTTCATTGATGGCTTGGCTCTTGGTGGCTTGAGAATGGTCGTCTTCCCCTACTCCTTGGTCATGACCATCTATAAGGACATGTTCTGTTCTCTAGGTGGGGACCGTTCTAGGGTTGATGTTAATGTCAGTTCTTCTGAAGTATGAATTTGAGGGGAGAGATTGAAGCAGTATGGGAAACATGTGGTCAAACCAGATGACAGAAGAACTAGCAAGAAGAACCTGCAGAGGAAGGAATGAAGTTGGTGCATTCAGGAAAAGACAAGGAGGCCTGGGGGCTGGAGCACAGCAGTGGACCGCAGCACCGTTCTGAGATCAGCAGCAAATGCTGAAGGGCGTGAAGCCGAGAGTGACATGATCTGATTTTTTTTCTTTTAAGATTACCTTTGTCCAAGTAGAACTAATCCAGGATGATTCCTGAAGTCTCACACACACACACACACACACACATACAAATTAATTAATTTAAAAACATATTACCTTTCTCTTACCCATTTACTCTTTTTGGAGGAAAAGTCTAGTTCAGCCAGTTCCCCAGTATACTGGGTTACACAGCGCAGGCTTCAGGGTAGACAATTCTATATAACTCAAAATTACAAACAATTTGATCCAGCAATTCTTCCCTGGAGAATGTATCTTATTTGCATATGCAAAGTGACATATGTATAATGCTACTCAATGAAATATAATTCATATGAGTTGAGATATTGGAGACAATTTGTGTTCACCAGCAGGGGGGTAATTGAATACGTTATTATGCATCCATATAGTGGAATATTATGCAGTTGGCAAAAGAAATGAGAGCATTCTTCACTTACTAACACAGACTAGCTTCTAAAAGGAACAAAGAGACTTTAATGGCCACTCTCTTGAATGTTTGGCCCACTTTGGGTCATTTCAGTTTATTTCTTATTGAAAGAAGGATGAACATTAAAAGATCTCTTGGCATGTATGTGGAAGGTAGCAGCACCTAGAGATCACCTTGGGACTCAAGTGGCCTATCACAGCTGATGGAGGCAGAGGGAGAGGTGTCATGTCCTCTGTGATATCAGAACCCCAAAGAAGAAAACATCTCAGGAAAACTCCCTTGTGAACCTCAAGAGAAGAACTTTGCCAAGACCACACAGCTAGGTGGTGACGAGTGGCCAGGAAACCAATGGGTTTTTGAGTCTCTACCTGATAATGAACCATTTCTCACTGTTATAAATGAATCAAGTCTACCTGCCTTCTTCTGCCAGCCTGGGGTCTTCTCTCTCTACCCACCCTTCTTGCTTGCTGCTCCAGACTGCCTTGGGATCCAGTTATCCCACCCACCTACTCTCTGAGATCTCACCATCTCCACCCCCATGCACTCCCACACAAACACACACACACCAGCCCCAGAATGTGCCTATCCTAAGTCTCCCTCCCTTCAAGTCCTTTTTGCTAATTAACCTATTAGTAAGAATTCTACCTTCCACCTGCAGAAGCACGTCCATTTCATCTTTGTCCTGGGTGGGCATGTAAAGGAACTTGTAAAGCTGCTTCCTTGAACATGCACCTGAGTATGGGCACCTGGCACTCCTGCCAGGGCACCCCATTGCCCTTCTAGACACCCAGCGAGGCCCAGGTCCTCAGTGCCGTCGTGCTGGCCATGCTGCCTCATGCTTGCTCTCACATTCCAATTAAGAAGCCAGTGATCTCTACACTTCCTTGTGAATATCTGCAGGGAACCGAAGATTTCTGAGGCACTGATGACAGCAACTAATTATGGGAATGGCTGTCAACAAGGAGGCAGACTGGAAATACTTTTCTGGGAATAGGCTGTCATCTAATCCCAAGGATACTGATTTCAACATCTCTCCACTCTTTCTGAAAAGCTGCAAGGTTGATGGGCTCTTGGGACTCAGTTTCTCTTCTGGAGCCTTCGTGTATAGATGGGCATCCTCCTATATCGATCACACTTGGACCTATCAGCACCCATACAACTATGAAGTCAAGCAGAATGGGCATGTTCAGTGTCAGCAAGTAAGAAACCACAAACCCCAGGGAGAAAATGACTCCCCAAGTGTTCATGGGGGCATGGGTTCTAGGTCTTAACACCACCCTGCCTTGTCTAGTATTTTACAGAGAAACCCACAACTATCATGGAAGGAAATTCACTAATAAGTGCCTTACGGATAATTCAGTGCATGCCACCATTAGCTTATATGTGCTGTTCTGCATTGAAAATGCACTGCTCAGTATCCTGTGCAAAACTCAGGCCAGGCACAGTACCCTAACATAATGCTTCCAGGCATCCCTCACCAAGACTCTAGATGCTCGCTTCAGATGGTATTCTGATTTATACTGAGTGAGCTTGTCCTGTCACTATTTGCCTGCATGTGTGTAACAAGAGGGTTTTTATTCTGACTTACAATTGTCAAGTCACAGTTCTTAGCCCGGCTTGGTAGGGAAACTGACACCAACATAGGGGGCTGAGGGAACTGACCAGACTATAGCCACATAACTTCCGAGAGAGGGACAATCCTCACTTGCCAGACCAGCTTGTCTGGCCAAGTGTACCGAAGAATGCCAAACTCCCTGAATCAACTCCCTCCATCTTATCCAACAACTTAGGGACTAGTCACACCCACCATAGGCTGGGCCTACGAGCTTTCTCTGGGCTTAACTACTAATTCTTCACACATGTGCCCAGAGCTTGAACTTTTAATTGGCAAGCTGACACCTACATCTAACTATCCCTTGCCCCATGGACTCTCCTGGAAGACTTACTCTTAAGAGGCTCAAACTAGAAAAAAGAGAAAAGTGCTTATGGAGCACTTTTATCTTTATTCTGTGTTGCCTCTTACATTTTCCTTTTGCCCAGGAAGAATCCAAGATTTCTCTTAGAAGGTGTTCCAAAGATAACAGGCTGTTCTAGCCCCCCCCCCCCCAAAAGGCTAGAAACCATTCAGAGAATGATTCTTCCTCCTCTGTACAAAATCATGGCCAGCCTTTATCCTCTCTCTTTTGATATCTCAAGTCAGACAAATTAGTTATGAAGGATGTGGACTTTTGCATGGATGATTCCATTTTTATATGGTCAGTTCTGTTCAAAACAGGGGCTTCCATAGATTTTTATCTGACAGTATGGTACCTAGCACATAAGCGATACCTAAGACCACCTGCATATTTCTGTGCTCAAATATTTCTACACTTTTCTGTAAAAACTGGGATAAGAGTTCATTCGTGAACCACAAAGAAAAAGAGCAGTCTCATTACTTCATTTCCACGTTTATTGCCAACGCCAAATGGGACTTTCTATGTTGTTCAACTGAGTAATTCAGAGCTGTTCTCAACATCTGCTTACTAGCCTGCTGAGGAACTTTAGGGTCTCCAGCAGAACTCTGAGCATACACTTTCTCCACATCTCTGCTGGGCAGGCACGATGCCCCATGGCATCTTGCTGAGAATGGTGATCACCTGCGCTACTATGGAAACAGGCAGATTCTGCACTTCTCTCCTCCCACGTATTCAGCTGCTTAAAGTCCAAGGCAGACAGATATCTGTTGGTGGTAAAGGGATGTCTGTGTTCAGGCCAGAAGCAAGTTGGGGGAGATGGGAGGCATGGAAGCTGAGCCAGGTGGAGGTTAAGGAAACCCGCAGGGGGATTGGAGACGAGACTGGCCAGACTGTATGCAAGAAGAACAGCTCCCTGCCTGCACCCCACCCTTTTCCAGCGCCTGAGGAGGACTCAGAACCAGAAAGACCATTAAGCGCTCTGGAGTCTGTGCCAGCTCTTCCAGACTCCTCTTCTCTCCAGGTCAGAGCTTGGGAAAGGGCCAGTGACTCGTATTTTAAGAGCTTTGTTGGACGGCAGCCAGTGCACAGCGTGTCTGTCTGTAATTCTCTTTAAATCTTCCAGTTTCCCCATTACTGAGCATTCCCCTTCCCTCTCCTTGCCTGATGATTAAGCCTGTAGAGAGAGGTCATGTTTTACCATCACATATCTGTTAGTTAGCTAGGGACTTCTTTTTATTTACTTCTGTAACCGAAGAGATCACACTACCACTTCCTTTTGATTCATGGTCTGAGATATATTTGGATATGGAGTTGAGTGGACCTGCCGAGGAAACCTTTCAAAGACACCACAGATGACTTAATGCATAATAGATTTCTATCCTATCTGCCAACAGCCATCGCAAAAAGGGCTGATACGGTCGGCTGGCAGAGGCTGGTAATTACACAGTTGCAACATGCATCCGTTCAGACATGAAGTCAGAGGGCTGCCCACATCATCTGACCTGAGAACAATCACAAAGGAACCCTGCAGCAACCCAGATAGGTAAACAGGGTCTGAGAAATCACTTCTCATCCTGGAAAGGAATCACCTGACCAGGAAATCCCCAGATTCCAAATTACACACACATGAGAATAAACTCTTCGCCTGCTCCAAACCCTCCTAGCTCACTTTTTGTTCCCTACACCCCACCCCCGCCCACAGCTCACCAACCCCAGAACCTGTGCCTTGCTCAAGCTAGACTGTCAAAGTCAATGCCCCCCAGCTTCCCCACTCATCACAGCCGCCCTGGTAGGTCCACTGGAATCTCTGCTGCAAGCTGTGCTTTAGACCGTCTTCAATAGTAGTGACTGCAGAAGACATCCCAGTGGAGCCAGAATTTAAACTAGAGTGGAATGAAGAGCCAGAGACCCCAAGAAGGAAGAGGTAGCAAGGGAGTCAGAGGTACATTGTTCTCTCACTGGGACAAGTGGCCAAGGCAGGGCTGGGAGGAGACCACAAAGTTAAGGGAAGATGGGAAGGCTTGTGATTGAGGTGGTAGCTGGACTGGGGCCTTTCAGGTTAATGGAAAGGGTTCCACACAGGCAAAAGCACTGAAGCTAGAGCACAAGTCTAGGATAAGACGTCAAGATCAATACTCTGAGAACATTAAGCATTTTATTTTCCTATGCATGCTCCCCATAATCTTTTCAAGAAAGCTCAGCCATGAAGGTTAAAAATGTAGGGAAGGGGATGGTGGTTACTAAAGTAATATTACCCAGCCGCTACACAGCAGAGACTTTCACATCCTTGAATTTTATTGTTCTTTGTAATCTGTAGGAAAAAATCAGTCGATGATAGTGCTGGAGATGGAACTCACAGCCTCACTCATGCTAGCAAGTACCTGATAACAGAGCCACACCCCTAGCCCATAAATAGTTTTTTAATGTTAAACTTTGTCAAGAATGAAAAGGGAGTTAGAAATCATAGCTCCATTCATACAACAAAAGCTTGGAAGACTGAACAAGATTTGTACACTATGTCATAGATGGAAGAAACACAAAATAAATGTAAGTGGAACCCTGTCCAGTCAGGGGGAAAGGATGACTCAGAAAGGAAAATCAGGTGTTAAATAAGAAGCACCGTGGCTGTGCTTCCTCTCTCAGGGGCAAGGCTAGTGTCTCACGGGAGCATGTATATACGTGCCTGAACGTGAGTCTGCGCCCGTCTGGTGGTGTGGGCAGATCTAAACAAATGCTGCTCAGATGGGAAATAGGCAAAGAGTGAACAATGGATATGTGAATATCAGGAGCATCAGAATTAGTGAACAAATGGTTGAGAGGACTGTGGGCATTCAGAACAGCTTATTATGTAGAGGCACACACAATATTCCTTGAAGACAGTTGATCAGATTCAGTGCAGAGAGGTACCTAGCTAGTCTAAGAAAGCAGTTGACTTTTTAACTCTTAAACAAGATGTTAAGGACACCCCCAGAGTTCTAATATTCTCCTTTCCCATCCACTCAAATGCCAAGCAATTATTCACATTCCTGTTTGGGGGAGACAGAAGTTGTCGTTGAATAGGAATTCTCGATATCAAAAGCAACCATAGAGTTGTGACTGGCAGGTGTAAAATTATCCCGTGAAAAAAGCCAGAAATTCACTTATACATCCACCTGCACATTCAGCCAGAACAGTGATGTTCAACAGACAGCAAGAACACCAGCTTAGAACATGGGGACCTGACAAGGGCGCTAGAGAACTCATTCCCCTTCCCTTGTCACCGTAAGATGACTTGCACTCACTAAATGCCGTCTTGAGAAGGGAAATAAGAGAAGCTTTGGAAGCAAATCTGATTTCTGATGGGCAAATTTGGGGCCATGGCCCTTTTCTCACACTCTCCCTAAGCCAGATGGGGCTTATGCAAATTTCAAATTAATGAAATGAAATGAAGAAACTGCAATTCCCTTTTGCAGGGTCCGAGTTCTAACAAGCAGCAGGTGGGAAGAGGAGAGAACACTGGTGGGCACGACTGGAAGCCCTCAGGGCATGTGTCCCGCACTGGCTTGAGTCCTTACTGGTGCTCACTCCGGGGTTTTGCTTTGTTTTGTTTTTAAATCAATGCAGATTCATGTGCTCCAACTCAAGAGCTGAATTAGAATTCTACCTTAGGATCAAGCTCTACCTGGGACTCCACTGGCCTTGGCCAAGGAGGGAAAGAACAAGGGAAGCACCCAAGAGCAATGAACAAATGCAGTAACGGCAGCAGGATGCTGGGGCAGAAAACAGGTAAGATTGGCACAAGCTGGTCTCCTCGCCCTTGACTGAGAGCAGCAGAGGTGGGGAGTAGTGACAAGGACCATGGGGAAGCTGTCTGAACTGTTCACTTGCCTGGGAAAAGGGGAGCCACAGCCTATACAGGCTATTGGGAAGGACAAGTGTTAAAACATTGAAACTGGCAGAATCATGGATGGAGGCTAAGGGTCAAAGCACCTGGCCAGAAAACACAACTTTCTGACACTGGGTTAAGGAGCTGTGCTGTGGGAGGGCCTGGATGGAGGCTTTGAAGTCAGAGAGGAATGAAGTAGAGACACACACACATACTCACTGAGCTCTGAGGTCTGGCAATTGGGTCAGTTTTCCTGACAGCTCCTGTTCTCTATTGGTGAAAAGACACCACTGCTCAAGGGCTTTCTTCAGGGAGGGCCTGGAAATGTTGAGACTGAAGGGAAGTTTTGTTTGGGTTGTAGCCATTTATTGTCCAACCTATGAGAAAATGTTATTAAGTTGTACTGTTTCAAAAATAGCAAAAATGCACAAAAATGAATACCCTAAACATTTTGAGGTGAATAGTACATTTTTTTTTAATTTTGTTATTCAATTGTGCATGTATGCGTGTTTGCGCGCACGTGTGTGTGTGTGTGTGTGTGTGTGTGTGTGTGTGTGTGTGTGTGTATGTAGAACCATGGACGAATTCGGGAACCACCATGGACCGCCTCCACCTCCTCGTTTACTCTGCCCCGGGATTCACAGGCTCCGCCCTACCAGGACCAGAAACACAGGCCGCCCCCGCTTCCACCCGGTGTCTATACGTGGGGTTAGGATCCGAACTCAGGACCTTCTGCCTTCAGGGCAGAGGCTTAACCCCTGAGCCACTTCTCCAGCCCCGAATAGTACATTTGTAATTGAAAAATAAAAAAGGATTAGAGTCTGGACTAATGACCATTTAAACAGTTTACTGATCCTTAACTAGAAGTAACCATAAATGTTTTACTGCAGCATGACTAATCAGTTAGCTTGGTGTGTTTAATACTATATATATGGGGTAAACTTTATGTTCATTTTATCTGAACATATATTAGTTGAACATGAAAATCAATTCTGCTTTTGATTTTGGGACACTTGAAACAGGTAAAATGTTTTGTTCCAAATATACGAACTAAAGAATAGAGTAACACACACACACACACACACACACACACACACACAGGAGAAAAGTAGATTTAGGTTCTTATATTTTATTTCAAACACCAAATTTAAATAGACCAACATAGACCTTCTGTAGTTCTTACAGCAAGTTAAAAATTACATACCCACTATAACTTGTCTTGCTTATTGCACTGTTGACTTTTCTTCCAATCTATAACAGCTTTTTCTAGTTCAATGTGCTTCAAGAGGAGCTTCAACCATTTCCTTCTGTGTTCTCGAGAACATTAAAGGGTTGGAAAAATGACCAAATGATAGCTCTCTTTGACTGCTGGACTTAAGCAATTTTTCCGTTGGTGTTTTTGTAGTGTAGAAAATAATGAGTATGTAAGTAAAAAAGAACCAGAAAAAGTTAAAAACAAAACCACCTCCCAGTCTCCAACTGCCAGTACTACAGAGTACGGAGTATTTTTGTGTATTTGTGAGAATGTGACAGAATGGCTACGAAGAGGTGTGGAGTAGAGTGTCCGTGTAAGCCTATATCCAAGCAATGCCCTTACACTCTAAAAAGTCTGGTAACTAAACAACTTAAAAAAAAAAAAACTATTTATTTTGCTCTATGTGTTTGTGTATCAGAGGGCACATTATGTCCCTGTGGAGGACCAGAGGTGACCAGGAATCATACTGGATTGCTTCTACTTCCTTTTTACATCACTCTGGGATTTCCCAGGCTCCACCCATGAGGGCTGAAGTTCAGACCCCTGTCATTTTGTGTTTTTTTACGTGGGACTTGGGATTCGAACTCAGAGCCTTTTGCTTGCAAGAGTCTTAACCCCTGAACCATCTCTCTATCCCTAGGCAGCTTTCTGACACTGGTAATAGAAGAGAAAATGGAAAACTGTGGTCTTTTAAATTTCAGTGCCTCAGTCAAGAGGTATCTTGCCGAGTCACATTATTGCTAAAGCCTTAGCAGTAAAGCTTTCTGAAGCACTCATGCTTCTACAATCCCAAAGCATCCTTGCACATGGGAAATGCTGGAAGATTTTGGAAGCAGCAATAAATGTGAATGTTCATCACATAATGGTGCATTCTTTAAATGAGTGATTCCTTTTACCTCCTTAAGAAGTGTGGCGTCTAGTTCTGCAGAAGTCAGCAGTACATGGACTTCTAGTCCCGTAACATCTAGGCACACTACAACCACCTTTAAACAAAACCACGCTGCTTTGGTTTTAATTCTTCATGGGAATTTGTTAAAATTGGAGTTGTCCTACTGATTTATGAATTACAACACTTTGAACTAAAGGAGTACTGTGAAGATCTCACTTGAGGCCTCTCCCACCTCTATTTAGCTTCCTAGGGCAGGCCAACAGTAACACAGCAAGGATTCAGGAGGGCCCCAACTTTTCACCCTTATGTTTTTTTTTGTTTGTTTGTTTGTTTGTTTTAATTTAGAATCTGTAATTTTTCACCCTGTGCCTGAAAGTAGGGCACACTTCTAGTGAGTGCTGCACACGGGGACTTGTGGAGCAACCCTCTGCCATCCCTATGAACGCACTTGTGAGGACTAGGGAAAGAGAAAATGCCAAGTTCCTTTAGCAGAGGGCATGAGGCAAGACAGCCTTAGGCACTCGGCTCAGTCACTGACCTACCCCATAAATTAAATGTTAATGCAAAACATACTGTGCCACTGGACATTCATGGTTGCTATGCCTAAGGTTTGAGGTGGTAATGGCTCTGGTAACTTGTCATTCCCTAGCTCTTCTCTTCTGCAATTCTCGTGATTTCTTAGTGAAGATCTTTCAGTTACCATCCCTGGCATCTATCTTGCAGGTAGTACGAGTGCTCCTATGGAGGAAGGGTTCAAGTGCTCATATTTCAATCCCTAACCACTTCAAAAATTAACTTCCCTCCTTGAAGGAGCTTCATATAATAGACGGAAGTGATTTATCTTAAATCATAAAAATAAGTATAATCAGGGTCCAAATTCCAGACCTCTAAGTTCAATTCCCTTATGTCAAAAATGGCATCCAAGACTTAAGGCTAGAACTTGCTTTGTCCTAATCATAGAAGGTGGAGACAATTTGTCCAAAAGACAGTAGTTTTACCCCATCGAGATAACTACCCAAGTATTTGACCATTGTAGCATGGCTTCTCAGGCATCCCATCCATTGTACTTCTGGTTAAAAAGACTTCAAGACACTGCTGTTGCTTTCCTAGTTCCCAAATTCTCTAACCAATCACATTGGTGGGAATGTTTGTTAAAGCCACACCTACTGTCCCAATACAAGCTTGAAAATGAATGGACACACAGAACACCCATCTATTTTTCAGGGCAACCTTTAAAGAATGAACAGGTTCTTAGGTCTCTCTCTAAAAACTTCATGACTCTAAATGTATTAAGCAAGCCCATGAAGTATTGTAAGGGAATTTTTCTGAGGATTTAGTTAAAGAGGGGGTCAGAGGAGACAGAAGAATAGATGCAGGGGAAAGGATTCTAGCAAATAAATTACAGGTTATCCAGAAATTATTAGAAATTCTGAAGAATAAAATCTAGTTTGCCAAGTCTATTACTTTATATTTGGTTTTATTTTAAACAAGTATTAGTATTGAGATAATTGACAATGGGAGAGGTAGAATGTTTTAATTAAAATTTAACCTTTACATTGCAACTTTTTTTTTTTTTTTTTTTTTTTTTGGTTAGTAGTTTTCATTTTAAGTCTATTTCTTTGTCTCTTACTTCCTTTCTGTGTGTAGCCTGTAGTGGAAAATTCTTCCTTTAACAGCTTCAGAGTGCTGCAAGAAACCAGTGCTTCACAGTCAACTAATCCTGTTACAGCTGAAAGCACACAATTATCTCTAGAAAATTCAATTCCTTATAAAATGTTAGTGACTAGATGTGTGGATAACATTTACTGTTATTCAAGATATAGATTTAAAAGTTGGCATGAAACAACTTTATAGTTCTTGTATAGAACAGATGCCTGTTTTTTCAATACAAAAGGGCAACCTAAACATTTCCGATAGTTGGCTTATTTTCATCTTCATTTTTTCTTCTACAGTCCAATATACTTTTGTGCAAATCATCACTTAAAGGTGAGCTGTCATATATATGAACATGTTATTCACCTGGAGTAGCACGAGGTTAACAAATCAACAGCAACAGGATATTTTATGAACAGAACTTTAGAACTTAGCCAGTTAAGCTCTAAATGCATGATCATGATTGCACTGTCTTTGGGCTTAGATACACTTCTGGTGAGTTGCTGTCCAACACACATGGGCAATAAGAAAAATCTCAGGGAGTTCTTTAAGCTTTAACTGTGTAAATGAACAAACAGTATTTTCACTTATACATACAGAAGCTACTGGTATAAATGAAGCACCTCCCCCATTCCCCAGGAAGACCATCCACGGCTGAGTCATACGTTCTCATAACCATGCCCTCTACTACTTTATAGTGAAGTCTCAGTGTAGTCAAGGAAAACCAAGGTACAAAACTAGCTGTGGCTTTTCCCTCCCAGCTCCCTAGGCCATTAGATGTGGGTTTCACAGTGCCTCGTAGTTGTCAATTTTCTGCTCACCACATAAAGTGAGTAATGATCAGTAATGTCTGGCTTTCATGCATGTTCTGACACACAGCAAGATGTGTTCAAGATCCCATTCTGATCTGCTCAAAGGTTCCTGTATACCTTTGAAAATTGGAAGCATCTTTGAATACTGTATTTGCCTTGTTCCTTCCTGAACCATGTTGCTCAGGTTCCTTCCTCTGCGATCACATCTCTTTACAATTTTTGAAACTTTCAGTAATGTTACTACACAGCACTAAAGGGGCAGAGGTAACCAATATAAACTAAAAATTTGGTAAGTTATCTTAAATCCTGTTTATGTTGTAACCAATAAGGTCATAGTAGCTTAGACTGGAGCACAGTAACATGCTATTATTGGACTCCCTAGGAAGCATACATCTCCATTGTTAACTTACTCTTGAATCTATTACTCGATATCTGATTCTTGCGTTCTGTCAACATGTTGGATCATGGAACTATTACAAGTCCTAATATGTGCAAAGTGGCATGAAGTTTCTTTTTGGTACAAAATTGTTGGTTAAAAATGCTGTTCCTTGGGATTCTTTGATTTGTAAACTTCTAATAGGATGACTTCTTTATATATTTTAATGAGAAGAACAAGTCTGTCAAAAGGAAAGCTGGTGCTTGTGAAGAGTCGTATGGGGCCAGATGCAGCGGGTGAAAGGGAGACAAGTGCCTGGGGCAGATATGCTCTCAAGTGGCTGAGTCTTCACTAATTGCCTGAGCCTGCCTGATACCTGTAATGATCATACCAGATGGTATGCAGTATCATCACTGCAAATGACGTGACTGCTTCCTGTACTAAGGAACCCAATCTACACTGACATGGATATGTAGGTGGAAAAAACTCAAACTTACACTTAACGGTTCTCACAAGTTCCTGAGTTACTGCATACATAACCAGAAACATTTGTCTCTAGGCAGAGAACTGCTCCAGCCAGACAGCAGCCAGTGCTACCAAGGTAAGGTGCAGTTGAGAAGAAACTCTTTAAGTGGTAAATTTGTCCAATGAGGGATTTTTGCAGTAAGATGTTGTAAACTGTCTTTTGGAATGTTTTCTATAGCAGTTGAGTAACAAACCTATTTGGGCCTGTTCCCAATTTAAAAAATAAAAATGTTAATTGTATCCTATCTGGGCTATCAATGGCTAACAGGATGGTGTATTTTAGAGTGAGGTTCCCCTTTTGTCGTATCCTGAACTAACCCACAGACAGTACAAAGTGTAGCTGACCTAATATATTAAAATTTCATTATGATCATGTAATAGTGAAATAGTGTAATAGTGTAATAGTCTTTTCTAGTACTTTCCAGTGAAATCTTTCCACTGAAATCCAGTGAAAAAACAGTACTTGCATTATTTTGCACATATACTTCGAGAGAAAGCTTGAAACTCGCCTATTTTTTGCTTTAAACGTAAGATGCTATTATTACTATTTTTCCAACAAACTATGAAGATATATGTAACTAGTACCATACACAGTGTTTTAGTTAAGCAGGGCTGTCTGAGAAAGGAGGTAAGGAAAGTTTTTGTATTATATAGAATTTAAAAATAAAAAGATGTACTCTTAAGATCATATTTACCCAAGTGAAATATATACTTTTCATATCCATATAACTTAAGACAGTAGACACCAAGACATAATAGGTTCTACAAAAAGATCACGTTGTATCAAAACCAATCCCAAAATGACATGGTAAACAACTGAACTACTTTTTTAATGATAGAAAAATCCCCGCCTTGCAATGGCCACAGACCTGTTAAAACCTGTGGAGAGCAGAGGTAACGTGAAAGCACATGCGAATGCGCATGAGTCCACATAACGGACCAGAAATCACAGGACAATCAAGCGATGTTTTCTTAAGTAGAACTATTTTTTTTTTAATACTTAGACTAAAATATTTGGTGTGGGCAGAAAAAGAAATCAATATTTCATAATTTTAACAAAGCCTCGACTACTTTTTTAGTAATTAAAGAACCACATCATTCTTCAGTCATGAGAGGGGGGCTTCCAAACACCCTTTTCCCATCTGTCACAGTGTGCGGAGAATCAGCCGCCGAGGAATACGGTGGAGCAGAAATAGTCTGCACTTGTCGTATTGCAATCCAAAGGCAATGGCATCTCTGAAAATTAGTGGCTCTTGCGCTCAGTCCAGCTCGTAATCTCCTTCTGAGTAGGGCTCAAGATTGAGCTCCTGGCTCGGTGGTTAATCAGGATACCCATCCCTTACCTGCTTTCGCTGATGCCTTTAACAATTAACACAATATTCATCAAGAAGAAATACTACCCACATTCTGCCTTCCTGAATAGGACAAGCTGAGTCACAGAGACTAACACATCAAAGGCATGTTTCCCCCATGAGAAGAAACTCAGTCACTGTTTGTATCTTGACTTCCATCACAAGAACACACCACACTCACGGAAATATTTATCTAGCTGACCCCTCTCTTTTCCATTAAATAACCAGTTAATTTGGGGTTGCTAAGTATTAGTCTCACCACCATGGTGGTCCTTTCAACTGCTATATTAGGTTCCACAGTGGCAGGTGATGGGAGGACATGGAGGCTGATCCTAGAAATGTTGACAGCCGAAGAAGCTTCAACTGCTGACATTAGTGAGGATATAAGAAAACACCTTAGATGGCTGGCAGGTCCCAGGACGCCTGGTACTCACCTTGGGCTAGCCCAGAGAGTTCACAACAAACAGCCCAGGTTCAGCAGGGCACTTGGAATGCTAAACACACTGCTTACTCTAAATGTTTAGGGCTACTTTTAAGGACACCAGGCTTTCTGCTCACTTGTTGTCCGCTATTTTCTACAAACTTGTTAAAAGGATAGTCCAGAAATATCTTAAGGTGTTAACTTTGAGATTATTGGTGAGTCCCTAAGCAAACTTAAAAGAGCAGTTCATCAAATTTTATCCATGAAACCCATTCTTAGATAACTTCCTAAAGCTAGTTCTGGCTTTGTCTGGATGCACAATATTTTACTGTTTTTGAGACTTCCTAAGCTAAATGAATAATCCAGTCTCGTCTATCTTTTTGAAAGTGACATTCTATGCCAGCTATTATCCACATTCTTATTTCATACGTGAAGGACAGTCAACTGAGGTCTAAAAAGGTCTAGTCATGTTGTTTCCTGTGCCCCAACCAGAAAGGTTGGCTCCCAATGCTGTCATATAGCTCCATGCCTGCAGAACTGTGGTCACCGTGAACCTCTAAAGGTTTTCTTGTTTCAGCCACATGTACAAATGCTTAGTGTCATATCATCACTACTGCTAATAAAATATGAGTATTGATGTCATAAAAGTTAGGGTCAAGAAAAGCAAAGATGAAACCAAGGTAAAGGTATGTCCAATTTTAAGTCCTACATTTTACCAGGAAATATGCTGTCATAGTTTGAACCCCCCCCCCCAGGCTCATGTGTTTGAATCCTCAGTTGTTTGGGGAAGTCGGGCCATGTTTAGGAGATGGGAGTCTTGGTGGAAGGCAGAAACAGGAGGTGGGCCTGAGAAGGAAGTTTTCCAGCTCTCAGTTTCCATGATAGACAAGACTTCGGCTGCCTTCAGCTTATCTGTCAGTCAGCCATGCCTTTCCCTCCATGAAGGACGTTTCCCACTGGAACAATGAGCTGAATAAGTCTTTCTTCCTGAAGTTGCCTGACTTTGAGTAGTGTTTCACAGCAAGAGAAGAGTAACTGCTGTGTAGGTTTTGTGTGCACGCACACAAAGAAATAGGTTTTGCGTACAAGCTCAAGTGAGTGCCAGAGGCTGACATCAGGTCTCTTCCAGGAAAAGGATATTTTTAAATTAAAAAATCCATGCATGTCTAACTGCTACATATAATTTCTCTTGATTTAATCAATGAATATACCATTTATATAAGCCAATAAGTGATTATACTCTTATGGCAAAAACCTACGTGCACCAGAAGAGTGCACTATCCTTTCTCACCATCTTTCTTTTTAGCTTGAACAATCGAGAATGTGAATGGTAACCATGGAAAAAAGGTATTTTCTTAGGGAGAATTCCTGAGAAAAAGAAATTTCACTGGAGAACAGAGACTCCACTAAACTTCTATTTTTAGACAAATGCTAGAAACCAACTTTATGCTACAGTACTGTAAAGGGCAGAACTTAATATAGAATTAGAAATATGGCAACTTACCTAGTGACTACCATTGTAAACAAACCAGAAACTTTAAAAGCCACAGGAAAAAAGGACAGCAGCTGATTCTGAACTGGAGTGAGCACGTTGTTTTTTTTTTTTTTTTTTTTTTTTAGTTCTAAAGTTTCACTATTGTCAAGTGGATATAATGTGGACCTTGTTGTTCAAAAATCAAATTCTTATCTCCTGCCCAAAATCAAAACACAACCTAGAAATTTTGGAAAAGAACATTTTATTATTGTGGAAGTCAGGAGTGTGTCATTTTTTTTTTCCCTTTAAAATTTTAAAAGAAAATCTCAGGGCCCTTTGCACAATTAATGAATCTTTCTTACCTCTCTCTACCATCAGTGCATTCTTCTTCTAAGGGAGCCTATATTGCAAACAATGGTGAAACTTTGGGTTCACTATGGGACACATGGAAGCAAGTCAATTGACACTGAAGTGTTTAACTTAACTCCATCTGACCAGGGCCTTTATGGGTCAAAGGTGGCCCAAAAAACCTTAGGAAAATGATTTCTATTGAGCACAGCTAAGATAGTCAGGGCTGACCCCTTCTCTCAGTCTCAGTGAGCACAGAAGAGTCTGACTCTATAATAGTACTTCCAACGCAATATTAAGGGGAGAAAGAACTCAAGACGAACACTTTTTTTAACACAGTAACATAATAAAAAAAACTACCCTCAGCACATTCTAGAGACCACCGGACATATAATCTAGTGAAGGGGCCTTTGGACAGGTTTATCTGATGTTAATGAATTCCATAAGATCTTGTCAAGCTGTCTAAAAATGGCATACTAACTGTAGGACTGTGGCAGATACTGTTCAATTACATGGCTGGTCTGTCTTGAAAGGAAAATGTCTACAAACAAATCAGAACCTTTTTACTAAGATCTGACATTTAAACAATGGAAACGTTCACCACTGTTAAAATGACCCTATGGCTCATTTTTCTGAGGATTTATATCATACAAATTCATATTACATAATAAAACTAAAAAGAGTTTAAAGCATCTCTGCTATAATAGCTACCACATCTGAGATAAAAGTTACTATTCAAGAATTACATGAATGAGACCAGCTCTCATCATAAAAGCAATCATCAGTTTAGATTATACAGCTTACATTGCTGCCTGGCTGAGACTCAAGCATGAATTATACTCATAATTTTCCCTCAATCCCAATGCACCAAAGGTAGTCTGAACAAATAAAATCCACACACAAACTTGAAAAGACAGAAAAGGAACTCCACAGAGGAAGGAGACTCTGAAGACCACTATCCACCACCATGCTGACTGTAACACTCCCTCATGCTCCAAGATAGACGTGAAAACATTGGCTGTAAACTCAGCAGAGCTCAGCATCTATAACAGAACTTAAATAAAATCTGGTCACTTGCTACTTACTTGTCAGCCATGTGAACATCAAACTGGAAAGAACTATAAAGCCATTTATAAGATTAAAATAGTGGAACAAATTACCTTGCTGGTAGAGAAAATGAGGATTTGGCATATGAACAGCACCCTCTTTTTTCAGTAACAGTACGTTCAAAAGGAAGAACACTTTTAGATACACAGATAAAACATATGGATAAGGAAAGAGGGCAACTACCAAGTGCCAATTGGATATCTGCCCTCTAGAGAGACAGCAGAGTAAATCAACTGAGGAATACCAAGGACGACACAAAATAAACACATCAAAGTAAAGACAACAGGCGACGTTCTCCTACATCTGAACACCAACACCTTAGACCAGGGTAAGGGAAAAGATCCCTGCTGCTGACCGCCAGGTGAGAGGATGATAAAGGGCAGAACGAACAGATGGAACATTGGAATGTTCAGCTCTGAAAGCTAGACTATAAAAGACAATCTTGTAAGTGCAGTGAGACTGTCTTCTTACTTCATATCTCACTACCAACACAACCACCCTCAAAGAGGGCATCTAGCATAGTACAAATGCTTCAAGCAGTTATTTTTTAAAGTGGTTTTGGAAGAGGTAGAGACCAACTGGGTGTATACTTTCTTTGATTTCAACTAGAAAAAGACCACTGGACTGAGTGTTTTTACTTGAAGTCTGAATGGAACTGTCTACAAAGGCACAGCTAATGTGAAATTAAAGTAACAAATGGGGCAATCTGATACTTGAGAAGGCAGATGAGTCAAGCTAAACTGCAGGTGGTATAAGGTTAGAAAAATAGCTATGAAACAATCTACAAACACACTTAAGAGCACAAAATTAGAAAACACAGCAACAGAGAAAAGCCAGGCATATTTCCTTTTGGCAAAGTTTGGGATCCTGAGTGAAACTACTTCCCACAGAACCAAGCCCAGCTTGAGGATGGGAACCATATCCCAGGCCTCATTCAACATACATCACAGTGACTAGGCAAATTGACAGGCATCAAACTATGCTCGATGCCTAAAATGATTATACAGTCAGTATAATTGGTATGGATCAGACCTTCTCGGGTATGCTTCTTTAAACTGAATGAAATGGGTCAATATAGTAGTATTACAAAGCATTGGCCTAAATCCAGTTCTATTTTCTAATGTGATTACAAAAATTTTCAAATTACTGTGAGAGAAGATGGTAAATAATATGGCTAAGTTAAATTAAATAGAATTAACTAGAGGAGGCCCTATCACCCAAAATAAAAACACCTCTCATGGTAGGAAAAAAATGTAATATATAAAACAGTATCTCACCAAAAACCAAATGTGATCACATAGCACATTCGTAGAAGTGCAGCTGCTGCCAGGACAGTCACTGAATAACCAACAGGTGTTTCCAAAGAAACTGTTCATATTCATACTGCACACCAGAGTCCCACCTTGGCGCCATGCCCACTGCTCAAATGCTATAGTTGGTATTTCTTCCTTTGACCTGTCTTCCAAGACCTTCTCCCACCGCCAAAGCTGTTCTCTGCTTTCACAACTATTTTCTAACATCAGCAGAAGTTCTTAAGTACATTAAAACTTCCACCAAAGGGCAGAGTTTCCACTTCTAGCAGCTCCAACAGTGGCCATCAATGGACGTTTACTCCCAGAAAAGGCAGAAGTCAAAATCGGTGTGCGGCAAGAGGCAGGTCGCTTGTCGGTAGTGATAAGGATTGCGAAGTTAAATGGAACTGACCTAGTGCCAGTAAAATTTTTGTAACCAAGATTTGAGGAAGAAGATAGATCAGTTATGACAGAAGCAGTCCATCAGAAAATAACATCACCTTCAAAAAATCGTAAGCTGTAGAATCATTCTTTCCTTCAAGTTCGAGTATGTACAGAGGTTTCTGCATAACCGTGACTGTCTAACAGTGATTCTGTTCACGTGAACGCTTGGAGTTGACACTGTCCCATCACCATAGGCTCATCTCTCGCTTCTTCCATGGCTTGCTCCATCAGGTCAGGCGTTCTCTCAGGCATCACTTCCTCTGAGGCGTCTCAGGTCCTATCGGAGGTACCTCACATGCCATTCTCAACAGTACCCTGTTTACCTTCTTTCAAGATACATAAGATGATTAGGGTTAAAGTAACTGCTATCTCAGCAAAGGCAGGAACTAGAGCCGTTTTGTTCACCTTCACCCAAAGTCTAACAAAGTTTCTGGCACATAAACAGGTGAACAATAAATATTTCAACAAATAAAAAATTACTATACCAAATTTACATGAGCACATACATATATACACAAATATAGGAAAAGGGGAACATCCAGTAAGAAACCATCAAATGCTGAAAGTATTGAAAATGATACCTGCACATACAGGTGAACATGGTTTCAAACGACAAGTACCAAAGGTGTCTGTCTGCAAAAATATGAAAACTTACAAAAGGGGGATCGGGAGTGGTTACTTTCCATTCCTACAGAGTTGCAAACAAGAAGTGTTCGCACAGAGCTGAGTCAACACTGGGCATGATAACTGCTTGCTGTAGAACAATTACTGACAGAATTGCTGAAGTCCTCAGCAGAATAAAACACGTAACTAAGATGTGTAAAGAACAGCTCAGACTGTATGGAACACTTGTAAGCTATAAAACTTGCTAAACAGCTTCTGTCTTCATTTTTAAACTCTGATTTTGTAATTATGTAACATAACACTCAATTTATAAACTGGACACAACACACTTTAAAAGCAGACAACTCTTATCTGCTATCATGCCCCAGTACCACTCTTCTAGGTATTTTTTCAGAAATAATTACATTTATAAAAGGTCCATTTCATAATACATTCTGGTAATTAAATCAAATGAAGCTACTAAAATCAAAGAGCAGAAGGTTTAACGCTCAAGTATTTTAAAATTCCTTTACTAACAGGGTACTTTATTATTAGACTGGCTTTTTAAAAGGACAGATACACTGAAGTGATTCTAGTACATCCCTGAAAAAAAATTTCGCTGCCGCTTGTGCATTTTTTATGAGCTGGAAGGGCAAATGAACAGACCAATGGGCTAAACAAGTCAATTACTATCTGCAGAAATCTGGATGTAAGACAAAGTAACTTACTGCACATGAACCTTTACTGCATTTAGAATCAACTGGTACCAGAATTTATCAACACAACTATCCCCAACGATGCCCTGGTCTGATATGGAGCAAGAGTTTCAGTGAGGTTTCCCTACAGTGCAACTTAGCAGTGAGTAAGCAAACACAGAAAGAAAGACTAAGCTCCACTAAACACATCAAAGACAAGGATTTCAAAAGTTAATCCACTTTTCTTCCCCCAAGAGTTTATTTTTGGTAAAAGGCAGAAAAATTAGTTTTTCTACAAGGAAAATCTGCTTCTAAATGATATTTTGAAAATCTTGATATATATATATTATATATTAAAAAAGACACAAAAATAACGGAGAAGTGGAAATAACAGATTAGGTACTGTAACTTTATAAAGGTTTGTCTAAGTTCAAGAAGCAGCACACACACACCTCGTTTATGCGAACTAAAAATGTATATAAACAGCACAACACTGCAATACTGGGTCTTGATACATTACCTGTACACGTAACTACTACTGTTATTAATAAACCTTTGGGACACTCAGTCTTATGCCCAACAAGACATTATTAAGTCTTTTAATCTTCTCCCCTTCCCTTTTATCTGGTGGGAGGCATTTCTAGACACTAATTTTCCCATCTAATATTCAAATATAGGAAACAGATTCCACAAGGTGCTTTAATTGATGAGACCTCAAGTGCTGTTTTCTCTCTGGAATTTTTGGATAGCAACAGTCCATGGGATCATACACAAACACTATGACAGAAGAGTTGTTATATGAGTCTTTTGATGAGCTTTATGACATGCTTGAACAACGCACTGACGGGGATCCCATTTGAGTTAACACTTTGTCCAACCACTGGAGAGGTCCGTTCAGATGAAGTTCAATCCAGCAAGGCGTGCTTGTTACTGTCTGCCTTCTGTTTGAAAGAAGACAAACAAACAATGAAAGTAAAAGGCTGTATGTGAAAAATTCTTTTGAACAATTTCACATATCTAATTATTAAGTAGACAAAATGGTAGTGTTTAAAGTCAAAATATTTCAATGAGTTTCATTTTTTAAGAGATGTATAAAAAATCCCTTTCCCCTCAAGTTAAAATTAGTATATCAACACTGTTAATTTAACCAATACTTCAAATGGGACACCTAGGAGAGAGCATATAGGCAATTACTAATGAGGCCAGGGAAACTGTAAACCAGGAAAGGCTGCTCCAAAGACAGAGACCTATGGCAACCTACTCACTCAGACTGCCAGACCAGCAGACAGTAAGTATTAAATGGATTCTAAATGGAACAGGGTTTGAAATTGAGTTCTATCAAAACAGAACAGAATTTTGACCCAAACTAAATCATTACCACAGAATTTTAAGACTTGGAACTAAACCTTCCCTGACACAGTCAATGAATACCATTTGGGCTTTTGAATTAAAAAAAAAAAAAACAAAAAACAAAAAAACGAATCCTCAGGGACTTCAATAAAGCAGCTACAGCCTATTGTTAGAATCCTGACATTCTGTCACTCCCATGCATTGACTTTAGCTCATTCTTATTTGCTATATTCAAAGCCTGTAAGTAAATCTGCAAAAGTATGAACCACAAGCTAAGTCCAATATCAGGTCTTCATATCCAAACAGTAAGTGCTCATTATAATCTAAACCTGAACAGAAGAGTATACACTGCTCCAAGACAGACAGCCTCGATGCCCTGCCCACCATGTCCTCCTGATTTTCAGGCTGCTCTAGATGACTTGTAGGTGCAACCTGAAATTCTATGGCTGAGAATTTATTATTCTTGCCATGTGTGGTAGGCTAGAAATTCCAGGATGAGAATTGGAAATAAAGAGAGACTACTTTCTCAGCTGGTCAACCTAATTGCCTAGCCTTATTTTTCTTTTCTTCCTATACTTCAAGCCAACTGCTATTCTACTGTCAGAATTCATTTTCTAGTCTGTCCTATCTTCTGAACTCCTATGCATTTTTGAGAACTTAGTTCTCGGGCCTCAGGAAACCTTCCCTGAGTCCCAAGTGAAAGCCATGCTTTCTGTAAACTGACATAATCATTCAAATATACCCAATATAGTATTTAGCACACTTCATGACTACACATATTTTAGCCATTATCCTCCACAATATCAACACAGGCATTTGCAATAATTTCAAATCCAGAGGCCTCTAACTTTGAAAAAAAAATTTTAACCTTTGGAGGGAATAGGATCTCAATATAGCCCAGACTGGACTCCAACTCACCATGTAGATGTGGATGACCTTGAACTCCCAATCCACCTATCTCCATCCACAGTGTTGATATCACAAGCATGTGTCACTACATTTAGCTCATGCAGTGCTAGAGATTGACTTCAGGGCTGTGAGCACGCTCTGTGCATGCTGGGCAAACAACCCAACTACATCCTCAGTCCTCCAACTCTCTTACTGTTTTACACAGATTTGCTCTGACTCTTAAATGACATTGAAAACACTTACGAATAAACACCAAAAGATGCTTGAGAATTTAATAAACATTACACTGTAGAAATTATATGAAATAAACATTTCATACCGGTATTCTGCTCCCCATCCTTTCACAAAACTCATTCTTATGGTGCACATTCTGGTTAGTTGATATACAGCTTCAAAACCCTGATTAACAGACTGTGCCAGAAGAGCAGCAAATTCCTGGTTGTTGAAAATTTTCAGGTTACAGCCTAGAATTCAGAAATAATAAAGGAAATGGTAAAGGAAAAACAAGTATTATTATTAGAAAGTAATTTTAAAGAGAATAAATGTTTTAAAATATGAGCATGCAAATCAGTTCCCCAAGTCCCAAAATTTATTAGCAACTACAAAAGCTAAGCAAGTTGGCATGAGAGATCAACATGTTGTTGTATCCATACCTGGAGGAATTTTACACACTGTTGCAGGGTGCCAGCCGTATCTCTGATTACAGTTGGGGCTCTGCACAAAGATTGCACTATCGCTTAGGCACTCAGCAAAAACTTCCCCACCTATGTAATATAAGCGGACTCCTCTTCCTGAAACAAAACACAAAAGGGTTAGTTTCTGAGCATTTGCTCTTCCAATGTGACTCTGAGGGAGTCTTACTAGAGAAGTTCTAAAGGACTTTTCTCTTAGCCATGCTCTTCTGAAGTGGAACTCTAGAATATAACACTGTGTGTTTTTCCAAGAAATTATTTTTAAAAGTACTGTTGCCAAGAATGTTAACAATACAGGACAGTATAAGATACTTTCATGTAAATTACGTATTAAAAAGTAAAACTCAGAGTCCCAAAGAATTTGGACACATGCAGATTATATTTATGGAAACCTACTACTTTATTAGGTAGTAAAATTGAGATTAGAGTAGTAATCTATTTAAATCAAATAACTCTATTATATATTAATATAAATACTGTTCATAAAAACAAAAATCTGTATTTCTAATTTAAAAAAAAAGGAAGCTATGGCAATGTTTCATAGTTGGACATATTTCTCTCATGTCTGGCACAACAAAGGGACTGGACTCCCCTGTCAGATCCACACTTCATTTCTTACAAAGTCATATGTCAGTCTCTGGAATATTGAACGGTATGTTGTGGAGAAAATGGCAAGTCACACCATGACACCACAGAAAAGCAGTGTGGGCTTTACCAGCTTGTTCTCCTGTTTCTGGGATTGACAGAGATCTTTAAACCATATTACTTTGAGAATTGGGAGTTCCAATTTTAAACTATATTAAATGGTAGTTCCTGCTTTAGACATTTAATTTCAGATTAAAGTGAGCAGATTTGATCTAATAATGAACTCACTGGTGGGAGAAAAAATCATGACTGAACACATCACTTTCATGAACACAAGAGACTCAGCATGTTAGTTATTTTCACATCTTTACTGAAGAACACAGACGCCAAATAAACATTAAGTTGAAGATGAATGTTTACAAGCTTGAAGAATCACTAGGACCTATTAGGAGTGAGGCCTGTATATTTTCATGAAAGCATTCTTAACTGATAGAGAAAGAACTTTATTTTTTACACACAGGCCTATATTCATATATTTCATATAGCCTATATTCTTAGTATATTGGATTGTTTTTTTTTTTCACAAACATACCTATATGTCGTCTTGTCATTTCTACTGTGGCATTTCGGTTAACATTGGAGAGTAAACCTAGGCAGAACCTCTCCGAATTTGAAGGATCTGTAAAGCCATCTACAGTGAGCGAGGGTTGTGATGCATGGAAGGTCTCTCCAACCCTCTGGTTTAATTCATAATATGCTATTGAACACCAAAATGCAGGTTCTGAGTAAGTAACTGGCTGTAAATCTGAAATAAGTAAAAGAAAGAAATGTAGTAAGAATTCAGGATGAAAAGATACTGCACATCATCATATGCGTCAGGCCAGCACACAGAGGTGACAATCCAGGAATTGTCTTAACTATATAGATTTACACAGAGCACGCCAGATTTTCAATATTTGTTTCATAAAGAAATTCTATTTCCACAGATCATATCAGACATTCGACTTTTTTCAAATTTACCCCATCTCATGAAATCACCTTTATGTTGGATTACTTATTTTATCAGTAGTTTTAGTATAGTTTCTGTTCGAATACAAAATTATAGGCAAAAGGTGAGTCAATTTGCCATATTTGGGTGATTTCTAAAATACAGATCTGGAACAAAAGCCACAAAAGAAAAGCTCTCATCGTGAAAGGGTATCTGTCATAGTTAGACACAAGTGTCAACCTGACAGTTTAGGATTTGAGCTCTGGGCACATTTGTAGAGAATTAGTGGTTAAGCCCAGAGCAAACCTGCAGGAAATTGTCTAGATGCTGGGAAAGGCCCAGCCCATGGTGAGTGGAACTAGGCCCTGGAATAAATCACGGAGAGATGGTTGAAAGAGTTGGCATCCTTCTGTACACTTGGCCAGACATGCTGGTCTGGCAAGTAAGGATTGTCCCTCTCTCAGTTGTTGTGTAGAGATGGTGTGGCCAGTTTCTTGGTTCTGGTGTTGGTGCATGCTCTCCTGTCAAGATGGACTAAGAACTATAATCAGACAACTGTAAGAAAATAAACCCCTTGTTTCCTTAAGCCGTTTGATAATGATTTATCAGCAACCATGAAGGCAAACTGCAATAATATCCAATATGACCTTTTCCACATTTGTCTATTTTAAGTTGGTAAGTTATCCTGGCTATTAAAATTAGAAAACATACATGTTATGAACCAGAGAACAAAATCCAAAGAACATGATAACATCAACAGTCCTAATAGAAAATAAGGATCATGTGCATTTAACTGTAAGTTTGACTAAAATGTATTCTAAGAAACATTTTGAAAGGAAAAAAAAGTGACAATTTTGTAGAATAAATTTCAAACACGTGGAAGCTAAAGAACAACTATAAAACAGCAAGACAAAATGAAAGCCAAAAATAAGCAACACAAATACACACACAATTAACTATTAACTGCCACTGAAAGACATAGCAAACAAACATACCCACTGAAATCTATTAGATTACCAAGTTTTCCATGAAGAACATAACTGAAATGAGTAATTGATTGCTTCATGTACTCATAAGTACCAAAAGAAAATATTTTTTAATTTTGAAACACAGTATCAATCTTTTTAAAACACTTAAACCATTTGAATGAACTTTTAAGTTATTTCTCATGTACTCAAAAAATAATTTCTAGAAAGAACTTTTCTCCAGTAAGACAGTACGAACAGCAGTTAAATGGCTGCAACTTACCCAAGCTGTGGTTAACAGGGGAGAGAGTAGTAGGAGACAGTTCTGCTGGAGAGCCTAAACCAAAGGCAGAAAGTAGACATTGATGTCTTTTCAGAATCTCTGATCAAGTCCTAACAAAATGGTTCTCTTTGCCTTTGTCCTCAATAATACATAGATAATTTAAATCCCAAAAATTCAAACTTTAAGCTATTTAATGTGAAAGGGCTGCATTATATGAGGCACACAAGGGTACTTGGTCTTCTCTCTATGAAAGTTGGCTTGTTAAGATAGTTCTTTTTCTTTAGTAATTAGATTTGCTTGGAAATTTATTCCAATTCTTCCTGTTTTACATAAACAATCTAAACTTAATTAAAGAAAAAGAATCATGCATGCAAAATTTAAAATACATTTATTACAAACATCAAATAATCTTACTGCAGTTATAAATACAGCATATAATTTATAATCATGCTTTATGCATTCAGGGAACAGAATCTATGCGCAGTTCTGATGTTTAAATGTGCACAATGGTACATGTGCAGATAAGAAAAGTCTGACACCTCAAACAGACTTTCCTCCACACACCAGTAAAGCCAATGACAGATAACGTAGGTGACAAGGCAGCCCCAGATAAAGTCACACCAGATGATTAATTTTTATAATACAAAGCTCTTTAATAACACAATTACATTTTTATTTGATAAGAAAAGTCTAAATATATTTAGAACAGTGAACTATTCACTGCTATTTCCCAAAGTAGATGTAAACAATAAAAAATGAAGGAACTACCCAATTATTCACGTCATGTAACTATTCACACCTCTACTAAGTCTCCATTAAAAGTGACTAGTAGGTCACAGTTCATTAATTTGAACCAAGTAAGAGTCAATTCAGATGTGTCAAGTTAGATTTACCATTGATGAAAGGCTAATTATCAATTTGCAAACATTTGAATAATTTGCTTTTAGAAAATACTGCTTTATAACAGTGAAATAACCGATCTGTGAATTATTCGTATTACTTTAAATACTGTGGCTGGAGTCTGGACTACCATAGGTCTTCCAGCAATGAGAGGCAGAAAGTGTTCACATCTGATTAGCCATTCAAATACATACAACCTGCTATTTATAGGTCCAATAGAGAAATACTTGTGCTATACACTTTGCATACAATTCCTATGCATTTTTAGAATGTGTTTCAAAGCACTAAAGTCCTCTCTCAAAAATGTTTAGTTCACCCAAGAACTAACAGGTTCATGGGTTCCTGCATTGTCACAAGCTGATAACTGCCAAACTAAGAGATATAAAGCAAGTTCGAAATTTTACCATTTTTGTTGTTGTTTTTTAGTATGTTCTCACCTTTGTACATTTCTTTTTTAAAAAATACATTTAATTTTTAAAATTGTGTGTGTATGCATACATCAGGGGAATCTGAATGTGCCTATGGAGGCCCAAGGGTGACGTTGGAAATCACCTGGATTACTTCTTTTTACTTCCTATTACTTCATTCAGGAGTTTCGCGGGCATTTTTATGTGTCATCTGGGATCTGAACTCAAGATCTTCCCCTTGCTTGCAAGGCAGAGGCTTAACCCCTGAGCCAGGTCTCTGGTCCTACCTTTGTACATTTCATCTATCTTTTTCTTCATGATTTGTTTTTAAATTCAGAAACCAGTTCCTAGAAGTGCAATACATTTATAAATACTTTCCTCAGTGTTACAATCTACTTTTGAAGATGACATTAAATATTTGCTGTTATTTAAAAAAACAAACAAACGCAACTTTCTATTTTAGAGTAGTTTTTGAGTCACAGCAAAAGTGATTAGACAGCACACGAACGCACACCCATACATCCCTGCCACCCTCAATTCTCACGCTCAGTGTTACCACACAATGGTACATGAACCACAATCACTGAACCCATACTGACACATTACTAGCAAAAAACAAGTTTACATAAGGCCTCACTTGTAGTATCTATTTTCTGTGGGTTTTGACAAATGTATACATGCTTATACATTTTCCACTTGCAGAATCCCACAGCACAGCCTCAATGCCCTAATCAATTCTATCTTCTCTATTAACACAAACATTTTATGTATCCTTGGCTTCTCCTTTCCTAGAATATTGGGATCTTGTTTGGATCATCCATTATGTATGTAGCCTTTACAAACTGGCTTTTTTCCATTTAGTAGAATGCATCCAAGTTTCCTCCACATCTCATTGTGATTGACAGCTCATTTTTTCTGCACATTGAATGAGATTACACTGGATATATCATGATTATCCATTTGCCTATTAGAGACATTTTCAATACCATGAATAAAGTTACTATAAACATCAATGCTCACATTTTTGTGTAAATGTTTAAGTTTTCAGTACACTTGGGTAAAGACCAAGCAACCAGAGCACAGCACTGTTATGTTGAGTATGGGTAGCTGCACCGTGGAGCCATAGTAACAGGAACAGTATGGTACTAACAAAAACTTCAGAGGCCAAGGAATAGAAAAGAAGACATATATAAACCTACAGAGTACAGCAACCCAACGTAAGACAAAGTTATCAAAAACAAACTTTGAGAGGAAAAGAATAGCCTCCCCAACAAGTGGTATTTTTGCTTACAAGATAAGCACACGTAAAAGAGTGAAACTAGACACCTGTAACCATACACAAAAGTCAATTAAAAAATGTTATCGAACACCCTAATTTAAGGCCTGATGCTCTGATGATGGTAGAGGAAAACAGAGAGAAACACTTCAAGATACAGATATAGACAAGGACTTTCTGAAAAGGACCTTATAGCTAGTAATTGACAAACAGGATTACATAAAATAAAAAGTTTTGTACCAGAACCAGACAACCAGCAGAGTGAAAGACACAGCCTAAGAATGGAAGGCAATTTTTTTTCCAACTACCAATATGATTACCCTGACAAATACTACTATCGCTAATCTAAAAAAAAACCCTAAAACTAAACACCAACCCCTCCCAAGTCATTCAATCGATAAATGGTGTAACTTGAATGGAATAAATCGAATTGACAATTCTCAAAGGAAGAAATCCAATGGCCCGCCTATATCTGAAAAGGTGTTCAATATCCTTAGATGATAGAGAAATGCAAATTTAAAGTCATGAAAAGAGCGCCTCAACCCATCAGAGTAGCCATCAAGAAAACTAAGACAACAAGCATTAATGTAGCTGTGAAGAAAGAAAAACTGGTTCTACAACTTAAGGCAGCATGTCAGCTGATTAAATCACTAAGGAATAAGTATGGAGGTTCCTCAAAAAAGTAAAATCAGAGCTAACATATAGTTCAATTATATCACTTCTGGGTGTATACATAAAGAATTTTAAGACAGCACATCACCAGAATACTTGTAGCATTATTCACAACAACCAAGATAATGAACCAATTTGGTGCTCTATTAACAGATGAACAGATAAAGAAAATGTAATATATACACACAAAAAATGGCATTTCATTCAGCTGTAAGGAAGAATGAAATCACCAATAACAATATCCCAGAGGCTAAGGAAGAGGCTCATGTGTTTAAGGCTAATCTGATTTGCATAGTGAAACCCTGTCTCAAAAAACCAAGGGCACAGCACATGCCTAGCAACACAAGGCCCAGAATCTGATCCCACGCACCAGGGTTAGGAGGGGAAGTGTTAGCATCAAGCCAGATAAGATGAATGCAAGGCTGGGTCTGCTAAGGACACAACTTAAAATTTTATTGTCATGTTAAGGTAACTGGAATTAAGAAGTTCCAGCACAAGCCAATTTTCATATATGTCATAAGCTGAATACGTGGTGCACTAGAAACTTGAGCAACACCTGAAACCGAGATGTCTTGTTACACATGTACCTGAAGCCCGCTCAAGAAGGGAAATAACCTCCAAAATCTGAAATGATCAATTAAATTATCATATTGTTACCCACCCAATTCAACTCCTAATTAGGAGAGAGAAGTTTCATGGTTTAGCAGATAGACAAAACAGGTTTTTAAAGGGAAAAAATATTGTTTGCATTAATCTGTAACAATTACCATACCTAACTTTACATAAAACACCCAAAGAGTATGATGAATGAAAATATCTTTATGAAATCCATCACTATGCACAATTAGCATATATTAATAAAACAGATACATGGGCCTGGAGAGATGGCTCAGCAATTAAAGCTTGTTCTACAAGCAGAAGGACCAGAGTTCAGATTCCTAGATTCTACATAAAAATGCCAGTCAGGCATCATGGTCTGTCTGTAATTTCAGTTCAGGAAGACAGCTCTGGGGATTTCCAAAAAGAATATATCAAAGGTCAAAGAACAAATTCCAAGAGGAATCAGAAAATACAGAAAAATAATTATCACATAAATGGTAATTCAAAAGTAATATATGAAAATTTGTACAATGGACCTAAAATAAAGCTTAGAAGAAAACTGGTATTTTGAATGTTATACATTAAGAAAGGAACCAAAGATCTAAATCCGTATCAAGAAGCAGCATGGACATGTCAATGACCCCCCCAAAGTCTAGCATGGATCGCAGGCACTAGGATCTTTAGAGGCAAGGGATTAACAGCCACAATAGTGTTTCCATACTAAAGGGAGCCCAAGAAAGGGCTCTGGACAATGCCACTGAGTACTTACACCTCATTAGAGCGGAGGACTCAGAGGGAAGTTTGACATACATACTAAAGGATGCTCCAGGGAAAGGGAAGGGGGGAAAAAGGGGACACTGGGAGAAAGGGAGTGGGGTGAAAGAGAGGAACAGAGGGGGTGGGTGCAAGAGGGACTGGGGAGGAGTGGAGGGAGGGAGGGGATGGGGTACTTATTAAGTTTGTCTGATTGGGAAAAAAAATAAACAATTGGAAAAAAAGAAGCAGCACGGATAAGATTAAATGAAAAAGCAGATAAAAGGAAACAGTGCAGAACAGAAGGGAAGGAAGTAAGATTGAGAAAGAACAGAAAAATGAACAAGAGGCTATTCTCTCAAACTACTTACTGACAAGGTAAGAGAAGTCATGGGGTTCATAGAATTGAACACAAAAATCTGTATGCTGTTTTTTTTTAATATCCTGTTATTATTTTTAATCACAGCAGAATTTTTTCATGCCCATAGAAAAACAAAGAGCCCAAAAGATTGTTATATATAAAAGTGGTCACCTCACCCCGAACAATTTCCCTTTCTTTAGAGGGCGCAATTTTTATTCTCGTTCGGTGATTATTTACATGTTTCCCTGCACTTCTCTGAATAAAATACTTATGTGGTCAGTTGGTTAATTAAATAGCTAATTAACAATGTTAGGGATGAAATCCAGGATCTTGTTCATGTGCTCTATAACTGAGTTGTACTCCAAGCCCTAGTGGATTTTACAATTTTAGGCATTGTCAATGATGTTCTACTGCTCAAGATTTTACACACACACACACACACACACACACACACACACACTCTGAGAGTTCAGACATCCTGGCAATAAAATCAGAATTTTGCAGAAATCAGTATTTATGTAAACAACATTCCAGTAGTACAAAACGTCAACTTTTCTGCATAGTTCTCCCATTTCCCATGTTTTCTGCTAAGTCTATAAAACTACTCTTGTCATTGTCCAATACGTCATATATTTTTCTTTACCACTTCAGCTTTGAGAATTCTCCTTGGAAGGCTCATACTTGTCCCTGACAGATATGTTTTCAAAGTCTTATCTACGGCCACCACGCTGGCAGTTTCTTTCAACTTTCATGATGGAAGTCATATTTATTGGGGTACATTTTACCTCATTTTGGAGAAGCACATCTATCTGTAGTACACGAGCTACTTTCTTGGTACTGTGACTAAATACTTGATAAGAAGCAATGTAAGAAAGAGACTTAATTTTGGCTTGCAAGGGATATAGTCCATAATAGTAGGAAAGGCATGGTGGCAAGACTGGGAGATGGTCAGGAAGCAGAGACTGACCTCCAAGTTGGATCAGGTTGTAAAACCTCAAGGCTCAACCCTTAAAGGACCAATTCCTTCAGCAGGGATTTTTTTTTTTTTTTTTAATTAGAAAACCACCTGTCTCATAAAGGACTTGGGCTATGGGTGCAACTTAGTGGCAGAGAACTTGCCTAGTATGTGTGAAGCCTTACCTTGTTTCCCAGCACTACAACCTATCAATAAATACATGAATACAGAAAAATTATGCTATTTTTTAAACACAGAAAAAAAGCACAGGAAATAATTCAACAGTCATTCATGAAAAGCACTTAGAAGAACTCTTTTATGAGAAATAAAGGATCTATAAAATATCCATGGGTACCATTCTACTTATACCATTATGGAATAATGGTATGTGTTCCCTCTATAATAAAAAAAACAATTTAAATATTCTTTATTTTTTTTGGATAGACCTTACTTTGCAGCCCAGGCTAGCTCTAAACTTGAAATCTTCCTGCCTTAGTCCCCTAAGTCCTGAGACTACAAATGTGCTCCTGAACTGCCAGTTAAAATTGTCCATTCTTATATTTTTACTTGATATTTTATAGGGTTTAGCCAGAACAGAAAATGGGGAAAACATTGAAAAAAAAAAAAAAAAACTGTCTTTATTCAACTAATGTCATGCTTGTATAATGTAGAAAATCTCAAGAATCGACAGAATTCTAAAACTAAAAGGTGAATTTAGCAAGGATTCTAGGAGAAAATTAAAAAAAACAGGCACTAGAAAATTTTAAACACATTTCTATCAGCACTAAAAACATAATGTATATAATGAGAAATGTATGTAAAAGTTATTTAGCTTCACTAAAATATTGCAGACATGCAACAGCCTATCAAGACCACTGTTCTGAAGCTCCACATTCTTGATGAATTACTTTCCTATTAAATGATAAGATACCAGACCAGTGAACTACATCCTCATTTGCTTCTCAGCATGATCGACTCCTTTTTTTCCTTCTTTTAATATTTTCTTTGAATAAAATCATGAGTGAGTATTAGTCCTATTTTCCAGATAAGGAACCCGTGGACCTATTACATGGCTAGTAAATCTGAGCTCAGCTCAGATTCATGGAATCGACATCAGAATCTGAACATGCTGTTCTGGTGACATGCACTTCCTAGAGAAGTGATCTCCTAAGAGTCTAGGAGTGTACATTAACAACTGCCTTGTAACAAAAAATAAATTGTTTTCTGTTTAATTCCATTCTTCTATCTCAAAAAATGTAAGACATATTAAGTACCTTTATATAATTTACAAATGTAGCTAAGTTATTATCAGCACATTCTCAAAACCTTATTACTCCTGTATTAGTCAACTAGATGTCTGTATAACAAAGTACCACAACCTGGGTAGTTCAAAACAACTAACACCTGTTCTCAATTTTAGGAGAGAGACGACCATAATCAAGGTATCAGCAGGGCCATGCTCCTTCAGAGGCTTCAGGGGAGAATCTGCTTCCTGTTTTCTCTGAAGATGACAGTTTTTAAAACAACCTTGGCATTCCGTTAACTCCAACAGGTGGTTCATGCTGTTGATCGTCCCTGAGTGGCTCTTGTGGCTTAAAGGCCCATCTTATCCAAATGCAACTTTACACTTGCAACCACAATTTCCAAGTAAGACCACATCCTGAGGTAGTGGAGGTTAGAACTTCAACCTACTTTAATATGACACAATTCAACCAAGCAGCATATACAGACTCAAAACCTTTTCAGCCTAAGTTTTTGTATAATCTAGACCAACCACTGTGCATTTAGAAGCTACAAACTGAATTGTCACTTATGCAGTGGACATCTTTTAGTTGCACTGTTTCACTATACCTGTCTGAACAAGTTTATATAAAAAAGAAAAAAAAACACTCCATCTAGGCTCAAAAAGGACTGATTAATCAAATTTTTAGATTTCTTATGAAATATAGCTTGATTTGTAATAATCGCAAGATTCTTAATAGAAGAATGAAGGCTTGAAGAGAAGGGAAACTTATGTGCGTGCGTGTGAAAATTGTAGGATTAGTCATGAGCCACTACACTCAGCTCAGAGACTTTTTTTAAGGAGAAAGAAAAAAAAAATAGGTGTTGGGTTCGCATAGCTAGCTCTTTATTTTGCTTAATTTGTTCTGCATCCCTTTCAAATGTTATAATAACTGCTATCTGGCACAGAGCAAAAGAAGAATTCCACTGATTGAAGATATCCAGGCATGTTGAGAAAACACATTTAGAAAGCCAAATATCATCTATATTAACACTTAAAAATATTTAATGTATCAATCCACTGTATTTCATAAACTTAATTATATTTTTTGCCATGCAATGTTATGAGACAGTTATATGGAAGGCAGAATTTTCCTGTAAATTGGAACCTGTATCCAGAACTTTTTTGGTTATTGTACAGGCTAGCCTAGAACTCTTGAACTTAAAGTTCCTGCCTTATTCTCCTGCATTTATGTGACTGAGACCTACGGGTATAGGATCTACAACTTGCTGGAACTTACTTTCTATAGCACTGAAGTGTTATCATCACTATAGAAATTATAAATATGTCAATAACACTGTCTCATTGAAACAGAATTATAACTTTAAGCACAGGTTCCATGCTCACCCAACACTGTGTTCACTTGATTGAAGTAGGCTTCTGCCATCTTAAATTTTGACTCATTTACAGTAAGGAAGCTTACTTCAGTGTACTATCATTCCTTTGTACCATAGGTCTACTGCAAAGGCAAGCCGAATTTTGTTTCCAATTTCAAATACACCATTTGACTTTTTAAATTTGGGACATGCAAGAATAATGTCTGTATAAGCATTCACTTAAGTTTGTATAAAAACCACCAATTCTTTTGGGTATAGAAATAGGAATCAAATGCTAGACTATATATTAATTCTATTAGTAATTTGATTTCATTTTTGAGAAAGAATATATTTTTCCAAAGGGGTTGAACAATTTATAAGGGCTTTAGTTTTTGCTCACTCTAATACTTATCATTGCCTTTTTAAAAAAAAAAATAGTCACCTTTTAGATGTGAAGCACAATTTCACTGTGGTTTGTGATTTTCAACGTTATATGCCATTCACTTTCAAATGTCATGGTAACTGCTACCTACTACAGAGCAAGAAAAGAACTCTGTTGGTTGAAGACATCCAGTCAGGTTGAGAAAATACATTTGGAAAGTCACATATTATCTATATTAGCATGTGTATTGTTATTTCATGTGTATTATATTATTTACAATACTTATTAGACTATCTACTTTTCTATCTGCTACTGCTCTTACAGCCAGCCACAAATTAGCTACAACAGAAGCATCTTTCCTGAATTATTATAAAAATCTCTCCTCCTCCCCTTTCCGTGATTAATCCATCTAAAAAATAAATGCAATGAGATGGAGACAATGGCTCATGCCTGTAATTCCAGTTCTTAGGAAGCTGTGGTAATCAGATGCAAGTTAGAGGCCATCCTTAGCCACATAATGAGTTTCAGATCAGCTTGGGCTACATAATAAGATCCTGTTCTCAAAAATTATATATATGTATTTCACATGTAATAAATATTATACATATGTATTAATTAGGTCATAATAGTAGAACATGTTAGTAAAAGATATGAAGAAAGGCTACTGACAGAATTTATTAAGTTGTGAATTACAGAAGTTAATCCTTAAAATAAAAAAAAGTTGAAATAAATCAAGTAGAACACTTACAATGACATCACAGTACTTTCAGTCGTAACTTATTTGCTCTATTGGGCTATTCTACTATATAACTAGTTTAAAACTTTGATGTGTATACTATTTCTTAATGTGTTGAAAATTCTTGATTATTGCTTGACTAAGTCAGAGTTAAGGTATTTTGTATCAATAATCTATCATAACTCAGAACTCACAACTAAGTTAAAGCAACACACACACACACACACACACACACACACACACACACACACACACACACACACACACACACACACACACACACACACCAGTGCTTCTCCCATTCTCGAATCCCTCTGAAAACCCATTAATAGGTTGAGCCATTTTGTTTAAATAAAATCTTATCCATAGGGTAATTAAAAATTTAAACAGCAGAAGAGAATACCTGAAGAGAAAAGGACATATTTTTCAATTTTCATTTACTTTCATAAGAGAAAAACTAATGATTGCTGTGCAGAGAGGTCGGTGTTTTTCAACCAAAACATGGTCCCTTCGATGGCTCAGACGCTATCAAGGTGAAGATTTTTCTGTTCGTTTATTTATTTTTATTTATTTTATTTTTGGGGAGAGTCACTTATCAACTTCTCTAATTTTAGGAGTGACATCTTTTCTAAGTTTCAAAAAAAAAAAGAAAAGAAAAGAAAAGAAATATATAGCAGTTTCTAGGTATCTGAATGGGAGCCATATCCAAATTCTACAAGTATCCAAGTTCTCATAAAAATGGCACCATATGAAATCACTGATTACAATACACTGCTAAGAAATATGCTAACTACACAAGATCCATGTTTGTTCAAGCTATGGAACCAACTTTTCTTCTCAAGTATGTTTGCTCTATGGCTGGCAGAACCCAGGGGGTAGAAGTGGTGAACACAGAAGGCCAGCTGTACGCCCAGCTACTGAAGACATGACGGAGGACTGCTCACCTGTGTCCATACTTTGATTCAACTGTTGATCACTTGTTTCTCCATCTTCACTGATATAACCGGGTGGTGGTGTTTCTACCAAAGTTTAGAACAAATAAAAGACGTTGATTTGACTTCAATCCCTTTCCCAGTTACCAAATACAATGAATCACTCGAAAACAAACAAACAAACAAAATCTAACATTATAAAAATGCAAAACTGGATTATGATGAGTTTTAATTCAGGTTCTGATTGAAATATTACATGTAAATCCCTAAAATCTACTCTGACACAATACAGCTCTTTCTCAGCATTTTCTCTTAAACATTATTTACCCTCATAGTACATATTCTGGGATAACAGCCAATAAATGGAACATCAAAGAACCTTCTCAGTAGGCTTCAAAAACATTACTACTTTCAATGTTTTACTAACTAATGAACATCATAGTAGGTACAGGAGATTGATGACACACACACAGATGTTTCCAGGGCTTTTTAACTGGTAAATTCTAAATGTTTGAAGGAAAAAAAAAAAAAAAAAAAAAAAACTATTGCCTAAAACAAAGCTTAAAGTAAATGCTAATAGCATTCTAATGTGTCATTTTCAAAATATTTCTAAATAAAATATTGATGTTCAGGAGGCACCTGAACAGTTAAATGAAGCTCAAAAAGTTGACAGGAAGAAGACTAGGTCAGGATCTCCTTTTTGAAACTTTTACAGTCTATAGGCTCAATAAGCTGACTATAAATGTTAAATTAAAAATCAAACCTTTCATTAAATCAGTATAACAAAGGAAATGTCTAATACTGAAAATTCAAGAAACAGTATATTCAAACACTCAAAGAGCTAACAATAAAAAGATAGTTTGCCATTATACGCAATTTTAGTTAAAACTCAGAAAATTAAACATAGTTGAGCTTTGCCTGTCAATGTCTCAAAGGTCTGCACTGGAAGAAAATATAAACTTTCAGGCATCTGGTTTTACTGTATTTCTTTATTTTTCTCCATTATGTTTTAATCTATAACTGATAAGATGCCAGCATTTCAGAGAAAATGTTAATAGCTCTTTTGAAATGGAGAAAAGTGAACTATTTATTCTGGCTCTCACTTGGAGCTGCATAAAGTCTCCAAGATTAGAAACCAGAAAGGAACCAATAGATACACTTCTCATTTGCTGCTTTATAAAATACTATCATCTAAACAGTTAAAAATATAAAAATAAAAAAGCCCAAGCCTCTGTACACATGAAAAACACTCAAAATCATGAAAGCACTTTTGCAAATACTACCTTGTGTCACAAGACTGTGCACTCACACCTTGACTCACTACACTACTGAGAACAGTAATTCCCCTGAAAGAGTTAAAATGCTCTCTCTTGCTCACTCTCTTTCCCTCTTCCTTCCTTCCTGGCCAGATGAATGAGAAACTGAACTATTCTTTTCTAAAGGAAATGCCCTATCTTAACTCCCTCTCATTCCTCATCTTATTCCTGCACTACTGCATCTTTCCCTCTCTTGTTCCCTACTGAATCCCACCTCTCCTGTTCCCTACCGTCTTCTCAAAACAGTGTTTATTAACAATCGGTCTTTTGAAGTCACTCAGTCATCAAAGAAATAAAAACAATGAGAATAGTTCTTATCTGAAAAACTACCTAACTAAAAGCTCAAAAAGTCAGTAACAAAATTGCCTTCAATGAATGAATGTCATTTTCATGAAAGTAATGCATTAAAGAAACACTAAGTAATCTGAAAATCTTTGGTTCCTAACATGCTTTTAGTTTTACAAAGAAAAGGTATAATAGAAAAAGAAAGAACAGAGAGACAAAAGAGAATCCAGAATATCCTAAAACTTTATCCTAACATCATCTTTAGTTTCTACTGGGGGAAAAGCCAAGGAAGGGTAATATAGAAGAAAAGGTGACAAAATAGTAGGGCTTTTTTTTTCTTAAAACAAAACAAAACACGAAAACTAAAAAGGCAGTACTAGGAAATTATCAGTGGATCACAATAAAACAAGAACATCATGAGAATCATGTATTTGAATCATTCCTTTGTCATTAGACGTCTCTGAGGTCCATGGGAAATAACTAAGTAAGTTTAGTTTCCAGTCTACATGTTTGTTTCCCAATCTATAGAACTTAAATATTACATCTACTGTAGAATGATGTATTTACCTTAAACACCACCAAATTATCTAAGAGAAAAATGATTGTTCGGAGATTTTTAGTTACATCTGTTTCAGGGCTATTTTTTTCCTGAAATATTTATTATGCTCATACTCTACATCTCTCTCAGCTCCAATTGACAGCCTCGCTAAGCAACTTTCTTTTCAGCTTCTCACAATACTTGATTAGAACTAATAAAAAGAAAATAAGAAAATCAAACTTTTTTCCAAACAAACTGTTTACTACATGCAAACGTGGCGCAAAAACAACACCCAATAAATCAAACTTTGCTATCTGAAATCCAGGAGCAATTTGAAAAAGTGAATGAAACTGCATCACTGACACTTGAATGTTTTTAAAAGACTTTTACTTATCTGAATTTTGGGAGATTCTAAAGGCAAAAATACCTGGGATGTAGTTACTCTGTGGCTCAATTCCTGCTGGGAAATTAGTGTTTTCTGGAATGGAATGGGTATAGTCGTCCAGAGGTGGTAGTTCTGTTAGAATCTCAGTGTGGCGGGGCACTAATACAGGAGGCAAAACTGCAGGAATTATAAAAAATAAAAACCAAAACACAATGTTAATGGCAAGGAGCAGAGCAATGGGACCTTCCACAATAGTTTGTAAAGCTGCTCAAACACAGTTTTGTTCTTTAAAAGTTAGGGTACCTACTTCCTATTAAAGTACTCAGAAACTGACAAACTGATCATGACCATAATTTATGTTAATAATCCACCATTGAATATTAAAGCTCATGAATGAAGCCACTATAAAAAAGTACCTTTTTTTGATAGTGGCTTTTTACTTCACGTTTTGAGAAGCAATTTGACCTTGTCAGTATTAAATACAGTACTGACAAAATATTAGACTTGATTAAAATTCCACTACAAAAAGGGAAAATTTGCTTCCAATAAGATCAGAGTTAGAAAATGTTCTAAAAAAAATCTATTTTTCATGTTTCAAGCACAAAAAGACTTACTGTGAGTTTTACTAAATGACTATACAAATGTCATCCAAATACTTCTGAAAGTGTCCAAGCGCAAAGTGTTTGAAAACAAGCAGCCTGTAGAAGTTTAACTCTCAGCAACTGCAACACTGACATACTCCCTGGGAATGTAATGGACTTTCACTTCAAAATGTTTTTCCCATAAAAACTTAAAAATAAGACATTTTTAACTCCTACCATATACGTGTTCAATGTAAGATAGCATATAAAAAATTTAAATTAAAATTTCCCTGGAGCTCAAGGAGTGCCTAAAATATGCATCAGTTCAATCCTTTAAATGGGTATCAGGAGGCGGGTGGCTTTCCTACCTGGTGTCTCCACTCTCTGGTAGTGGTAAGGGTTTACACAGACTTCATCTTTTTTCAGATTGAAAGCATATTCGCAGTTTTCAATTGCCTTCAGTTCATGATGACTGTGAAGATCAGGCCAGCGCCATAACCGGCAATATATAACATGAGGCAACCCTTTCCGATGTGAAACCTGTAGACGACCATCAAGAGACCTATTGGGAAGCAAGGGGGAAAGAAAGGTGGGGACTTTAGAAAGGGAAAAACACGAAGCAGAGGACTTACACGAATACACTAGGAGCATAAGAAAGACAGCCACTTAAGTTTAGTGAGAACCAGGAAGAGAAGTGCACCTTGGATGGACCTATCAATATGCACTCAAGTACATGCTCCTGCGGTGTGCTATGGGATGACTCGCATGCCAATGAAAGGTAGCTTCTTGGGAAACCGAGTATCACGTGGTTACACAGAAAAACTCTGTCAATACCTATCTTTAACAAGCAAACTCTTTTAAAGGGCATTAATTCTGAAGGCAATTTATAGCCAGAAAAGCAAGTAGTGTTAAAAATGGTAATTATCAACAATGATGTGATAGTAACTTACTAATTTAACTCATTACTCAGTTGTTTGAAATCTGAGATATATTTAGTTCACACATAAATGCAGATGGTGATGAATATGAGATGAAATGGACAAATATTAATGTTTAAAAAAGAATGAAGGTGCTTCAAAAAAAGATGACAGAAAAACAAGTTAGCCTACTGTTAACTGTGATGTAAGAAGTTCAGCAAATATGTATTAGTATAAAGATGAGATTTAGATGATAACAAGAAATTTAGCAAAAACTGGTCATGTATCTACTCAAAATTAGGCCAATGACATTCATTTAATCATAAACTACAATGAATATGATTATCAAAAGTGCTTATTCTTTAGGGGACACAGTAATTTAAAGAGGATTCAAAACTAAAATGGCATTAATTAAAACATCAACTAAAACATTTAATATATATATATCTGTAATACTGGCAAGCGTACATTTTAAATGCTATGCCTTTTTTTTTTTTTTTTTTTACATAAGGCGACATCTTAGACAAAATTATACTAAGCAACCCAAAAGAGGTCTTCCGAAACACCCCCCTCCCACAAGAGCTCTAGTATTTCAGAGAGGGCAGAATATTCACCTGGTTTGTTCAGAGAAGCTGTAAAGGCCTGTTGTATCCCACTGATCTATCGTATTTGGTGTACTCAGTCCCCAAATTTCAGAGCAAGTGCTGTGTATAAATTGAAAAACAAAAAGTTGATGTGAACATGGAAGCATGGTTATTCAAAATACCATGATGTAAAACATGGAGCATGTACAGAATGCTTCCTTCATCCAGAAAATACACTGCTTCACCTCTTCGTGGGTGCTCAGTGCTGGCCACTGCGTTTTCTGTATGAAGGAAGCCAATAAAATGAAACATGTGACTTCAGGTACGTTATGATTATGTTTCCAGAAGGTGAACACCAATGCTCTCTATCCTAGTGAAGCCAAGCCATGTCCTTTCCCAGGTCCCTTCCTTGGTATGAAAGCGCTGACGTAACCTTACCAGCCTGTCTCATTTCATCACTCGGATTAAAAACACTTCAACTAAAAGCAGCTATCAACTGGAATTTGAAATACAGGAAATCTACCAATTAAAGCAACCGGGGAGCAGGATCGTGATGATCAGGGTTCAATGCCTACATGGTCTATGTGAGACTCTGTCTCAAACAAACGATAAAAATTAAAACCAAAAAAAATTCCAAAATTAACATTTTCAAGTTGTTTGTAATATTTATGTATTCAGTTTAACCAAAAAATATAACTGCTTTCCTGCTACCTTTTTTATAAAGGACAAAGGTAAATTCTAATCACACACCTTAAAATTTCTCTTCCACACATCTTTCAAGATACTGAGTAGGTCAGACAGTTTCACCCTCTTTCCCTGCCACTGCTGTGCTTCGAGTTCTGGACCTGTGGGAGCGGGAGGGACTTCAAAGGACCTTACAGAACAGAACTTCTCACTGCCTCGTCCCACAGGTGTAAAGATGTACTTCTTGAATCAGTCAACCAGATTTCAAGGAGGAAAAAGAATACTTCAAAACAACTTTTAAAAATAAACAATTATTTTGATTTCTGAATGGCTGATTGTAACAGTATTATGATAGACTCATTAAAAGAGGAAAAGTTATACCAACTGTTAAAAAATTTAAAAATTGATCAATTCCAAATTTATACATTGCTAGAGCTCCAGGCCACAGCCCTGTGGAATGCTGGGTTAAGTCCCCTTGAGCAGTTATCTGGCTGTCAGAAATCTCTGTGTTACAGACTGCAGAAACTGTAACTGAACAATGAAAATCACAGTAAAAGTTGGAGAAGGAACAGGAGAGGAAAAAGGGAACAAAAGGAGAAAAGACGAGAGAGAATAAAAGACAGAAGGAGGAGGAAAGGAAAAGAAAAGGAGTTTAAAACTTTCCTGCACTGACTGCTATGAAACATCTCCCTGTTTTTACTGGTACAAACATTACCAAGTTAGAGAATTCAGAAAGCCAAGAAATGGCAAGTTAACTTCATGTTCCATTTTGTTGTTACTGTTCTCCCAGCAATGCACTGATTTTAAGACCGGGCACAAAGAGTTCCTTTATGACAGACACTTATCAAACATCTGAAAACGTACAGAACAATGTAGTTTAAACCTCGAAAATGCCTACATTCTGCCTAGAATGACATGACTCTGAGTTTAAGGAAGACAATACATAATGGGCTTTTGGAAAAGATGTACAAAAAGTCATATACAATATAAACAAGAGGTGATCTCATCACTTGCTTCAGGTTGCTGAGAAGAACCTGAGAACCATAATCTAAAGCAATGACCTGAAGGTATACTCTACTGAAGCCTGAAATAAATCAAAATAACCAGCAGTTAATGAGACATGTATCTACCTAGTGGAAGCAGACAGACTCAGACCCCAAGACAGACTCAAGCCACCTGCTATCACTAGCCACTCCCCATGTAAGGGAAGATTGACATCCCTAGCACACAGTCTCACTGCAGCCACATCAACTCGCATACAGTAAGACTACAGTTACACTCCTTTTGCTGCACTTTCCTCCCATTTTTAACTCCTTTGGTTCTGCCTGAGTCTGTTTTTCCTCCCTTTAATGTCCAAACACCTTTGTCTAAAGAAAGTGAAACCCGTTCTATAAGTGTAGTAGCTATTGCATGCATTCTGACTAGCTTTAAATTATATCTGCTTCATTCTGGCAGCAACTAAGGGCAGAACAATCCATTAAGCACCAACAAGTTCTCTTAAGAAACAATGGAAGTCAGAAGATAGTGGATCATCCTTATAGAACTCAAAAGAGAAAAAGTTTCTCCATTCAGAAGTCAATAATTAACCAAAGTATCTTTTGTGAAAGAAATCAAAACAAATCCATGGTCTGAAAAACACTCAAAAGAATTTGCTCCTAGCAGACTTTGCACAAAATAAATGCTAAAGGAAAGTTCTTTAGCATAGTAATAAAGTACAATAGAAGAAAAACAAAGTCATGGCAAAGAGTAAAAGAGTTGAAAACTACTAATAGGTAAATGAAGGGAAATGTAGAAAAAAACGCAAAAATTGTGTTGCACACAACAATACTAACAGACACTATTAGAAGCAGGTGAACTGTTCTGAGGCCAATGACCCACAGCACAGTCTTTTTCAAAGAACCAAAACATAAAAAGATAAAGAGCTATAACTAAAGATATATAGAAGATTAAAAGGAAAGGTTAAAAAAAGGTAACAAAACTTCCAGAGGCATGAAAAGAATTTTTTTAAAAAGGCAGTAATAGAAAACAAAGAGGAAAATGAGTCTTCAATCCAGTCACTGCCAGACTAGCTCAACATATCATGGACCCACGAAAAGGTCGAGGATTGTCACAATGAACACAAGGTGTCCTCACAAAAATGATGCACTTTACATATAGAATTAAGTTGAAAAATCATCTACATAAGATACCAAGTTTTACAGAGGGAACGACATAATGATACCAAAACTAAGACTTATTACCACAATAAAACAGATTTTACTAGAAAGGCAATCCACTAGAAGACAGAAATAATCCAGAAAGCACCCCAGAACAGTTTTAGGCATATGAGAGATGGGGGTGGTTTTAAGTGGAGTGTATGTATGAGGTCACAGCTTAAGCCCTAGGACTATGGGAGAAAGTAACAATATAGGAAGCAAAACTGATAATTCAACATGTAACAGGTATGCATGTGCACGTCTGCATACACATTCTTTTTCATTTGCACAAAAAATGCAAAATAAATAAGAAAATATTTTAAATCATAATGATTCCATAATATAAAAACTTTGGGGGAGCAGCAAAACTAATACAGATATTAAGGGGGGAAGTCACAGTTTTAAACTGTGAAATATTTTGAGCTAGACCGGTGATATATGATATACTTGTGTAACACGGACTTCAAAGGCATAATCTACAGCCAATTACACATCTACAGTTATTCCTACTCATGCAGACTACGACAGAGATTTTCATTATGATTAGTAAGGTTGAAAGGTTATTTTCTATAACTTGGGAAGCAAGGATATAAGCAGTCTCCACAATCAAACATGTATTGTTATCTATCTACTATCATCTCTACAAATGAAGAAAATATCTGCTTTTTGGAAGCCAAAGGTCATGTTCAGGGTGGTTCTTGTTTTCTGAGACAAGGTCTGCCCATCTGGTTAGGCTGGCCAATGGGCCCCAGGGATCATTCTGTCTCACCCCCCCCCCCACCAAACACTGGGATTACAAGTGCTTGTATCACATCTGGCTTTTTAATATGGATCCAACTTCAATCCTTAAGCACTTACTTTACTAAGAAAAGAGGCATCTTTCTGTATCCTCGGCCAAGTAAAGATCGTCCCTGTGTTAGCCATTATGTGTCAATGGTGTAGCCCATTCCCTTGGCCCTTGGTGTTAGTGTGGGCTCTCCTGCCAAACTAGACAAAGAATTTTAACTGGACTATTGTAAGAGAAAATTAAATTCCTGGTTCCCTTAAGCTGTTTCATCATGATTTTTATCAGCAACGATGCAGGTGAACTGCAACACATGATGTAGTTCTCAGTCCTATCCATCATGTTCCTTCTTTAATTCTTACCCTCCATTGCCCTATTCCCAGAAGCAACTGATGATCTGATTTTTTCCACAGTAAATTTTTCTAGAATATTGTACAAAGCATACCCTTCAATATATACTTTGAAGTTCAGCTTGTCCCAGCATGATGGCCTTTAATCATCAATGTTGATGTATAGGAAAGCAGGTTTTTTTTAAAAAAACATTTTCTTTCTTTCTTTTTTAATATTTTTTTAATTTATTCAATTGTGTGTGTGTGCGTGTGTATGTGTGTGTGTAGAACCATGGGCGAATTCGGGACCACCATGGACCACCTCCACCTCCTCGTTTACTCTACCCTGGGATTCACAAGCTCCGCCCTACCAGGACCAGAAACGCAGGCCGCCCCCACTTCCGCTGGCATCTATACGTGGGGTCTAGGATCACGAACTCAGGACCTTCGGCCTGCAAGACAGAGGCTTAATCCCTGAGCCACCTCTCCAACCCCGAAAGCAGGTTTTTGTGTGTGTGTTTGTGTGTGTTTTTCATTTATTCAATTGTGCACGCGCGTGTGTGTGTAGAACCACGGGGGAATTTGGGAACCACCATAGACCGCCTCCACCTCCTCCTCGTTTACTCTGCCCCTGGATTCACAGGTTCCGCCCACCAGGCTCAGAAACACAGGATGCACCCCCACACACACACACTCTACACCCCCGCCACACCCCCGCTTCCGCCCAGCGTCTATATGTGGGGTCTAGGATCCGAACTCAGGACCTTCCGCCTGCAAGGCAGAGGCTTAACCCCTGAGCTACCTCTCCAGCCCCCGTGTGTGTGTGTGTGTGTGTGTGTGTGTGTTTTTATGTGTGCTGCATTTTCCATTACATCAACAGACCAGTTTGTTTAGTCACTCTTCATTGATGGGCATCCAACCTGTTGTCAGGTCATAACTATCAGGAATAAAACTGAAATGAATATCTAAGCAAGTACACATCTTTTGTTGATACTCATCTTCATCACATATGAGTAAATAAATTACCTAAAAGACTCTTGAGAGGCATAATAAGCAGATGCATACTTAGTTTTACAACAAAAAATAGTAACTTTCTAGAGTTGGAGTACCATTTTATGTTCCTTCCCTCAGGATAAAAGCTCCCAAATAGTAAGTCTACTTAATTATATTCTAATGGTTGTGCCATGGCATTTCCTTGAGATTTCAATTTGTAATGTTCTGGTGACTAAAGATACTGTATGTACACTTTTCCTTTTTCCTACTTATCCATTGCATCTTTTATTAAGTATCCAAATGTTATGTCATTCATATGCTCACTGTTGAATTATAGACCTCATCATAAGCTTTGGGTATGATCTTCTTTCAGAAGTGTTTGGCAATTAACTTTCTCCCACTCTGGCTTACTCGTTTTTTTTAACAGTGTCTTTTCATGAGGTGCTTTTAATACTGATGCTATCTAACCAACTTTTTCTTGTGGTTATAGTTTTCAATGGCCTCTAAAAAATGTTTACTCCCAAGTTACAAATATGTGATTACTCCCTGTGATTACTCCCTATTATTTTCTTCAACAAGTTTTAGTATTAGCTTCTAGAAGAGACTGATGATTCATTTTCACAAAAAAGTATGAAGTGGAGTCAGACTCACTCTTCCATGCAAATGTACAGTTGTTCCAAGGCTCTTTGTTCAAAGACTTTCCCACTTGAATGCCATGGTATCTTCACCCAAGGGCTCAACTGAGTTTTAGTCTGATCTATGCTGCTACCTATTTTATCAATCTGTAAGTCATGAGTCAGATTTAACTAAAGGACTCTAACTTAATTATATCAAGTGTTTCAACTCATAACATGATGCATCGGTCAGCTTATTGTCTAGTAGTGTGTCCACATGTAAGTTGTCTTTTGGTTTGTCTTTTTCTTTGTTCCTTACACTGAGTAATTCAGGACTATACCACCACATCTGGTGAATCTGGTCATGGAGATTTCTAGGTGCTGTTATGATTTTTTCAAAAGCCTTATTCTTTGCTTTTGTTAGTTGGACTAAACTATAAATTTGTCTTTTAGCAACTGAAATAACTTTAAAAAAACTTTTAGTGGGGCTATCCTAAGTAGTTCCCACACATGTTGAGTTTACAGATCAACAGGTAGTTGTTAGCAACACTGCGAAGAATCTGGAACTCTCCTGTGTAGAGTATACTCCTTGCTGCAATTCTCCCCTTACAGTTCAGTAGTGATGCTTGCCTGAAATTCTAGATTTCTGGTTTTTGAGACCAGAAACACAGGTTTTGTATTGGAATTCTAGCCGTCCTACAAATTTTGCATGGATAAAAGCAAAATCCACCCATTGCATTCTCATTTTCCAATTGTTGAATATTCTCTGAAATATGGCTGTTATTGTTTCTCTAATACCTTATGTGAATTCAGCTCTGTGCAACATGTTACCTGAAGGAGTGTCATTATGAAAAGAATATACCTGGCTTTACCAGATCAGATGTTCATTTTTATTTTCCTAATTTCTCTTGGCAAAGCATTGATATTCATGTAAACTGCATCTTCATGATAAAATGTATTCCTTAGAATTCTGGTGTTACTGATGCTCCAATTCACAGAATTACTTTCTCGTTACTTGCATTTGTTTAACCTAAGACTCATAAAAACATTATTGAGGATGACTAAAGAAAACTTCCTTTTGGATAATGTTTGGCTTTGCTCTGGGATTTCCCAGGAACCGCCCACCAGGGCCTGGAAGTGTAGGCTACCAGTTTCCTCCTGGAGTTTTTATATGAGACCTGGGATCTGAACTCATGATCTTCTGTTTGCAAGGCACAGTCTTAACCTTTGAGCCATCTCTCTAGCCCTGTAGAAGCTACTTTAAAGTGTATTTGCCAACTTTTTAACTTATTTTGCATGCATGCACGCGTGTGCATATGTGTCTGTTGTCTGTCTCCCAGAGGGCAATGTGTGTCTCTGTGGAAGCCCAAAAGTGACCACGAATTATCCTGAATTGCTTCTACCTCATTTTTGCTTTATTCTGGAATTTCCCAGGCTCTGCCCACCAGGGCTGGAAATGCAGACCACTGCTGTTTCTGCCTAGAATTTTTAAGGTGGGACCTGGAATCTAAACTAACCTGTAAAATGTGGCCTGCCTCAGTTTACTTACTGCAATAGTGCTATATTTCTGGATTCCTTAAGATTTCCTACATTAATAAATGTCACCTAAAAAGAGAAAATATTGATCTGGTCTTTCATCTTTGTTTTCTATAGTCTTAATTTTTAATTGTTTTCTCTCTCTCTCTCTCTCTCTCTCTCTCTCTCTCTCTATCAATAGGGGTTATACCAAGGTACACATATGGAGATCAGAGGATAATATGCCAGAGTTCTGGCAATCAAGTGCCCTTAATCACTGAGCCATCTTGAAGCCCTATTTTATCATCTGAACTTACTACATTGAGTAGATCTTCCACTAAAACAATCGAAAATGGACATCTTTGTCTAGTTACAGACCTCAGAGAAAATGTGGCTAATTATTATTTGTATTTGTTTTCTTAAATGTCCTCACTCAAATCAAAGACATCGTATCTGCTGGGAATATTTATCATAAATAAATGATGAGTTTTGTCAGATGCTTTGGACCAAGTAAGGTAAGTTTAGAGGTTTTTTTTCTTTTATTAATTTACACTGATGAACTTTTCAAAGTTACACACTAACTTTGCATTGTTAGGAATGACCCCACTCAATTATGAAGTAGTCTCCTTTTTCATTTATGTGTACATGCCTACTTTCTAACAATACTGATATGTAATTCTTCCTTTACTGAATTCTTAGATTCTTTGTCTAATAAGGGCTGTGACAAACCAAAGAAAGAAGAACAAAGGGATAAATACAAAGATTTCCCAGGATTTTTTTGCTACTTTGTTGAAGTGTGAAGTTACAAAGACCCTTGAGATCCTACTAGATGCTTCCTGTCTTCGAAGAATAGCAAAATATCTTCCATGAATGTAAAACAGTCCCTGCCATTGCAAAGATTTAGACATCAAGTCTAAAAATGGACTGTTGGGATATTTCAAGCCCTTCCAAAAATAGAACTTTGTTACTTAAATGAAGCTCAAATTGGGGGCTGGAGAGGTGGCTCAGGGGTTAAGCCTCCGCCTTGCAGGCGGAAGGTCCTGAGTTCGAATCCCAGATCCCACGTAAGACTCCAGGCGCAGCGGGGCGACCGCGCTTCTGGTCCTGGTAGGCGGAGCCTGTGAATCCGCATAGTTAGAAGGAGGTTGAGGTTCAATGGTGGTTTGCGAATTCGTCCGTTGTTCTACACACACACAGACACACACACCACACACGCTGGCGCACATACACACGCACATGCGCATAGTTGAATAAATAATAATAAAAAGAATAATTTCTATGTTTAAAAAAAAAAAAAAAAATGAAGCTCAAATTGAAGAGACCTCAAAGACCTTTACTTCAGTAATACAACTTCTAAGTTTCTTTCACATACAGCTTTTTTTCTTTTAATTTTTATTATTATTATTATTATTTATTCAACTGTGCGCATGTGCGTGTGTATGTGCGCGCGCGTGTGCGTGTGTGTCTGTGTGTGTGTGTGTGTAGAACCACCATGGACGCCTCCACATCCTTCTGCCCCAGGATTCACAGGCTCCGCCCTACCAGGACCAGAAACGCAGGCCGCCCCCGCTTCCGCCTGGCAACTTCTAAGTTTCTTTCACATACAGCTTTTAAGACTTAAAAAAAAAATCCCCAAAGACAAAAGAAATCCTAATAGAAAAAGTATACTCTCTAAAATTAGATGCATAAAAATCTGGAATACACATCAAACATAAGATGAGAATAACTATAGAGAATGGAATCTTGTAAAAGTCAAACCATACTTTTTTTTGCAATGCTTAATAAGGAAGTTTTTATATTGTAACAATGATTTCTTTAAATTAGTATCACACCAAATCGAAATAAATCCATACTTGATTACCTTTCTGAAGCTGACAAAGTGTTTCCACATGTAGAGGTTAAAATGCTTATGGACATTATTAACACCTTGTAGCAATTAGTTTCAGTTGCCAATCTGACATATGAAAAAAGGACCTATGGGCACACCTATAGGGAATTACTTAGTTAAGGCAAGTTGGCAAGCCAGCTTGTTAGAAAACAAGCATGCAGCATGTGTACTTGGTCTGACACCTCTTCTGTTAACATGGGCTACAACCTGAAAGCATAAATTGGAATAAAAATCCCCTTGTTCCACTATATTGTTTGGGTTGTGTATTTACTAAACTCGTGGAAACATGGCACTATGATAATTCAGTACCAGAAAACTGGGGTGTTGCTATGAAGCTATAACACACCTGTTAATGCAAATTCTAAAAGCTATTATATAAAAAACTACATAAGATTTTTAAGTTATTTTATATTACTATAATCTTTTGTTCAGTCTCTCCCCATCCTAAAACTCAGGGAAATTTGTGGAAGAGGGGTTGGTAAAATTGTAAGAGCCTAAAGATGGGGAGGAGCAATGATATGCAAGACACTCCACACAAGTTAGGGCTGAAGTAATCATAATAGGACTTTGTATGACCTGCGCAATGCCCGATGTATCATTGACACCCCGAAGTCTAGCATGGATCACAGGCACTAGGATCCTTAGAGGCGAGGGATTAACAGCCACACTAGTGTTCCTATACTGAAGAGGAACACAAGAAAAAAGCTCTAGGCAATGATACTGGGTCCTCACACCTCATCAGAGAGGAGGACCCAGAGGGAAGTTTGACATGCACACTAAAGGATGCTCCAGGGATGAGGGAGGGGGCACTGGGAGAAAGGAAGGGGGGAAGGAAGGGGAAGAAAAGGGGGCAGGGAGCAAGGGGATCTGGGGAAGGGTGGAGGGAGGGAGGGGATGGGGTACCTATTAAGTTTGTATGAGTGGAAAAAATTAAAGAAAATCTTTTATTTAGTATCTATCACCCTCAACATAGATAAAAATAAGTTTCCACCAACATCCTCATCCTTACTGGCCTAGCAAACTTGAAAGAAATTATATCCTCTTGTACAGATTTAAAAAACATAAAGTTAAGGAAGCACAGGCCAGCAGATGGCTCAAGGAGCGAAGGCACCCGCATGCAAACCTGGTGATGAGTTCCATTTCAGAGTCAACATGGAAGGTGAGAACTAATTGCTAAAAATTGTTCTTCTACTTCCACACATGCACCATAACACATACATACCTGCACCCTCCCTGTCTATTTCAAATTAATTGAAAAAATATTTTTTAAAAAGTTTTTTCTTCAAAAAAAAAAAAAAAAAAAAGGAAAAGCATTTAAAATTTAAAAGAAAAAAAAAAAGGCAGGGATGATGGACTTAACTAGAAATTTCCTTACACATTTCAAATCCAGGTTAAGTATTTATTAACAACCAAGTTTCTGAAGAGCCAACCACTTCATAATACTTTCTACAGACCGCAGGCACATGAAGAAGTAACCCAGGGCAGGAAGAGGTGGCTCAGTTGGTAAGGGCTCCACTTTAATATTCTGCTATAGTTCTACTTCCAAATGGTTTACAGTTAGCTAATATAACTATTTAAAGTGTGTTTAAAACAGAAGAAAAAATTAAAGTTTATTTGAAGACAATGGAGAACATCAAAATAATGAGCCCCCAAAAAACAAAAATTGGTAAGAAAAGAAACTGAAGTGACAACCACGTGGCTCCCCTGGGGTCACTACAAATTCAGGTCCAGGCTGAGAATACTAATGACCTGGGAAAGAAACCCTGCTGAGGCAAAAGACAGGACCACCCACAGCAACACCTCTCACTTCAAGATGTTTGTCAGATTTTTGAGCTGAGGCTAAAAGAGCCAAACTCAGACTACAGAAGAGCAGGAGACTTCCCCAAGAATTTGAAATATTTCCATCTGAATCCCAGGGGAGCCCTATTTGCAAAAGAGGTTTAGCTTGTGATAGACTATATCAAATCAAAATGTAACCAAGCCCCAATCCAGTTCAATCCCTGATTAGATTAAAGCAATCTGCCTATATCCATATCTAACAGACCACAAATGGATTACATGACACATGGAAAGATGAGAAACTATGAGTGGTAACCAAGGGGATAAACAGACAATAATAATAGCAACATTACTACATCTCCAAATATAAGAGTTGGCAAATACAGGAGGAAATGGCAGCCTGCACTTCTATTCCTGGTGGGCAGAACCCGAGAAATCCCAGAGTGAAGCAAAAAGGAGGTAAAAGGGGCTAGAGAGGTGGCTCAGGGGTTAAGCCTCTGCCTTGCAGGCAGAAGGTCCTGAGTTCGAATCCTAGACGCCAGGCGGAAGCGGGCGGCCTCCCTTTCTGGTCCTGTAGGGCAGAGCCTGTGAATCCCCGGGTAGAGTAAACAAGGAGGAGGTGGAGGCGTCCATGGTGGTTCCCGAATTCGTCCGTGATTCTACACACACACACACACACACACACACATACACACACATGCGAGCATACATACATACACACACACACACACACATGCATACACCCACAATTGGAATAAATAATAAATAAATAAATAAAAAAGCAATCCAGGATAATTCTTGAAGTCACCTTTGGGCCTCCACAGGGACATACAGTGAGTGCTCTCGGACAGATAGACACAAAGACACAGTGCGCGCAAAGTAAATGTTAAAAAAAATTTGACAAATACACTTTAAAGTAGCTTCTACAGGGTAGAGAGATGGCTCAGAGGTTAAGACTCTACCTCATAAGCAGAAGGTCCTGATTTCAGGTTCTATGTAAAAACTCCAGGTGGAAACTGGCAGCCTACAATTTTGGCCCTGGTGGGAGGTGCCTGGGAAATTCCAGAGTGAAGCCAAAAGTAGGTAGAAACAATACAGTAAGATTAATGGAAATGACCCTTGTTCCTCCACAGGAATACCTAGCGCCCTTTTGTGTGCGGGCACACACGCACACATATGTAAATAAATAAACAAACAAACAAACAGCAGCTACTACAGAGCTGGAGAGATGGCTCAGTGGTTAAAGCCTTTGCTTTGCAAGCAAAAGGACCTGAATTCACATCCCCAAATCTCATGTAAAAATGAAAGGCAGACACGGTGAGGGCATGTAATTCCCAACAAAGCAGTAAGGTGGTGGAGCGATCCACACAATTTCAGATGTCATCCTTAAGCCTCCACAGGCACAACATCAAATGTCCTCTTATATACATGCCTGTGTACATATGTACACCCTCCCACATGCAAAACACACACACACACACACACACACACACACACACACACCAGCTAGCAAAAACAACAAAGTAGCCATGACAAACGTATTAAGGAAAATACACAAAACAGATAATTACCACAGAGATTACAATCTACATAAACCCAAAAAAATCTAAATGACTTCTTACAGGAATTAGACAGTAGACAGTTACATCTACTACAATTTAAAAAACAAAAAAAAAATCAATCAGTAAATTCAAAGGTGTGTCATTAGAAAACAGCCAAGCTTGAAAAGGGGGGGGAGATACCAAGAATATAACACAAAAACATTTAAAGTTTAGGTTAGAGATTAAGCAAGACTCCCTGCACTAGATTTTACTAGGGTGTCACTGCTCCAATGTTCGCTGCAAAGCATATTTACGTACACAGGTCTGGAAGGATAAATGAGAAGGGAAGGAGTGAAATGGCATCATTGTCCTAAACGGTTATCACCTTCCCAGAATGTAATCAGTCACATGGGAAAATTGTGGGCAATGTGGCTCCAGTGAAGGCTGGAAAACAGACAGGGGAAACAGAAAATAAAATGCCTGTAAACATTACTTTAGCTAGGATGAGTGTCTCCCTGACACCAGTACAATAAATTATGGGATAAGGGAAAGTAAAGATACTCCTTCTGTACCACATGCTAAAAAATATAGTTATATCACTATTTAACATGGATATAATTCAGTACCCCTATAACAGAACAAAGGACTTAGTGTTTAGATGGTTTTGATGATGAAGTGAATGACAAACATGTCCTTGTGGACTGGAGAGAAGATTCAGCAGGCATGAAGATATGAATCTGAATCCTCAGAACCTATGTGAAAGCCATACACACAGCTTGAGTGTATGTAATCTCAGCACTTCTAAAGGAAACAGGCAGAGAGAAGAATCCCCAGAAGCTCCTGGACTAGCCAGCACAGCATATATGCAGTGGAAATAAAGATGAAGAGATTGTCGTCTCAAACAAGGAAGTAGAAGACCAACCCCCAAGGCTGTTCACTCATCTCCACACATGCTTTGACACACAGTCATACACAAAAATGTGTGCACCCACATATTATACACAACTAAAATGTCCCACATAGGAATGCATCACATAGACAAAAGGGATTTGAAAGAATTTTAGAGCACTTACACAATTATAAACACCACATACAGAAAATGCTAAATTGCATATCAAGATTAGTAAGAATGTATCTATTACCTGTGTAGCCTCAAAGTTCTAATCTGCATTTACAAAAACTTTGTAATTGATTTTTTCATTTACTTATCACATGGCCTGCATGTGGAGGGTGGTTAGAGGACAACCTGTGGAGGTCAGTTCACTCCTGCAATGTGGGCTCTGGGAACTGAACTCAGGTCAGACAGCAAACATCTTTACTTGCTGAACCATCTCTCCTGCCATTTGAATAAACTGAAATATATATAACACAATTTGCCTAGCAGAAACTTTTTCTAAGCAAGGTGGACAATACAAATAAACACAAATTAAAATGCATTCTTTTGGAAAAAATGTGAAAGAAGACATAGTGCATGTGTGAATGTTTTTTTTTTTTTTTTTTTTTGATTTTGCACATGTAAGAAAGTCTGTAGCTGACACTGGGGTGCCCTCAATCACTCTTCCTGAGACAGAAGCTCGACTGAACACAGAGCTTAGCAATCAACTCTTCAAGACAGCTCACCCTGTCTCGGCTTCAGTTTTCCATGAGTTCTGAGACCTGAACTCCGGTCCTTACATTTCCATGGCATATGTCATAACTAAGCCATTTCCTCAGCACTGTGTGAAAATTCCAAATAAATCATACTCATGGCTGCAACTTGATAGCTGACTCAAATCTCAAACTACTCCTATAAATCAGAAACCGTACTGTACAAGTTTTCATTAAGCACCTTTCGCACACAAAGCAGCAGTAAAAATCATCACAGATCTAGGACCCATCCTCCGGTGCTGAGTACGCTGATTAAAGAAGAGACTATCAATTTCCCACCGTTCTAGTGCTCCAAACATTATCCCATGCACGTCTACCATGAGTAAAAGGAAGGATTAACCTCTTCTGAAATAAGAGAAAATGCACTAATTTAACAAGAACTCAGGAATAACAGAGTTTGGGTTTAAAATGATTCTCTGTAACCATTTGTGCTTATTCAGATAAGAGATGCAAACAGGAAGTCAGAAAATAAAGTTGCCAATCTTCATAAAAGTTATTTTGATTATTCTAATATTTAAAAGTTTAGAGGACACAGAAGAAAAACCCAATGATCAATGACAGCATTAAAAAGAAGCTTCTCTTGAAGAGATCCACTGCCAAGGGAAATGGGGCAACAAGAAACAGGTGTGGGAGACTATCTCAACTTACTTTTCTGACTGACTTTTCAACTGTTTATGCACATTGCTTTAACGTTTTTAAGATATACATTTGAGGGAAAAAAGGGTGTGTGTGTGTGTAAGAATTTCAGGAAAATAACAGAATTGTTTTTAAAAATACCTTAAAAATATGTATTTTTAAAATTTTGAAACAGACTTGCCTAGAATTAATCCAACGATCCTCCTTAGCCTTCTAACCACTAAGATATAGGCTACTGGGCCCAGCTCAGAATTGCCTTTTATAAGAAAAACTGACTTCAAAAGAACACAAAAAGTACATAGCATTTACTATTACACATTAAGTGATCAGGAAGCAGAGCGGACACTGAGTGTCTAGAGTCAACTGAGACACACTCCATCACAGTAAATGGCTCGCAGAGTGACAATGAGACCTGCAACATTTTTGGGGAGAAAAAAAAGACAAAGACAAAAAATAAAAACTAAATTGCCACCAAATTCTATTTAATATTTGACTTTTTTTACTGTAAAACATTTTAACATGCAAATATTAGGAAAAAATTACCAAACATTTCTTTTTAGGTCACCCATAAATAACCACCACTAATCTAGTACATCTCTCTTCCAAAAGTTTCCTGACTGAACATTAGTACTTTTGTTTATATGCATTATCATACTAAGGAAATATTTTCTAGCTATTAACATGAATAGTGTCTCTAATGAAACATTTTCTCACCTAGAATCCACTAGCCTTTAGTGATAAACTTATTTATCTGAATTTTGTTTAAACAAGCCAATGAACTGTAGTTTTAGGTATTTGTAACTTTGCATTTAATTATAAATGAGATTAGTAGACAACTGTTTCACTGTCCTTGTTCAACTGCTCTAAAATGAGTTGGTTAAGCTTACTTTATAACAAGAGTTAAGGAAACTTAGAGTCAGGACTTTCAAAAACTTTTGCTATTATAAAAATACTGCAAGAATATCAGAAACCTTCTATCCCGTGTTTCCTTAGGATGAAAAACTTTACAAAGCCCTTTCCAACTTATGCTTGTGTGTAACAAATTCTGCATTCTTATACATATATTTACAATAGTTGCTGTAAAATTGCTATTTCATAACACCTAGTAACTTGTTTTCAATTTTACAACACTGTCTCCATTAGGACTTGATATGCTTTATTGTGGTTAATACTAGTAACTGAAAATCATTTCTTTTCTGTGTCTGAGTCAATAGCCATTCTAATTTTATGAGTGTGCAGTGTCCCTTTCCTAAGGCTTAAAAAATGCTCATAGAAAGGCTCCATGAAACTGTAGCATTTAGTACACTGCAGCCTTATTAGGGTAAGTTCTACACACAATGATAGGAAGGAAACAGTAGAGATCTTTATCTACAGCTTCCAAACCTGCAGAGGCAGCAAGAGTAATTGGGTGAAGGAGTGGGAAGGACATAAAGCCAGGACTGTCTCTGCCCTAATTTGAATCTCACTCAACTGTCAGTAAGGCAGAGGACACAAAAGAGGAAATGGCTAAAAGTCAACACTTCTGCTATTTTCAAAATCCAGTGCATTATTCTTCATTGATTAAATTTACTTGTACATTCTACGTAATTGAAAGGTGACTGAATTCCAGTTAAAATGTATTATGTTTTTCTGAACTAGAGCAAAACCTCTTCCCAAAGAGATGGAGAGATTTCTTCTGGGTTGATGCCAGGTATGATCTTCCCCAGGGTTTTCTTGCTTAGCTGAGATTGACAGAAATCTGTTCAATTCAACCATTTAGATAAATAATGTGATCCTTTCAGCTAAAACTTTAATATTTTCTATGTAGTTGTATTTTGAGTAATAATAAAACTGTATTTGTAATGTTTTCATTGTATGGAAATGTATTTTGTTAACATGGAGATGGATGCCCACAATTTCTTAACACTAGAAATGTCTTTCTGACTGATGTCCATTCAGTAACTTGAATGACTTTATTGTCCACTTCCAGCTCCTGGTGGTCACACTAGGGTACACATGTATGTGCACATGGGAGTCTGTGAGTGGGAAAGTTGTTGAATCTACTTTCTGTGAGAGTGTCATTATTAAGGAGAGATTTTCTTGTTCATATAGTCTAACCCTCTAGTTGATGGTCTTGTAGAATCTGTTAACAATTTGCAAAGTCTGGTTTTTTTTTTTAGTTGTTGCTTGATTTGGTTTATATATGCAACATTACTATCTCATCAGATTTTTAAAAATAAAGGTAATAATGTATAAAAAATTTATGTTTAAAGTAATTTAACAATTAAGAAACTACAGCGTAAGAATGAAATTCTGATCGACAACCATCAATATGAACAAATCTATACTTTTAAAAGCTTACTACATGGAAACTGCAAGAACTCTTGATAGTTAAACAAGGCAGCAACTATCTTTCATTAGTCTGGTAAGAATGAAGTCTTAATAAAGAAGCTGTAAAATATGAAATCTATAAAAGAACCTATAGATAACAATATCTATGGTGACTTCCAGTGCAAAGCCCCTGTGCTCAGGTGCTGTGTCTCCCTTGGAGCTCAACAACAGTGGCATCTTGGTGTCACCATGCTCACCCTCAGTACTACCATTCTCTCTCAGATCCTTACCTTACAGCCTCACAACCGATTTTCTCTCTGTACCAAACATCGTACCTAAAACTAAACTCTCAAAATGAGCATGGTGTGCAGCACGCTAATGATCCCAACACCCAGAAGACTGAGGCAGAAGGATCTCTGTTTGAGGCTAGTCTGTGCAGCATAGGGAATCCACAGCCAGATTGAACTGCACAGAAAAACCAAGAGCTATAGCTCAGTGGTACTTGTCTAGCATGCACAGGTGCTGCATTCAATCCCCAAATCCTCCCTCCCACACACAAAAAAACCCACAATTGAGTTGTTTTCTGGATCTATGATTTCATCAACTCCACTATTCCCAGTCATACTTAGATAAGTATGAAGCCTCTAGCACAACAAACTGAATCCTCAATCCTTCAGAATCACTCTCTCCCAGCCATAATCCCCTCAATTTACACTCTGAGAAAACCTGCTCATTGGGATTCCTTCACCAATCTTTCTGTTCTGAGGTTGTGTTTATCTCCATCTTGCAGTAGTGTTTCTGAAGGAACAGGCTTCTTCTAACTTATTCCTACTCTCCACCAAGTCTCAACTCTGGTATAAAAATTCCCTGGAAGGAAGCTCCAAACACATTCTTCTTTCTACTATCTACTATATTCTTGAAAACTTATTTCCCTTACCAGAAAGCAAGCAATTCAATAATAAACTCCAATAATTATCAGCAGTGTAGCAGGCATTTAAAAACTGTCTACTAAGTGAACCATCAACTACACAATAAAAAGTTAATGAAGTGTGACTTAATACAAATCAATTCACCAAATCCGGTAACTTCCATTTCCAAAATATGTGCCCAGCCCAGTCAAACTTGCTCTCCTCTTGCATTCAAGACTACTTTCATCACATCCTCACTCCATGTTCTTCAGCTTCTCCACTGTCAAGACGAACTCGGTCAAATGTGAATTTTTTAATTTTTTTGAAAAACTAGAGTTTTAAAAAATTGAAATTATTTGCTTCCTATTTTATTGAGACAAAGATTCAAACTTCCAGAGCTCTCTATAACTCTCTACCTGAGTGCACTTGCAAGTTTTGTATACTTCCTTAAGTTTTCCAATAAAAATATTTACTACCTTAGGGCTTTCTTCTCCTTACAAGACTTTTTCAGCTAACTTTCCTTACAGGGTGGCTCAAATACTACAAGCAAAAGCAGCATTTTCATCACTGGGAACGTTCTAGTCTCCCTCGACACTCTTTAGCCCATCAAAACCTTGGTCTTCTTGGCACTCCTTATCACCAATGTGTTCACTTGTTTAGTGGGTCAATGTGTCCCCTAGGAACTATGTGTGTTATCATTGTTATCCCCATTGCCTGGAAAATACCATCTACATAGAAAGCACTTCATAGCATTTGTAAAACAAATAAACAAATAAACAAACAAAAGAGTAAGTCAAGAAAGTGACTTATATGAGAGACATGTGAAGCAAGGCAAAAGAAAAAGACAGTCTACCAAACAAAACAGAAAAAGTCCAGTCTGAGCATCTGCAGTAGAAAAACTGGGATGCACTAACAGGCAGCAGGATGTATTTCAAAGCTCACTGGAGACTGAGTTAGACTGAACAGTTTCACAAGTGCACACTCATTACATAAATATAACCCTACAATCATTTTAAAGAATTCTGTCATTCTGACACTCAAATGTATACAGAAGGGATTGGAATGTTTTTTAAAACCATCCATAATCCTTCCAAACAGTGGTACTTATTTGTCAGATAAAAATTACACTCAAAATTTCAACCTCTTAAAATAGGTACTTCAAATTTAAGAGGCCAGTCTTTGAGACAGGTTTTGACTACTATGCTACAATTAAGAAGCCAGTTCAGGTAGTGTTCTTCCTTGGAAGTAACACTGCAACTCAAACAAAACCTGTAACTTGTAAGAAGCAGGCAATCTCTTTTACTTACTGAAGTTCTGACAAAGGAGGAGAAAACAATTGGCCGCTACTTGTTAAAAATAGTATACTGAATCTTATTCAACTCTGATTCAATGACTCTTTATTGACTCTCACAGAAGTGAAAATAACATACAAATTCATACAATAAAGACAAAAATCCATTTCAGTGTTATACATTTTGCTTGATTATACCTCACTGCTTAAGAAAATGATCTGAAAAACAAGCAAGACAACTAATAAAAGAAATGAACAGCAGGCTAAATAGTTGTACTTTAATAATTGCTGTGTACAAATGATTGAATCTAACAAAAACTCAACTTTTTAAGGTTCTCATAAGTTGCTCAATAGTGTTTCCCTCGTGGAGTCAGCCACACTTACCTGGGGATGGTCACACACTTGGTGTTGCAGTTCTGGGTAGTAATGGCTTTCTCCAGCTCATCCAATCGCCCTGTTTTCTTGAGCTTCTTCACCAGACTCTTCACAGCTTTCTCACACCATTTTTCTTCCTGTCCGTTCTGTTCTCCTCCGCCTGCTCCTCCAGAACCACTGGCCGACTTTTTCCATCCCAGCAGCCTCTTCACCACTGGTGGAGTAAATGGCAAGATGGACGACATGCTCTTGCCAAAGGCAGCAATCCTCACCACAGAAAAGGCTCTCAAATCTCCCTAGAAAAGACATTGAAAGGTCAACATAAACCTAAAACTAACCTAAAAGGCAAGTAATGGTTTCAACATACTATAGAAAAAAAGAAGGAAAAACAAATTAATTTGTAAAGATTTCGTTCACCTTCACCTGCTTTTAGAAGTCCTTCAATTCTGCCACTTTCATAATAAACATTTTCATGTAATCATGTACAGTGAGAAATTCCAGATATGCTTTTCTTCTCACATCAAAGTGTAATGCTTCAAATCTTTTACTTTACATCAGCATTTCCAAGTACCAAGTTTATAATGGAACCCTTTACATATCAAACTTAGGTGTCATCCACTGATTTTTCTGTGGAAATGAGGGCTTAATTTCCTTACGCCACCACTTACTTCTTTTCACACTACAAAAATAATCATCTTCTAACTGCAAATAAATCGTGTATATATAATGTTATTTGATGAGATCAGTAGTTACTATATAAGCATGTTTCTTTTTTTGCATTAATTGTGGTATTTTTGTTTTCTATGTACCTATCACAATTTCTATCAGTCCCTCAATTAAATTCCCCATAGTTATAAACACCAAACATATGCTCGAACCTTCTAAGGTGTTATGTTCTCCACCCTAAACTACACTGACAACACTCTGACCTGCAGCGTTACATTCTTTCCTCAGAACTCCCTTCCTTCTCTATGGGAACTGGAGCTGCTATTTCTTAATACCGTGTCTTCATCTTTCTTGCTCTACTGAGTCTATTTTTTATTTATTTATGGGGAAGGGAGAGGGAGAGAGATGCACATACACATGCACAGGGTGGAAGTCAGAGATGCTGCACCACATGGCTTGCAGGGATGGAGCTGACATCCTCATGTTGACAGGTATGCATCTTACACACTGAGCTAACTAACCAGCCTGAACCTACGCTGTTTTTTTGTTGTTTTTTTGTTTTGTTTTTGGAGTATGTCACTCTTGAGGAAGATGTTCGGAAGATAGTTTTAAAGACTGTATTACAAACCATTTTTACACAGTGCAATGCTTCCAGTTGTTACAAGGTTACAGCTCTATCTTAATTTTTCCTAAACAAAATGCGAAATTTGGGCTAGGGAGACAGCTCACTGGGTAAAGCACTTGTTATGTAAGCATGAAAACCCAAGTTCAAATTCCCAAAAACTTACACAGAAGCAGGTGCGTAGCACATATCTACAATCCCAGTGCTCCTTATGGTAAATGGAAGACAGAGGCAGAAGAACTTTACAGATCAGCGAATTTGGCATACATAAGGTAGAAGAGGGCACCAACACCAAAGGTTGTACTTTGACCTCCACACATGTGCCATGGCATATGTACACCAGCAACCATCACATGTAAAAAACCCCCCAGTCTATGATATTGTCACTTCAACCCTATATTTAATGCTCATATATAAAAAATAAAAGATCACCTTTACTAATTATTCCAAGGCTTAGAATCATCTATTACTTCACATTTACTTAGGATAATCAAAAGAAAATTTCATTTTATGGTATTTTTAAGTCCAAATCCACCACATATCAGAAGGTCCACAATGTTTGGCTGCCTGCTTCAGCAGTGCTAGCACTGACCTCCTAGCATCTCTCTCCCCATCCTTGCATTCCTTATGATCACCCCTTAATGATCAGTGCCTGGGTGGACCATTTTATTAAGGCTGCTCTCTAATTCTATGCCATTCATGTTTACTAGCTGTAATCACTTTAAAAGAACTTTACTTTATTAGTTAGGGCTGTGTTTATCCTAAAGCACATTTATTTAACGTAAGTCAAATATATTTAAGCCTCTCATTTTCATTTCAGGAATCTTTTTGTCTATATTAGATTCCTGACATACACACCTGACAGCTCACTTAACATACTGATTCTTTCATGCTTCTAGGGCCAGAAATACAAAATAGGAGTTGGCAGAGTGATATTCCTTTTGGAAATCCTAGGAGAAGACTCCTTGCCTCTTTAGTGCTTGGTGGATGCCCAGACTTCCTTGGGTTCCTTAGCTAAAATTACATTATTTCTATCTCCATCTCAATCGCATTCTCTTCTGGTCACTGGATTTAGGGCTCACGAAGATAATTTAGAAAAACAGCAAGATCCTGAAGTACACCTGTAAAAACCTTGTCTTAAGTGTATTCACACTTACAGGTTGGGGACTCTGATACAGACTTAGCTTTAGGGCAAGCAACTAAACCAAACTATGTTAGTCTCACTTCCTTTCCTCTAACATTTTTCTGGTTTTGAAAAAATATACAGCAACTCACTATTCTTACTATTCTCTCTCTCTCTCTCTCTCCCCCCCTTTCCTCTAACACTTTTCTGGTTTCGAAAAAAATATATAGAACTCACATTATCTTTACAGACACACACAGAGCTTACTAAACACAGTTAAGATTTGTTTGCAGATGTACTATCTGCCTAGGACAATAAAGTTAGGAAGTCACCTGAGCCAACTGTTTTCTCTACAGGGCTATAACCAACCTGTCATCAGTTAAAGCCACTCATTTCCCTTTCTTTTTCTTTTTCTTTTTTTTTTTAGGAACCACTCATTTTACTTAAATTTTATATTTAATACAGAAAAACAGGATTCCAAAGTTGAACCTTGGAACCACATCTGTTCCATACAGAGATGTTTACCTCTGACTGTTCAATCTACTTCTCTCTCCCATAGAAACCATTCTTCTTACTTTTGTCTGGCCAGTGTTGTTTCATAGGTATAACATATATGCACACGTCTAACCACAACTCAGTATCTAATAGGCAGTACTGTTCTGTAACTTGACTTTTGAAAATAATTTTATTTCCAATCTTCACTATCTGCTCACATAGACTGATCAAATGAAAGAATCCAAATTGAAGCACAAGAGAGAAGGAAACCTCAGAACAGCCAAGAAAAAAAAATGCTAATTCGGCTTAATGTCTATGCTTCCCAATTTAGGCATGGATTCCACATAATCCTCATCAGAATTTCAGCATGTTTGCTTGGGTAGTGCAGCTCAGTAATGAAGTGCATGCCAGCATGAGTGAGGTTATGTGTTCAAATCCTAGCATTGGGGGCTGGAGAGGTGGCTCAGGGGTTAAGCCTCTGCCTTGCAGGCAGAAGGTCCTGAGTTCGGATCCCAGATCCCACATATAGATGCCAGGCAGAAGCAGGGGCGGCCTGCGCTTCTGGTCCTGGTAGGGCGGAGCCTGTGAATCCCAGGGCAGAAGGAGGTGGAGGCATCCATGGTAGTTCGCGAATTCGTCCGTGGTTCTATACACACACACACACACACACACACACACACACACACACACACACGCACGCACGCACACACACATACATATGCACACATGCACAATTGAATAAATAAAAAATAATCCTAGCATTGTGAGGAAAAAAATTGAAAATACTAAACTTCACACAGAAACAAAAAAGATCTACAATCATCAAACCAAAGGAAGTTGAGGGGCCTAGTACACCACTTATTTCAAGACTCACTAAAAACTTACTAAAAGTCTTAGTGATTAAGATTATAGAGTAGGCATAAAGGAAAAAGTATTGTTGAAGCAAGCAAGCATACTCAGAGACACACAGTCAACCCACTTTTCATTAAGGCAGCAAGTTAATCTATTTTTCAACGATTTTCAGTAATTCACTGGATAGTAAGTTTCTACCACTTTCTCCTGCCATTCTTAGTGGCTAAGCATAATTTTATTGGAAGAAAACAGCATTTTCGTGACCCTAAAAACTAAAAAGCACTAACCATGAATATATATAAAACAAAATCAAAATTAAGGACATTTGTCAAAAGGTTATCATTGAAAATAAGCAGTATGTCATAAATTGGGGAACAAAACAAAGAAAACAAAGGAACAAACCAAGAGGTGTTTAGTATTGCCAATCACAATTTAAAAATGCAAATTCATCCACAAAGCAATGCTATTTCATATTTCACATCACCTAGAATGGTTAAAATGTTTCTAATAGCATCAGCTAATATGCTGGTACCCTATAGCACTGCAACAAGTGATCACATTCATTGCCTTCAGACAAACTTACAAAATCAGTTTCAATGAACTACATCCAAGGGTCTGCAGGGCTCCCCTGGATCTTGTAAGGACAAAATTTACTCCCTTGTTTTGTTTTTTTTGTTTCGTTTTGTTTTGTTTTAATTTTTGTTCTGTTTCTTGAGGCTGCCTGCAGGCTTTGCCTTGTGCTTCCTTCCTCCTCCTGAGGACAACTCCAAACTCTAATTCATACTGCTATCTCCTCTTGTCAATTTCCCACTCACTTAAACAAGAACTATATTCAGGGCCCACCCGGACAGTCCAGACTGTCTCCTCATTAGGAGATCCTTAGCTGTCCTTTTGGTAAAGTAGTATCTGTAGGCTCTGGAGATAGGGCTTGGACTCCTATGGGATCTTTTTTTTTTTTTTTAAACCTGCAACAAAGGAACAACTTGACACCCATACACTGCTGTGTGAGATGCCTTCAGAGAGGAGTTGAGTTGCTAAAAAGCTAGACATACATAACACGACTTTACCCCTAGACGCATATCAAATAAAAATGAAAATATATGTACACAAAAAAGACATGGACAAGTTGTGTGTGGTGGCACATGTCTGTAGTCACAGCCCTTGTGAGGCTGAAACATGAGAATCACAGTCCAAAGCCAGCCTGGGCTCTAGAGTTATAGGGAGGGAGAAGCACATGGGAAGGGAAATGGAGAGAGGAGCCATGTAAGAATGTTCATAATAACCATATTATCAAAACATCTTAAAACATGGTATATTTCTACAAAAATAAAACACTCAGAAACAAAACTAGTGAGCTATTTACTATATGATACAACATGAATAAAACAGAAAACATTACACACATACTGTCTGAATCATTTTATAACTTCCTACAATAGACAAAACTAACTTAGTGACAGGTATCAAAATGATATCTCAGAGGCATTGTGTGGGGGACAGTGCTAGTGAGATAGCTTGGCAGGAAAGTACCTGCTCCTAAACATGGTGGATTTGGCTTCCAGAAGCACATATGTAGAAGGTAACAACTTTGAAAAGTTGTCTTTTGACCACTACCCTATGGTATGCCCTCCTGCCCCTCTCAAATAAATAAATTTAAAATATAAAAAAACTGAGGAGGGGAAGAAAGTACTTGGACAAAAATATAATGTAACATGGTTCTCGATCATGTTTTGAGATGGTAGTCACAGGAGAGCACAAAACTAGTAAAACTCACAAAACCAAACATCTCAGGTTGACATGATTTGCCAGACGTAGATTATATTTTAAAAATGAAACTGAGCATCTGCTCAGTTGCCGTCAAGCCTGACAACCTGAGTTTTAAAGACAGAACTAAATCCCACAAGCTGTCCTCTGACAGCCACAGGCATACCCTACCATATATACGCCAAATTAAATACATGTTTAAAAACCAAGTAAAAATCTCAAAGACTTAGGACTAGGGATAGCTCAGCAGTTGAAGTGCTTGCTTACCATATAAGCAAGAGGATCAGAGATTGCTACTCACATCCCATATACATGACATGTACAGGGAGGGGTGTGGGAGTGGCTGCCCACTTGTAATACCAGTCTTGGAAGGCAGAGAGCCTGGGAATCCACAGAACAAGCTGGGTAGCCTGATAAACCCTATCAGTAAGCTCTACTTTTGATTAGAGACACACTTCAAAAGAGTAAGGGAGAAGATACAGGGAATCATCGTGGTGAACACAGAAGGTATTCCAATCAAGAGCACTATGGACAATCCTACCACCACACAGTATGCCAACCTCATGCACAACTTTATCTTGAAGGCACGCAGCACCGTGCGTGAAATTGACCCCCAGAATGATCTCACTTTCCTTCGAATTCGCTCCAAGAAAAATGAAATTATGGTTGCACCAGATAGAGACTACTTCCTGATTGTGATTCAGAACCCAACCGAATAAGTCGCTTCCTGGGCAGGCAGCCGGTGTCATTCCTTAATTTAATGCCCCTAAGAGTGATAGTGTTAATCATGTGACGTGGCACCTGGAGGTCCCCCTAGAGCCCACGCAGACACCACAGTGAGGACACAGGCCGCAGCACACCCTTCCTGTGCTGCTCAGTTCCGGGGAGGGCTCGTCTCATCCAGGCTCCCAACGAGAGCTTGTGAGGAGCCACACGCGGCTTCTCCCGACCTTCCGCCCGCACATGTTTGCCCTCGGAGATCAGCCAATAGAAACCTCAGGCCTTCACATGCACACATGTGCGTATACACCCATACATGCCTGCCAACATGCCAACATGAATATATATGCACACACAAATGGGGTGAGGATACTTCTCAAAATAGGCATTCAATGGAAAAATTTGAGTCTTTAGGGAACAGGTTGCTTGAAAAAACTGGTCAGTGTCATAAGTGATATCAGTGTCCTTTAAAAGTTGATGATAGATAGATGATAGATAGATAGATAGATAGATAGATAGATAGATAGATAGATAGATAGATAGATAGATAGATAGATCAGACAGATAGATAAATGGGTTCTCCTGATCAATCCAGGAGGCTTCACAGGGGTCTCCTGGAAAGAGAAACATAACATGTTACATTTCATCAACTTAGCTATGGACTCCTTTCAGGAACACAGGGAGCCTACCTAATAGCACCACAATGACTGCACAATGGTTCAGAAACCAAAGCATGTGAAAAGAACCAATAAACTGGATTATGTAACTGTCCTTAGCAGCATGGCAAAAACATGGGAATGTGGGTTTGCTTAGTTGAAGAACGGTAAGGCAACAAAGGAGTGTGACAGTGAGGGCACTTGACCAATGAAACACAAGCAAGCACTACAGTACAGAAAGCTGTAATTTGACAAAATTAAGCCAGCATACAGAACTCCACTGGACACCTGACAATCTACCAACTAGAAACACAGGACTTACAGCAACAAAGAGCAGACTGGCTATCTTTGTTCACCTCCTTTCTCGTGAATTCTAACTTTGTGGCACAAAGTATGCATAGTCATGTAATGACTATGTAATGCCACTGACGAAGTCCTGATCAAGCACAGAGAATATGATTAATTCAACCTTTGGAAGGGAGAAGTAACAAAGAAGTGACATGAGAGCACAAGTCTGAACACAGAGCTCACCAGGCAAAAAGAAGCTCAGAGGAAACATTTTAGGACCTATAAAAACATGGCGGCAATAACTAGAATGTGAGGGTACTGGACGGATGCAGTAGGACACACGGAGATAAAGGTCAGGTCCAACCATGAAACTGAAGACAAAGTCCATGCTCATCAAAGGAGTAGTCACTGCTATTTCAGAGATAATTCACATGCCTCACTGACCAATAGATGTGGGCATTTCAGGAGTATGAACAAATCTGCAGCCTAAACCTTTAGGGTCAGTTTTGTACGTGTCATCATATAAGTCATAATGTCCACCCCATGAACCAGGGGAGCATACAATATCCAATCCCCAGGTTTGTTTTGAGAATACTTGCCTGTTCAAACTACCACTTTATTCTCAAAATATATCCTTTCCCTGAGCTACTGAGCAATCTATTGATGAAACACTAATAGGAAAAACAATATATATAAGAATCTGGCAAAATGGCTCAGCAGGTAAAATTATCTATGCCCAAACGCCACATGGCAACAATTGAGTTTGATTCCTAGAGCCAACTTCAAAAAGCAGTTTTTGGACATATGTGGACCACACATCCTGTCCCCACTCTAACTAATTTTAAGACTCTACCTTACTTAAGTGGGGGCAGGGAGGGGGAAGAGCGTGCAATAACCAAAACAAAATGTAAATGAAATATCCTTGTAGAAACCCACTTCTTTGTGAGCTAATTAAAAAGATAAAATTTGATGAAATAAATTTAATTTCTGGTAGATTATACACTACATGAGTGGTCACTGCTCCTTCTAGAAGCTATGAGTTTCTAAAAGGAAACTCAGTGCCAGCACAGTATAATCATCTTTAGAGATATTGGTTGTGCAGATCCCAGGTTCCCAAATGCCAGGCAGGCTATTGTCAACAGCTCTTGGTTGCCCACCATAACTAGATGGTAAAATCCTACTGCTGAAGACATTTCACACTTCAGTTGCAGCATGTAGAGAAATCAAGCTGGAACTCATCAGAAAACTTCAGTGCCGGAAGGTGCTATGCAGATGGCAAGAGGAGAAAAGACATCCATGATTTTACCTAGTGCTGGACCTTCATGGGACAATACTAATTGTACAGACAAGATGCACAGATTGATACAACAGTGGCATGACACTTACGGAGGTAACCAACTGCTTTCTGCTTTGAGTCAAAGCTCCACAGGGGGGAATCTATGCTGGGTAATTTAAACTTGCTAAGTTCCAGCTGGAGAACTAACAGGCCCTAAGCAAAACCTACTACTCATTACTACATGAGCTGCTGTCAAACTACTTTCTTTTTTTTTTTCTTTTTTTTTTATTAAAAATTTAATTATACATTTTAAAATTTTTTACCAGTTCCCTCCCTCCTGTCAAACTACTTTCTGAATATGTTTATACATATAGATTACACTGCTCTTGACAGTGATGAGAGAAATTTCTTTCTGGGGTGGGTGGTGGTTAAGAGACTAAGTACTGAGACAAAGTGACTGCTGAAAGCCCAATCCTACAGAGGAAATCTGCACCAACCATCATCTTGTGAAATCTAAGAAAGCTGAGGGGCAGAAAGAATGTGGGCGGAGCACAATGAAATGCTGCCTTCTGGACATGACATGGCTGGTTTACTAGTGAACTCACAGCAGTTATGGTTATCAGAACAAGATCCAGCCAGTCAACATTCCAGCATAGATGGGGAGGAGCTCATCAGGACCTAGTGAAGGAGCTGAAGGAGGCAATGTGGTTTGGTTCTGTTTTTGTTTTGTTTTGTTTGTTTTTTGGGGGGAATGGCTGCTGATAGGTTATCCACAACTCCAGTGCCCACAGACATGTCAGCAACTCCAGTGAGACTCCATGAATTATTTTTAAAAAAAGGGGAAAGGACGGGAAGGGGAGGAGAGAGAAAAGTGAGGAATAAATATGATTAGAAGATACACTGTATACATGTATGGATTGTCATACAATGAAATGTTTTTAAAATACTCAATATCCCATTCACAAAAGTTTAGCCTTAAAAAACACTGTCAGCGGGGCGGGGTGTAAAAAAAAAAAAAAAACACTGTCAGCAAAAACAAAAAGGATTCTCAGTATTATAGAGGATCTGAGTGGTTTCTCTACATTTTTTAGGAGAAATATTTTAGAAATCAAAATGTAATCTTGGGATTGGGGATGTGGCTCAGTGGTTAAAGTGCTTACTGAACAAGCTAAAGACAAGTTCAGAGTTCATACCATGTAAAATACAAGGTAGATGTAATGATCCCTCTACAATAGCAGACACTGGGAATCCCCACGGTAAGCTGGCTAGCCAGACTACACTATCAACGTGTACCTGAGTTTGATTAGAGATCCTGTTTCAGAATGAGTAAGGCTGAGGAGAAAGGGAGATGACTCCTGCTATCAACCTTGTGCCTCCTCCACATACATGCTCACACATGCAACATGAAAACAAAAAAGTACTCTTGGACACATAAACCTTGTGTAAAATTCCTTCAATGAGAAACATTAACACCTACTTTAAACCTGTTCTGTTTGACCCAATGACATGACCTGAACACCATCACACTGATGTTAATGTCCCAAGTTACAAGGTCACACTCTGTCCACAAGTAAACAGTTGCCAGTCTTGACTTTTCTGACCTTAAGAATCATGGCTGGTTTGACTTTTATCATTGAACGATTACTGATTAAAATGTAGTTCGACTGCTTGAACATTTATTTTACTTTAATTAACAATATTTAGCCAATGTAAAAAATATAAATACACTGAAAGCAAGTTGATAAGATAAAGCAATTTGTTCCAAGTTAAAGAAAAATGGAATAGAAAAATAAGAAAACTAGAATAAGCCTACTATCAAAATGTGAACGAGTCATTTACAGAATGCCTAGGTTTCCTTCAATGTATGGCAGCCGAACACTGCAAGTTAATTTTTTTCTTGACATCTGCAAGAACTGAAAACTAAGTTCAGATACTGTTTCTAATTCCAGCAAAAAGTGATACTTACATAATGCAGATTCTGAAAGTACAGGAAGACTGTCTTTACTGGCACCTTAGTAAAACTAGGATTCTAAGATTACTCACTGGAAAGTTTCAATTAGGCAAGAGGTCTATTGTGAATTTCTAGTAAATTAAGTCTTCCAGTTATTAATCTGTAAATTTTACAAATATCATTATGCATTTTATTGAATAATTGACGTTTTCAGACTTCAGTTGTGTGGTAATTTTCTGTTTTTCTGAAATAACGTTATCAGCAAATACGCATTTTAAAGTCTCCAAATACTTAGGATTTTTCATTTCCTAATGCTATCTTCTGGAATGCATAAATACACAAGTGAATTTAAAATCTTTCCTGATGCCACTATGTTGCCTTTTGAAGACATTCCTTTCTGCCCTTCCCTCCCCAGTATAGAAGGAAGTGTGGAGTGCTTGGGTCCAAGGGTACAGGTAGGCATAAACTCAGAGTCTTCCTAAGGACCAAATGGACAGCATGCCACTAAAACAAGAACAAAGGAGAGTTAGTTCCACTTCCGACCTATAGAGAAGCCACCCTAGGGCTGGAGAGATGAGTTAAGACTGCCTTACAAGCAGAAGTTCCTGAGTTCGGATCCCAGTTCCCACGGAAAAACACCAAGCAGAAATGACAGAGGCATGCACTTCTGGCTCTGGTGGGTGGAGCCTGGGAAATCCCAGAGCAAAGCAAGGAGGAGATAGAAGCAATGCAGGATGAATCCAGAAATCATCCTTGGTCGTCCATGGGACACACATTGCCCTCTCTCTCTCACACACACACAGACCCACACACAGAGAGACAGTAAATAAATAAATAAAATATAGAGAAGCCCTTCTAGATATTTTTATAAACTTCTACTTTCTTTATGCAGGTTTCTACCTACCATAAATTTTGCTTTCTTTCTGTGATAGGCTAGTGACCTGACCGTCTCTCAAAAAGACAGCTATTTTATCAAAACTTTTATTAAGTTTGTCTCTTAATAGTTCATAATGTCACATACCAAATCCCTACTAAATAAAGATCATATTACAGGCATACTAGTTGTCTCCTGGCATATGCATTTGCATGTACACCAAAATTATAGTGTTAATTCCAAAGGCTTTCTAGTTACTCTAAAATTTGCCAAAGTGAACCTCACTCAAATTTCTATAACTAAATTTAGCATGACAAGCTCTACAAAACCCTGCAGGAGTTTGATCAAAAGAACAATAAATTTATATTAATTTGTGTCAAGTGTTCCTATTATGAAAATATGGTATTTTATTTTAGACTCGATATCCATCAACAGGTTGTGTAAATTTTCTTCACACAGGTCTGTATCTTGTTTTTTATCATCATGAAAGGAATGTTTATTTAAAAAAGAATGAAGGGGCTTAGAGTGTGACTCAGTGGAGGAGCATGTATCTAGAATGTGCAAGAAGCCCTGGATTCAATTCCCAGAACCCAAAACGCATTACCTATCCCTGTCCTTTCACTCAGCTAACAAATCTTGCATTAGGCAGTAGGGAATCAAATGGAAGGAGGCATGACAGTTAAAGAGTAGCAAGGCATGGTCATTGAAAAGCCCTGGATACCTATTCAGGAATACGGACAGTTAGACCTGGAGGATCACACACCCAAGGCACTGAGCTCCTGCCCCAGTCCCTATGCATACTTTCTAATCCACTACTCTCTAGTTTGCTTGTCAGAAATAACTTTCCTGACATTTTGCCATTGGTCACTTAGAGCTTTGATACACTGTAGACTGAGTTAAATTTTCTACAGTTTACCACTACTAGTGTCAACCAACTTTCTAGTTAACACTGTAACTTCTCATGTTGATAAACATTGTCTTAAATCCTACTCCACTCCTGTTACTGACATGAAGAATCCCTTTTTATGACTTAAGGTCTCTGTTGACCTCTTCACTATTTAGATCTCCAGTTTTCCGTTCTTACAAACTGTCTTGAAGAGTCTGTGATACATGTTTTTACATTAAGTGAAAGCTTTTCTACTGGACACTTTCATACTTCTTAAAACCACCGCAAGTGCATTCAGCACTACAAACTAATGTACAGTCTTGCGTGCAAGCACTCTTAAGAGTACCTGCATTATACTCTATTTTTCTAATGAACCATAAATAGAAAAATCCATGCAGTGGATCCCCAGTCATATTCATTTTTTAAAAATTGAAAACAGCCTCTGATTCCATTTTTGTCCATGCATTATGTTTTGCCACATGTATTTGTCATAAAAACTTATTTTGTATAATGTATAATGACATTACACTTTAGACTTTAAGCTTTATTTTAGGACATATATCAAAGAATGGAAATAGTGCAGAGAACCAGCAATGTGCTGTCAAAACAGCTATGCCCTCTCCACGCTCTTCAGGAAGCATGAGCTGCTACTTTTTTCCCAGATCACCAACATTTGATGTTACCTGATTCCCCCAATTTTAGCCAATAAAATGGGTACAAATACAGAAAGATTATGAGAACATCTTCACCATGAGTGATTCAAGATTCTAGGCTTATAAAGCATTCATTGTTCATATTCACAACCATTTCCTTAATTCATGGCAATCATTTACATATTCTGGATCCTAATTCTTTGTGAATTACATATGCTTCCTGTGTCTTCAGCTAGCAAGAGACTTTTGAAATACTTTTTCAGTATTTCATGTGTTGAATATGTAAATCTTACATAATGGTATAATTTTCCTTTTGCAAAAATCCTCTCACATGCTGTTATTTTCTAAGAATCTAACATTTTACTTCTCACCTTTAGTTACAGATTGCAATTGGTTCCTCATGTTTGGTAATACCTGCCCATCTGGTTTTTTTCCTTCCTTTCAAACACTGGATCTTAGTGTATAGGCCAGTCTGGCCTGAAACTTCCTTCGACCTCTTAAATGTTGGGGTTACACGAACTCACTGTCCACCACACCTGGCCCGTGTAGGATTTTCACTCGTTTGTTTTGTTTGAAGGTTTTTATATTTTGATGTATGTAGACTTTTAGCTGTGGATTTAAGTTCTTTAATGACATGTAGTTAATTTTCTCTTGACTCATTTGGTCACTTGCTTTGCTATAGACTCTCTACTTCTTTTCAGTTTTAAAGGAATAAAGTTTTTCATCAAATACTTGAGTTTTAAAATTCTGATATAACTGCTGCTATACCCTTGCCATTTTAAATACATCTATACCTTATTTTTCTCTTATATTAATTTCAGCAAACTTTAGCCTTTTCAACAGGGTACTCTTCCATTAGTTGATTTATTATCTGCTTTATATATATATTAGTCTTTACTACACTTTCTAACTCATTTTAGTGTTAGCTCATTAACTTTCAGTTATTTTCTAACAAACATTTAAATTCCTGAATTCCCACGTACATAAATGCAGTGATTGTGCACCACAGGAGTTTTGGGTTCACTGTGGTGCTTGAGAAAAACTCAGAACCTTATCATGTTAATCAAGCACTTTGCCAACTAAGCTGGACCAGTCCTATCCCAGTTTTAATTGAGTTGTATCTCTATCATTCTGTTTGAAATATTTTCTTATTTTCATTGAGTTGCTCGCCACCTCACACATTTAAAAAAATATGAAATTTATAATGTAACTGCGGGAACTGTTATGTTGCTAACTTAACTGAAATCCAAGAATGTGACTTAGGAGTCAGAATTTGTCAGCCCTGACTTTGAAGACCAGTATATATGCAATTTCCATAAAAACCTGAGACCACCTTATCTTCTGTAGTTGTTTCAGTTTTTTATTGTTTATGGTGCTGAGAGTTAAATCCAGAGCATTAAATACACTCTCAGCTTCTTTCTAAATTTTTTAATTTTTTCTTAAATTACTAAGCAATGTTCTAAAATTTTCTACTATAAACATATATATATATATATATATTTGCTCTTCCTTTACTTTAATTATGTCATATGCTCTTGGAAGTATCTCTGACTTCATGTGCTAGGCCTCAGTCAAACTGCAAGTACACTCAAAATCCTGGCAGACAAATGCACAGGATGCATGTGAGGTACAATTAATTTTCATGCTTAAATTTGGATCCCTGCCATCACAAGAGATCTTGATATGCACATATTCTAGAATGAAATAAAAAACTTGATATGCTACTATCCTCAAAATAGCCAGCTTCTCCCTGATAAAAAGCATTCAGCTGAAAAAGTTTCCAATAAATTCACCAGAAAGTATTTGTTGAGTTTATAGAAACACTCAAATTTAACTTCAATCATCTATCTTACTGTGTTTTCTAATTTATCCATACATCTTAGCTTTGTTCTCCATCCTCATAATCCTCTTCATTTTCATCTGCTAGTCCTCACTGATATTAGTTATAAATTCTAGTTCAATTCTTCAGAGTGACTCTGAAAATTGTTTTAGTGAAAAAGAAACTCATCAGTGAGCTACATGTGAAAATAGAAGAATAGTAAACAAAAACTTTAATTATAAATAAGGGAATCAGGTATTTTGGTACATGCCAAGTTCACAAATATTGGAGAGAATCTGAGGATGATCCCTTGAGCCTGAGCTCAAGATCAGCCTAGACAACGCAGCTTTAAAAACCCCATCCTTTCCCTCAAAAATAAAGTAAAGTAGGGCTGGAGAGAAGAGTCAGTGGATCAGGCACCTGCCACGGAAGCATACGGACCAGAGTTTGGGTCTCCAGAACCCATGTAAAGTAGGGCAGTATTATAGCTGCCTGAAATCCCAGCACTCAGAAACAGAGATGGAAAAATCCCAAAGGCAAGTGGGCTAGCTAGTCTAGCTTATAGGTAAGCTTGGGGTTCAACTGACAGTCTGCCTCAATAAATAAAAAAGTGACAAAAAAAACATCCAAAATTACCTTTGGGCCTTGACATAACGTATATGTGAGCGCACACATGTGAACACACATACACACACATATCATCCACATACACACTAAAATTATAAAGACATATATAAAGAAATCTCATGAAAATAGAAAAAAAAACAGGTAAAGAAAGTAAACAGTAGTAAAACCCTGGCTGGTGAAAAATGGACACATAATAACCAAAGATTATGTACACGCTAACAGCAAGGGAAACAAGGAAAATGACTAACAGATTCTCCCCAAGGCTAACTACAATTAGATATAGCAGGAACTGAGTCTCGAAGGGAGAAAACAAAATGGACAGGCAGAATAAGAACCATGAGAAATACCCACTTCCCAACACCTACTGTTTATTTCTGTGTAGGACAAAGCAGCAGCAATAAGATGGTCTGCACAGCAACAAGGAGAGTCTACTCTAAGCCTCCCAAGCAGCCCTGTCCCTCTACAGGTTCCTGCTCCTAAGTCACGGCCCACCAGAGCTTCTCCTGGGCTTTAGGGAACTGCTGAAAAACCAGGAGAAGGCAGACGGGTGTCAACAGTGAGAACTTGCCAACAAGGCCCACTCAGAAATCTCTCCCATGAAACTGAAAGGAGACAAACCTCCCCCAACAGCTCTAGTTTCTGTCCGGCTTTTGAGAACCCACTCTCTTAGTGAAAGATAATGTAACTGTTTGAAGGAAAATAGCAAAAAAGAAAAGAAAATCCCACTTAAAAAACAGATTAAACAAAGGAAAAACAATACCTTCAATCATCTCTAGGAGCCTGGACGTCCCAGTGCTGAAGCGAGAGAGCAGCAGAGCACCTCCCCGGGCGCTCGACCACTGCTGACGACAGACTGCAGTGCAGGAGATCTCCCCAGAGCACCACTGAAAACTGGAAAACTGGTTCTGAAGGCCCAAGATCCAAACAGGAGCTCTCCAAAAAGCAGCACTCGTTTTTTTAAGTTGTCTTTTTGTTCCACAATTCTTTACATATTCTGGATATTCTGGCTAAGTATTTAGTAAACCCTTTCAGATATTTGATTGCCAGGTATTTTCTCCCATTCTGAAAACCATCCTTGCATTTTTTTTTTCTTGATAGTATCCTTGGCACACAAAAGCTTTTAATTCTCATGAGGCACCACTTACCTTTTCCAATTGTGTGCATGTATTTTTGGTGTTTCATTCAAGAAATCAATGCCAAATTCACATTATAAACATGTTACTTTCCTTAAAAAACATACAAACATATATTCTTGACCTACTCCTATAAAACTAACACAAGACACATACATGCACAAGTACTAAAGAAGTACAAAACTTCAATATTGTTTTCAATAGCAAAAAACTAAAAATAAATGTCCCCAACAGAGCGCTGGTGAAATATATCATAGGCAAAAGAATATTAGATAACCCAAGAAAAAAAGGCATTCATCGTGTGTGGATATGAAACAACCAACCAGATGCACTATTATACATCACACTTGACCACTTATACTAACAGGCAATATTCACACAAAGTTGATTATGAAAGAACAGTAAATCATAACACGCTGTTCTCTGGAAAAGCAAAACTAAGCAACAAAGGACTTTTCATTATGTATCCTTTGAACATCAAATTACAATAATGTATCACTCGTATAAAAATTCATCATTGTACATCTAACCATGAATCTGTTTTTATCAGTTTACTCTGCTTCACCTCCTTATGATATTTAAGTCCACTTAAAAACTAGTGGTTTTCTGTTTCAGTAATATCAGAGATTTTTTACTTTTTTTTTATTTTTGCATATAGCTCCCAGAGTTCTGTTTCCTTTATTTGAAGGGAATTACCATTCCCAGCTTACACCCCCACAGCCAGTGACAGACATTTTTCCTACTACCTGGGTACTCTCTCTTAATTCCCCTCCTTCCTCTCTCCATAGAAACACACGAGAACTTTGCCATCTATTTTATACAACATATAAAAATGGGAAGAATGGGACTAACCTGTGTCTAATCTAGCACAATTCTGTCTAAAAATTTAGACACAATGTGCAAAGAAATTTAGGTTGAGAAATTTACATGTGATGGCGCATAACACCAAGTCCCAGCATGCAAAGGCTGAGGCAGAAGCTCAAGCTCCAGAATAGTCTGGACCACATAGTGAGCGCTGGTGAGACACATTACAGACAAAGAATATTAGAAAACAAATTCCCCACCCTGCCTAGGGGGAAGATTAAGTGGTCAATAATGACAAAACTAACCAAAGTTAATTGTACAATCATTTGAGGACAGACTTCTAAGAAGTCTAGCTAGAAGATGGGGGGGAGGGGAGGAGGAGGGGAGAGGAAGGAAGGAAGGAAGGAAGGAAAGAAGGAAGGAAGGAAGGAAGGAAGGGAGGGAGGGAAGGGAGGGAGGGAGGGAGGGAGGGAGGGAGAGAGAAAGAAAGAAAAAGAAGGAAGGAAGGAAAGAAGGAAGGATTTGAAATTAAAAACAAATTAAAACATAGAAAATACAGGGCTGGAGATGCTTTGTGGCAGAGTGCATGCATGAAGCCCCAGTAGCTACCAAAATAAATTTTTTTAAATGCAGATTGCTTTCTTAAAAAGTAAGAGGAATTTCAAATACTTTCAAGTTTCAGAGAAATACAAAGTATCCCCTAATATATATACTCAGTTTTATTTCACCAGAAACTCAAACATTTCAATATAAAAAAAATAGCTACTGCCTTAAAGAATATCTATAATTACAAAAGTAATAGTACAAAAAAGTTTTAGATTGGGCAGACTATATTCTGCCCACCAAGCAAAGAACATCACAAGTAATTTAGAATTGAAAAATGGTGTTAGTCAAATCACTGGTTGACAAAGGTAATAGGAAACACTTTTTACAAGTTAAACCTGGGAGGGGAATACAGCATGCTCATGGCTCTAGGTCTAATCCCTAATTCACACACACACAAAAAAATTTAAACATATAAAAACAAATCTTTAACAAACATATTTCTCAAATTTTCCATGTCCTTTCTAAGGAAAGACAATGCCAACTAGAAACCTAAGTTGGCTCCACAAAGTGGTATGTAATGTCCCTTTTAAACAAAGCAAACAAAAAACATTTGTATGTGCAATTTTACGGACTGTTAAAACCAAATGTGAGAGTCTGGATTTAACCCTAAAACCAGCAGGTTGCTAGTTCAGTGACCATCCACCTTACACAGGGGAAAGTTCTGTGTAAACAGACAACTTGTTTTACACACAAGTTTATACATTCTCCTTAACCTTTAATGAGGTGTGTGGAACCTGTAACTCTATAATTAGCTCGTAAACATACAACTGGTTTAGCATCCCAGATCATAAATAAGCAACCATCTCAAGAGTGCAGAGACCCAGAGTCAACCAACAGAAGTGTCAAGAACTCTCAAGTCCACTTTGCCTCATTCCTGAAGCATCACCAGATACAAGTTAGTCCTGTCTACGGACTGGACAGATTCAATTAAGCAAATCTACAGTAGTATTCTCCCAATGATGAAAATGGCCTTTTGCTGTAAGGCTATCTAAACTAGATTAAAATGAACCATTACTATATAAAATTCAACCAGCTCAGTCACATGTAATGACATTTCAATTACTACATTGGCACGATGACTGGCAGTTATCTAACAAATACAGCCCAGGCTTCTGTGTGAGATCTACTATCCCTCCCCCCCAAGCTAGACTCAAAGGCTTCTTGGGAAATATAAGTAAACTGAGTGCAAGGTTTCTGCAATTGCTCACTCTGCCTCCCAGGAAAGAAAAAGAGAAAAACTTTTCTGCTATCTTTTCATACTCTGCAGTTCTGCACAGTATTCTCTTAAGATTTTCTGATCACTGCTGTACAAACAAGTGTGTGCTTCAAGTGTGGAAACTACTGGTTTGGAACACAAATGGCTAACACACAAAACCTGAGCTAAAGCTGGACTCTTCTGACAGTAGAGCATTTATTTTTGAAAGAAAGCTTAACAGAACAGCAAATATGAATTACAATTTAGCTACCTGATAGCAAAGGACGTAAGTTGGTCTGAACCAGCAACGCATCGCTATCAATAAACTTCTAGGTTATTTCCAAGTTAAAGGAGCAGGCTAGGGCCCAGCATCCATGGTCCACTTGCACTATGGACTCTGCACATGAAAGTCACCAGCACACACCCTGAAAGGAACCGTATGCAGACGGTACTTTCCTAGCATCTGCAAGACCATAACTATTTATTCAGAGAATCTTTAGAAATAGATAAAACAGATGAAAATGCAGTTCAATATTAGACAAACTGTTATGCCATCCATCTTATTACACTACTCTCTCAAACCTATCCCTAATGAACAGATGAACTTGCAGCAGTCATCCAATTATTATCTTTCCTTCTTGAACACATTAAACCTAAAACTACCTCCTCTTCCTCAGAAAAGGAAAGGAGATGGGGCTCTGTAGACAGCTAAAAGAAATGCAGACCTTCCAACACCGGGAGACAAAAATCTCTACTCACGTCCTCCTGCTTCAGCACTGTAATCGGTGGAACTCGGAAATTATAGAGTTAATGAGGGTATCACAGTTTAAGTTCATTAATCAACATTCATTCAGAATTTGCTCAGGATGTCTTTAGGGTACAAAGACAACTCAATTATCAAACACTTGTCCAACTAAGCAAACCTCACTGAGCCACATATCATCTGTAATCTAGGGTAAAAGGGAGCAGGTATGGCATAGAACTGTCCCAGTATTTCTAGCTGTCAGGCCAAATTAAAGGCTGTGTCTAAATCCAACTTGCCTGACAAAAACTGTATTTTCCTACATCAAATTGCTGAGGTGTACTGAGAACTGTTTTTAAGATGTAAATATAGATTTGGCATTGAAATATGTTCTAACAAAAAAAAGTCACAATTCTGGAAAAATAACCAAAATTAATCAGTGACATGTAACTATGCATTTTTTAAATGAAAAGGGTTGGATTGTTTCTTGCTACTGCTACAACAGGCTACCCCACTGCAAGGTCACCAACAATTATATGATGGAGAAGAAAATAACCATGAGGTTAAAGAGACAAAGCCTCGAATTAAGAGTCAGGTAAAGTGACTCCTGTCTGTAATATCACTTGGGAGACTAGGCAAGAGTATCAGTTTGAGTTTAAGACCAGCCTAAGCTAAATAGTAAAAACTTGTCTCAAAGTATCATAGTAAAAAACCAAACCATCAACAATGCTAATATTCCAAGAAAATAAATCAGGACCACTGAAACTGATCAACTGTACACATCTGCTCTGTCCACAAGCTTTCTAGCATATTGGGCTTGGGCCTGAGTGAAAACTTTTACATGACTCCTTTTCATTCATGAAGGTTGACCCAACAGAACGACTACTCTGGATAACAGCCCAAAAATGCCACACCTCTGAAGCATTCCAATCTGCAATGTGCTCCCTTACAGTCACACAGATGCTGTGGATCTTCCACAAAAGAAGTCCCTTGTCACAGCACAATAACCCCCACTTGTCATCATCCTGACTGACCATCTAAAGTATATTAAATAGATTACTTTTAAGTATTTTCCCCGAACATTAATTGGTGAATATTTACTACTAGGCTTTCAGGTCTGGTCCTGCTCCAATGGCCCAAGGACCTGTCAATCAAGCTACGGGTATTTGTTTTGTGTCCTAAAGATTATATCATCTTCACCAGGCTGTTACCTATTTTTTTAAACAATGGACAGTAAGCTAACAGTTCCCATAATACCCATAACACTCGCATCTACAGGTATTTAGAAGCTAGATAACTTTGGTTAGTAGAAGCATTTTAAATAAATGCCAACAAGTTGTAAAGATCTGAAAAGGTGTCCCTGTGCTTTAAGGTACAGACCTGTACCTGTACCTGTTATGCTCCCTGGGCCTTTGCTTTTCATTATCTGCTTCTTACATGCATTTTGTAAGAGGTCAAATGAGGGAGTAAGCAAATCATTCAGATCAGTAAGAACTCAAATAACTAAAACCTCAACTAAGGAATACCAAGAAGAGATAGAGGGAAATCCTTATGTCTCAAAGAATGTTCCCAGTTCTTCAAGATGCTTACAATAATCTGAAGGAGGAGGTTATTTCTTTCATTTGCAGTAATAGAACCAAGATTTGGAGTTTGATTTACTCAATATCACAAAGTGAGAAGCCAAGTATCAGTTCAAGGCTCTGACTCCACTACATGAGATTGCCGTCCTACCTTTACTTTTGGCTTAGCTGCACATGATAGTCCTGATCCTTAGTTGGAACATGAATAATTTAAGTATGCTTTCTTTCCTTAACTTCTTTAACTAAAGGGCAACGGTTAATCAAATTAAGGACAAATTAAGCTTAGCTGTGCAAGTGTACATCTGCTAAACAATGAACATGTTTCAGAAAGATGAGCTGTATCCTGAATGGAGTGCAAAAGTGACAGCCCCCCCCAAGAAAAACAAACAAAAAACATTATTCCCAATGACACTATGAGTGAACAAATCACATCTTTCCTAGTTCTGTGCTGTGTATCTGACAGAAAGCAATGCAAGCTATACTTTAGGAATGGCTACACAATCAATGTATTGCTTGATCAGACTCCTCAATTTATATACTAACAATTAATTTTCTACTTCTAAGCACTTAAGAGACTCAGGACAAGAGGAGTTTCCATACTCCTAACAATCAAGAACAGTGACATTTACAGTTAGATTTTTGCAGTCTGGCTCCAGGCCTGATGTAGAAAAAGGCTGTTGTGTAAGTGAATTAATGTTATTTGTTCAAAAAATTGATTTTGAATTACTTACAGCTCAGTTTCTGACACATCTCTGCAGTAAGTGGAAAACGTCTTTGCTTTCACAGAAACTAAGGGCCTAAAACAGCTCTTCTGCTCCTCTCAAGAGCAAGACTCTAAAAAAAAATGCCCCTCTCCACCCTCTAAAAACAATTCTTGTCCCAAGAATATGAATAATCCTCCATCTGCCAGAATGCTCTATATACAGCTCCTACATGCATTTACAAAAAACACCTGTATAAAAAGGCTGCTACAAAACAAGATCTGTGGAGCCCTAAAGTATAAAGCCAGCGTAATCAAAACCAAACAACGTGGAAACCACTTATACCTAAAAATCAGACAAGGAAAAATCAGACAAAATAAAAGAACTCTAAAAGGTCCTTAGCCAGCAGTCCATCACTGTAGCTAAGGTGAGTTTCCTTTGATGTTCACTCAACTATCTTCCACCCCATGCAAAATACTAAGATTATTCTAGTTATCTATAGTATAAAAGGGAAGACTTCTTCTCTTGAAATAGAAACACTCATGTGCCTACAAGAGAACTGCTGATAAACCAAAAAATCCCCAAAATTGCTACCAAAAGTTAAAACACACACAAAGCCTGATAGACCACTAACAGGAAATTACCCTGCAAAGTTTCTCCCAACACTATTACTTTATGAACCTTATAAATTGTACAGCCTTTGGGGTACAAGTAGCTTAGAACTTTGAAAACCCAACTTTTCTCAACACCTACAACCTGAAATCACTTTAGCTGAAGCTATAAATTATAAAAGTCAAACTCCAAAAACAGTTTCTCACTCAAGAACACAAGTGGATGCCTGCAATCACATTACTGTAATTAAACCCGGCCAAGGAGTTGCCTTAAAGTCAATTAAATCCACTGAACAATAAGTGAGCACTGGTTTTTTAAAGACTGCAACTATTTATCTTTATTTACTATAGCACAGGTTAAGTTTATGGCAAAAACTAATAACTTTAAAAACATCATTACTTTCTGAATTTAACATAAACATCTGCTGACTAGAAGAAATTCTTAAGTACTTTGGTTTTTTTTTCTAGTTGAGTGAAAAAAGTTCTAAAACTGTGATCCATTTGTGAAATCCACTGTTTCTCCCATGTCTACGTTATATCTGCTACACTAATCCATGATTAGAATTACTTAACTACGTTGACACTTTAAAAGGAAAAACCTTATAAAGGGATCCAAGTAGCCTAGCAGCATATACCTTTCCAATACAATCATAAAGTTATTATGGTGACCTCAGGACAACATCCTTTCTGTCGATATTAAGAAATCAGAGAAGAACCAAGAAAGAATTTGGGGAACTGACACCAGGATACCATTTTTCAAAGAGAAGGAATTTCAGGAAAATCTAATGGTTTTATTAGCGACTGTTTTTCATATGTCGTCTTAGACATATGGTCCGACCAAGACCAGACTTTAATAAAAAATATTGTTTCTGAATTTCGTTTCACCTGGATTGTTTTTTTTAAATAAAGTCTGACCACAAATAGTCTTCAGGGCAATGGAAGGAATAACAAAACCAAGTAGAGAATTTTTCCATAGGTTTTCAAAGAAGCCTCACCACGAAAGGGTAAGCGAAAGATAAGTACCTGGCCCCAGGACAGTATGCCTAGAAGAACAAAATCCAAACAGGAATTCTGAAAACCAAGTTTGGACTATGCGCACACGGCGAGCTTCCTACAGGCGAGAGGCAAAGCAGACCGGGCTGCAGCCGCGGAGCAACTTTCCCGAGTGCGAGGGACGATCCCGCGGAGTTGTCAGCGGCGAGCGGCGTGTGCGCACACCCGGCGACTCGGAACCGCGACGGCTACGGCTAACAAAGGCTACGGGACCAAAGAAAGAAAAAGTGGAAGCAAAGTGTCCCACGCTGCCAACTCGTTCCCGACAACTCCGGCCGGCACAGCGGCCGCGGCCCCGTCGGCTTCGCAAAGCACAGGCGCCCGGCGCCCGCGCGCGGAAGGGGCGCGGCGACGCGGGGCCGCGGACGGGCGGCCCGCCGGGGGGCGCGGACACCCGGAGCCCCCACCCGGCCCGCCGCGCCGACCCCGGCCCGCACGCCCACGGCCCGCCGCCCCACCCCCGCCCCGCCGCCGAGGCCATGTGACACCGCCCGGCCGCGCACACGCCCCTGCCCGAGGCCCGCGGGCGCCGCCGGGCTGTACCTGCACCGCGCGGTCGCGCCCCCGCAAGGGTCCGCGGGACCTTCGGCTCCTCCCCCTGGCGCCCCGACCCGGGCGCCGCAAGCAGCAGGGGGCAGGCGGACGCGGAACTGCGGGCGCCCGGGCGCCGAGCCCCCGCCCCGCCCCCAGGCCCGGGCCGCCCTCGCCGCCGCGCGCCGCGGAGGAAGGCGCGGAGCCGCCGCCCGCGGGGAGGGGTGGAGCCGCCGCCCCTCCGCGCCGCGGCCGCCGGCCACCTCCGCTTCAGCCCTCCGCCCCGGCCGCCGGCCGCAGCGCTACCCACCTCCGGCGCTCGCTCGGCGCTCGCTCGCTGCAAAGCAGGGCGAAGCTGCTCCTCGGCCGCCGCGGCCCCGCACGGTAGACCCGCCTCCCACCCCGGGCCGCGAGCCCCGCCGATTCGCCGGCGCAGCCCCGGGGCTGGCACCCTGCCGCCCGCTGATTGGCGCCCCCAGCCGCCTGTTAGGGCGCGAGGCACGCCGGCCGAGGCGCAGCGCGGGGCGCGCACGGAAGACGGGAGGGAGTGGAGGAGGGAAGGAAGGAGGCCGAGCGCCGCGGGAAGGGCCGGGGGCCGAGCGGGGCACGGGGCGTCGCAGGCCACCGCCTCCCTTGCCTTCGACCCGCCCCGCCTCCCGGCCGGACCGGCGGCACGAGCGGCCAATCAGCGCGCGGGGAGCCCGGGGTGTGAGCCGCGCGTCGGGGGCCTCGAATCGGAAGGGAGACGTCGCTCGCTGATTGGTCCCGCCTCCCCCGTCGAGCGTGAGGCGAGGCGAGGCGCGGCCGGGCGGGGTGGGGACGGTCGTGGTTTCGCTCGACTTGGTCTCCCGCGCGCTCCTGAGGCTCCTGTAGAGAAGCGGAGCAGGCTCGGCTGCACCCGGGAAGCCACGCCCGGAGACCACCCGCCCGCGGCCTGCTTAGCTTCCTGCAGGCGCCATTGGGTGGGGCCGATGGGGCGCCGCCGCCTCGCCCACCTTCCGTCTAGAGGCCCAGAGTGGACACGCGCCCAGAGCCGGGTCCGCCCCCAGGTCCCGACCGACCAGGCTGCCTCCGCGGGAGAAGCCGGGGTGCGGGGCCGCAGATGTGCGAGTCCGTATGCAAATGAGTGGGCGGGACGCGGGGCGGGGCCCGCGGTTAAATACCGCGTAGTCGAGTTTTTTATGTGTGATTAGGGTTAGGGAAGAGTAGCTGCTAAGTGTTTTTCTCCCACCTGAAGCTGGTTTCCCCCCAAAGTAGACATACCAATAATGAACGTTTGGATGCTCCCTGTGAAGCGGGAGCTCTTGGCGATGTGTCCTTTGATTGCTGGCTTATCTTTCCCGGCCCTATTCGCTTCCACTGCCCTCGAGATGTTCCTAGGCCTCAAATTCGCACCTTTCCTCACTGAAAGAAGCAAGTCTCAAAACTCCAGACTCCTCGAGAGAGCAGAGCTGCTTTCATTGGTAACCTTGATTTTGACTTAGGGACATCCAAGTTTCTGCCCATGAAAGATTGAGCCCAAATAATCACATCCAGTATTAAGCACCTAACACTATTAACAGTAAGCATAATGCATCTAAAGTTGAAAAGAAATGTAGGTCTTTCAAGAACAAAAGGTTGCTGGTGACAAGACATGGTTTTGATTTTCCAAGACACGGTTTTGATTTTCCTGGCTGATTGTTGTGCTGAAATACCTCTTCATAGATTCACTGTGAGATTCAAGTTGAGAAAGCCTGACTAGCAATACAAGGCAGTCAGGAAGTACCAAATCAGCATTTCAAGAAGGGAGAGTATTTGAAATACACCCACCTCTCAGAAGTGAGGGCATCCCAAACCTGGAGATTCAGCTAATACCCCCAGACTTACCGGTTTTCCAGCTGTGTTTTCAAAATCTTCACCGCTCACGTGTGGAAATGCTATTCTCATGGGAAAGTTGTGATAAGAGATTTGGGTGTAGGCCATTTGTCGGTTTGAATACTCTGTTCCAAATCTATGGCCTTTGGCAAAATGCAGTTCACTCATCCGTGGAAAGATGCATATGAAAGCTCAGAGCACATTGAAATGAAAGTTCAGGTTATTAACGCCACTTTTGGTTATGAACAAACATTTATGTTAACATGAACTTAGCAGAAAATCACCCTTCAGAAAGTCTTGCTTCCCAGTGGTTTCTTCTAATTTAGAGGTGGGTCAAGTAACCCCTTTTTAAAATAGTTTATGGATTGAGGCTACAGATAAGTGATAGAGTCCTTGCCTAATCTATGCAGGGTCAAGGTTTTTGATACCCAGAACCACCAGAAGGAGAAAGTTTGTGAAAGCACCCCAAAATCACCTGAGGAAACTGTGCAATGCATGATGTCTTTTGTTCCAACCTAGAGTGCCTGGAAGTATTATTGAGAGCAAATTATGTCCAAGTACTTCTGACTTCAGGCTTAATATGAACTGCCTTATTAAAAAGCCGTCTTGAATGATGCAAATTTTGATCAGTATGTGAATTTGGGCATACACAAGAGCAAGTTGAGGGGAGGGGGAACAGTACCAGATGGATTCTAGAAGAATCTGCTTTGTATTGGAGTTCATTTGAGATACATACATTTATCCCATGAATAGCATACCTAAACCTGATTTAAACCAGTTCTCCAAAGTGTCACACTTTGAGTTCATAACTCCTCCATTTAGAAAGTCTTCCAAGATCTAGAGGATTGAAGACAGAAGAAGAAAGGCTGTCTGACTCATGCAGACCTCAAGTGGCTTAGAAATGGGAGCATGCCTACCATTCCCTCAGCTAGACTTGCATCTAAACCAAAGTGGGTCAAGACAAAAACTGAAGGCACACAGAGCAGGGATTTCCATGGCAACAATCAGCTTGAAAAGCCTCTAAGGTACCTGAAGATCTATCTATTGGTAGATCCCTATTGTTACAGGTTCTCTTGAGTCTGATTTTTTTATGTGAATGGACAGAGTATTTAACCCTTTATCACTCATATCACTGCAAAAATACATTCAAATGCATTTAAAGGTAGTTAAATCAGAAGATACATAAGAAAAATAGTGGCTGCTTCTAGAGAAAAACCAGAGTTATGAGTAAAAATCTTAAATTTCTTTATTCTGTAGTTTTTTATACAAGATATTCTATCTCTTGTCTGATAAATCTTTAAAGCCCCTTTTTTTACTCCATACTATTTATGAAGTTTTGTTTTCTTGTTAGTCATGCACACACCATGACTTTGCCATGACTGTTGTGATGTATTCATATAATCAAGCAGCTTAATTTCACATGTGTATATTTTATCTCCACATCCTAGATTGTAAATTCCTGAAGACCAAGAACAGCCTATTCTCAGCTGCCCTTCCCACACACTTACCAAGATACCAATCAATTGAAAAAAACAGTAAAATATCATGTTTGTGTAATAGGAAAATGACATAGGTAGTCACGGGTCTACATTCTGCAACTTGGGCCATCCTTCTAGATTGTAATCACCCTTTGTTAATCCTGGGTGTCAACTTGACACACCTGGCATTAACTAAGATCAGCTGCAACCACCAGAAGAGATAGCCAGATCAACACATTTACGATACAAAGACCAGCTTTCTATCCAATCGAACCTCCTTAGATCTCATAGGAACCTCCCAGTAGTGGACCAGATAAAAAGGAACCACAGAACAGAAGACAGAAAAGAATAGAGACTTTCCAGGAATCCAGGCTTCAGCCACGCGGATGGGGGTGACTTAACCTGCCAGCTTCAGCTACCAGCCATGTCACCTCCACCTCGAAAGATGTATTTTCCCTCTGGAACCATAAGGTGAATAAATTTCTTTCTCTCCCTTCAGTTATTTGACTTTGGGTGTTCTCTCACAGCAATAGTTAAGAGTAACCATTACACCCTTATTACCCTTATTATACCTTTATTACAACTGCTGGGTCACTTCTCAAGGTCCATGAGCTATCTTTGTTTCTGCTACTAAGTAGACTAAGTAGCAGTAAACACTATCACATCATAAGGAAAATACAGTTATCTAAATCTGAAATGATACTGAGTAAATGAAATAACCTAAGCGAAAGCCATATAGAACAACTGTATGTAGTTACTTTCCTTGTACTTTGTAATGATATTCAACACCAGCTAAATTTCTATATTAACATAATGAAACATCACGCATTAAGTGAATTCTTACCGAAGGTGTGCACTCAAGCCTACACAAGTGTTTTTATTCGCAGGTTAAGCTCTAGAAAGTGACATTCAATGGGAAGTACTGGAGACAAGAATAAAGAATATGTAAAAGAAAGAACATTAAATTTAAACAGTTGCTCATTAGTTATCTGTTATGCACTTAACCATAAAATTATTGGCTGACCAAGAACATTTTCATTCTTTTACCACAGGAGAGAGAGAAGAGAGAGAGAGAGAGAGAGAGAGAGAGAGAGAGAGAGAGAGAGAGGGAGGAGGGGACCAGACATTCAGTAAGAGTTTTTGAGAATTCAATTAGATATTGTAGGACAACATGGCTGTTGTTGAAAGAGATAAAGTATGATAAAACAAGTTGTATATCTTATTATTCTCCAAGCATCAACTGTATTATTTCTTGCCTGCACATTTAAAGTCATAAGTGATTATTAGACTAGTTGATCATTAGATAACTAATCCAATGACTGTTTAAATGTTACTTGGAAATTACAGCTCAGTGCCTTGGGCATGCCTATAAAGGCATATAAATATTATCAGAGATCTACATATTTTATAAAAAGCTAAACAAAGGCCAGTGTCTAATCTCCAAAGGAACAGTTCACACTGTTTAAAGCTCTCTGTGAGGGAGAATAATAAGATAGGCATGTGTCAACAATAGGGCCTTATGCTTTGATCATAACTATCTGTGTTACAATATTGACTGAGCCAGGCCATGCTAGGCAGGATAAGTGTATGAAGGTATAATACTCTTGGAAAAATCCAAACATATTAACATAATTGCTCTAATGAAGACTGAGGAGCTTATTTAACCCAATTGACTACAGTAGACAATAGATGCATAATCAGTGTCCTAACAATTGAATAAATGAATTCTAATTGTTTGTCCTTACTGTAAACAGTCCTTACCTATGAAAAAGACATTGTGCTGAAGAAGTCTGATGATTGTATTAGTTGATGAGAGGTCAGAATATAATTAATGTTAGGAAAGTACACAAATTACTATCTGATTCTAAAAACTTCAATGGGGAGGGGGATAAATTACATTGCTACACAGAGATTTCATGTCAGTTTCTTGCCTTCATATAATCATGGAATTTGATCCATACTGTTAGTTTGTAGTGAAGGAAACTGAGGCCCAGTCTTCTCCAGAGTCCTGTAAACACTCAGTGCCCAGTATTGTGCAAATACATTTTCTGTCCCATACCATATGCTGCCTAACAGCTATTCTGAGCCTTTGATCTTTTTCAATCTCCCAGTTTCCATGCATTCTGTACATATGTCCTCACTTGCTAATTCCTAGTGAAAACAGAGGTGACCTTCCTAGCATGCCTCACTTTAGTGACATGTTTTCAGATGCATCCTTCTAGCTACTTCTACCAACCTTGCTCCTCTGTCTGAAAGCCTTCTGCATCTGCTCTTGCTGCATTTCACCACCCAATCTAGAATGATGTCCCTCAGCATACTCATGTATAAATCCAGTCACACTTTTATCACATTGAATTTTCTTCAAAGCTCCATCACTATCTAGAATCATCATGTCCCCAAATACTGACTTAGCATATGTCTCCTTACCCACTGATGTAAGCACCGCATGAACAAGAAGTGCATCTGCTTTTTCCACTACAGTGTCCTCAAGTATGCCTATTTGATTCACCATAGTATCCTTCATGCATGCATATATGTTGGTACTCAAATATTTTGGTAATTTTATTCATGTTCACTCAGAATCAACACATTAAAATTGATATTCTCTCTCTCTCTCTCTTTCTCTCTCTGTCCTTTCCTCCCTCCCTTCCTCCCTTACCTCAGTATGTCTTAGCTCAGTCCTTAAAAGCAGAGCTTAAGACAAGGATTAAGTTCTGGTGCTGTGATTAGGAGATGTGATTCCAGGTGTCAGTAGTAAGGAAAAAGACAAGAATGAAAGAAGAACAAAACACTGTGGTGTTATTGGTCTAACCCTGCTCCAGAACAAGCCTTGAAGTGACAGCCTGCCTCTCACAGATGCAAGCACATGAACCACTTGGCCATACAGGACATCTCCAGATAGGCAGGATAGGGAAATCATGCCTTGGGACAATCTGAAGAAAAAAGGAACTTTACCTCCATGAATCCTATCTCCTCCTCTGTTGTTCATAGTTCATCCCACATTGAATTGACTTTCCCTGAGGTCCCAGATGTGCTATTCATGGCGCACACATGTGTGTGTCTGTGTGTGTGTGTAAGAGAGAGAGAAAGGTGAGCATGATGCATGGAGTATATGCATGTCATCGCATTCATAAGGAAGCTAGAGGATTCACTTTCCACCTTATCTGAGATAATGTCTTTGTTGTTCATTGCTGAGGACACCAAGTTAGCTGGCCCACAAACTTCCAGTGATTTTCCTATCTCTGCTTCCCATCTTACAGTAGAGCACTGGAATTCCGAACACTTGATGTCATGCCTATCCTTGCCTATGTTCTAAGAATCCAAACTTTAGCCCTCAGTCTTGAATGGCAAGAGCTTTAGCCACTGAGCCATCTCCCCTATCAGTCTATGCTTTCTAAGTGACCCTCAGAAGTTCAGGTCCTATGCCCTGGAGTCTAGTAGTGGGAGGAAACCATAGGCACAGAGTTGGTTGACCTCAGTTATCAAAGCATCAGCAACTTAACTAAGTCTCATGTTGGCACAGGAGATAAAATACGATTCCCAGAAAATCTGAGAAGATACTTAAACCGAGCCTAATACACAGTCATGGTTACTACAGCAAAGGTAGGGCCAGCTTTGTTTTACCACTTCACAATATCCAGCCCCTCCGTGACAAGCATTAATTAAATTTTTGTTCAAGGAATGTTTGCAGGAATAAATGACATCACCACCTCCCCAGCATACTTACCACAAAATGCTTAGAGTCATCATAGATGATCTCCCTGCTTTCTTTATTCCTGTATATCAGAATAAGAGCAATCGCTCATAAGGCCTCAACTGTCTTAATTAATACGCCTCAGATTCAGTGCCTCTCTCCAGGCTCACTGCCTGATGCGCACTATCTATCACTTTGCATTGGAAATATTGTTCTTAACTGGCCTTCTGACACTGTTCTTACTCCTGTTCAGCTTGTTTTCTCCCCTGCTACAATATGTTCTTTTTTTGAGTGCATGTCTATGTTGCATATGCGTGTCCGTATGTATCAGAGGATACTTGTGTGTGCCCTATGGAGACCCAAGGGTGATTGTGGAAAACATCTTGGCTTGTTCTACCCCCTTTTTTCTTTGCTCTGAAGTATTCCAAGCTCTGGGCTAGAAGTGCAGGCAGCTGCCATTTCCTGCCTGGCCTTTTTATGTAGGACCTGGAGATCTGAACTCAAGTCTTTCTGCTTTCAAAGTAGAGGCTTAAGACCTCTGAATCATCCCTCCAGCCTCCTGAGGTTTTGTTTTTGTTGCTACTTTTTAATAAAATTTAAAATATGTTCTCTAGGACTTGGGAGATGGCTTGCCTCACAAGCAAAAGTTCAGCTCCTCAGAGCCCACGTAAAATTGACTGGCAGAAGTGGTGTCCTGACTATAATTCTAACCCTGGAAGGCAGAGCCTGAGAGTCCCCAGAGCACACAGGCTGGCCAGACTAGCCCTAATGGCATACTCTGGGTTTAATTAGCGACCCACACTCACAGCACTAAGTTGGAAGAGCAATCAAGAACGATTCCTGATAACTCTTGGGCCTCCACAGGCATACATGCACACATTTGTAAAAGAAAAAACTTCATTTTTTCTAAATGCAAATCTGATGTTGCTACTTTATTTTCCCTTTCTCCGGGATTGAAACAGCCTCCCTTTAGCATAACCAAAAAAAGATCTTTTTCTCTTGTGTGTATGTATGTGTATGATGTTTGTGCGTCTGTATGATGCGCATGCTTCTTCACGTGTGCCCTGATATGCATGTGGAGATCAGAGAGTAACCCTGAATATCAGTCTTCACCTTCCAACCTTGTTTGCAACAGGGTCTCCCTGCTGTCACTGATGTATATGCTAGACTAGCTGACCTTCAAACATCCAGGAATTCTGTCTCTCCCTTCCACCTTGCCATAGGAGTACTGAGATTACAAATGCATGTTATTACCTGATTTTACATAGGTTCTGGGGATTTGAACTCAAGTCCTCCTATTTGTGCGGCAGGTACTTTAACCTACTGAGCCATCTCCCCAGTTCCTAAAAATTCCAGTATAATGCATAAGTTACTGTTCTCCTTGCTGCAACAAAACACTTAAATCAAAAGCCTTTTTTATCCTGGCAGGGAAAAGGCACCAAAACAGCCCACAAACATGGCAGGCAGCAAGGAGAGAATGGGATATAGGAAAGAGTCAGAGCAAGGTACAGGCTCCAAAGGCCTGCTGCCAGTTACCTGCGTCCTGCAACTGTGCCTTATGTTTTGGAGTTCCAGCACCTTCTGAGAGTCTCTTCAGATTTTGAACTTATCAATGGATTAACTAACCCTTTGTTATTTTGGACTCCTCATTATCTGATCGTCTCTAGAAATGCCCTCATTAACATACCTGGAGTTGTACTTCACTAATAGGCATTTCTTACCCAGTGTCACAGTTTGCCTATATGTTGTGGGCTGTTTGTCTATTATGTTATGTCACAGCTTGCCTGTAAGTTGCCAATAAATTCACAGCCAAACAACTTGGAGAAGGGGGTTTTATTCTTGTTTATTATTCCCAGTTACAATTCTTAGTCCAGCATGGCAGAGAGCTCATACCAATACCAGGAGCTGAGGAAACTAGCCACACCATGTCCATAAGGAGTGCCCAAAAGGTAAGTCAGTCCAAAAGTAGGATGAAGTCATGAACTAACTCCTTCCATCCTACCCACCTGCCCAAGGAATGGTCCTACCTACCATATGCTAGCTAGTTTTTCCCACATCAATCAGGCATTCTCCTGCAGATTTACGGCTTGCCTAAACTACTAATTGTTCCAATGTGCCTAGAGCTCAGCCTTCAGTTGCCCAGTTTACACCTATACATATATGCACGTGCACGTGTGCACACACACACACATCAAGATCTGGTTGAAAAGATTAGCCATCTAACACATCTTGCTCCTACTAACTTGGAAGGACTGAAGTCCTTACAATTCCTGTATTCTCACTCCCCAGTGCCTCTTGGTTCTACTGTACATGCTGTCCCTCATGTCTTATCAACCTATGCTCATCACTTGGAACTGCAAATGCACTGTAACTGAGCTGATGGGGGCTGGGACAATAGAGTTAACGTGAGTAAGTAACTCCATGGGATAAACTTTTCCATCCCTCCTACTCCTTCTTTCCTTGGTCCTTAAAAATGGGTAAAGTCTCTTCCTGTCTGCCACAACATCAGTTATGTTTCCATCCTCCTTTTCCCCCTTCCTTCCCCTTTTCTTCCATTTGTCCTTCCTTATGTGCCTTTTCAGGTACAATGAGATCCCTGCAGTATAATCTGTCTTTGAACTTTACTTCATCAGAGCCAGGAGTGGCGCTTCGCATTCGGTATGCATACAATACTAGAAATGTGAACAAAAGAGAGAGCAGAACTGAAACTTCATCCTGAGTTCTAGATCAGACTTCTTCCAACTACACCAGCTATTTTGGTGCTGGAAATGAAGACCACCCAGACTTACAGCAAGCACGAGAGAAGTCCACACGAAGCACCATGTTTCAACAAGCGCGTGCTCCATATGTCCCTGCTTTACACTGTACTTTTGCTGCTTAGCTGTACTGTGTCCTTTGAATCATTTTTTCACTCCCTTTATTTGCAGCTTCCTCCCAAGTTCATCATAGAGCAGCAGCTATGACAGCATCTTTAGCATCTTTTTTTTTAATTTTTTTTATTTATTCAACTGTGTGCATATGCGTGTGTATGTGCGCGCGCGTGTGTGTGTCTGTGTGTGTGTCTGTGTATGTGTAGAACCACGGACGAATTCGCGAACGACCATGGACGCCTCCACCTCCTTCTGCCCCGGGATTCACAGGCTCCGCCCTACCAGGACCGGAAACAATACGTGGGATCTGGGATCCGAACTCAGGACCTTCTGCCTGCAAGGCGGAGGCTTAACCCCTGAGCCACCTCTCCAACCCCCATCTTTAGCATCTTGTACCCGTGATTCTTCACCTATTGGTGGCTGGTACTGACTGGGACTTCCTCGTGAGTGTGCATAGTGTGTCCAAGGCCCAGGCTTTAGAGAGGTACTTTATCGCTTGCCAAGAAGCACAAATGGAATTGTTAACAATTTTTTTCACAACCTGTTCATGTTTAACTTTGCAACAAATATTCTCTACAACTTGTGTTTTGTTTTGGTTTTGGTTTGCTGTGGTTAGAGTTGGGGTCTAGCTATTGATTCCACATTGGCCTTGAACTCAGTCAGGGATTACAGGGACGCCTACATCACCAACTTCTAAACTGTTTTAAAGACAATTTTACTGAAATTTACTTCACATGTGATAAAAATCATTTAAAATACACAATTCCATCATTTCAGTACATTCACATAGCTGTGCCACCATCACTATTTCATATTTTTATTCCAAATAAAACCCACATTGGATAGCATTTAGTCCTCAGCCTTTGCCAATTACCTATCTTTTTTTATTTTTTATAAAATCACCTATTCTGAATGTTTTTTAGAAGTGAAATCATGTAGTATATAGTGTGTATAAGTATGTGTTCTTTGGCTTATATTTTCAAAGTTCATCCTTATGCATATTCTTTTCATAACCCAATAGTATTTGATAATATAGGCACTTTTTTTGCCCAATCTGTCAGCTGTTGTATTTTTTTCTTATTTTTTGCTTCTTATAAAAATGTTGCTTCTGAGCATGCATGTATGTTTTCCTACTACCTTTTTTTCAGTGTTGGGGAGCAAATCTAAGATCAAGCACAATACTTCTGAACTATTCCCCTGGCCCTCAGCTACTTTTAAAAGAATTTTGTTAGGAAATTCTATTTTATATCTCTGTCTCTAAGTGTGCTGCCCAACTGCTCACAAGATCCTGTTAGACTTTTTGTAACAGTTTAGGAGTGATTATCAATAACTTACTGACTTGTCAATACATAAACTATTTCACCAAATTGATAAAATGATTATGTGTCTAATGGCATTTTGATGATGTTGGTTAAAAGATGTCAAGAAGCCATGATGCCTATTTTTTCTGGTGAATGTCCTTGAAGGGCCAACTCTGCCTCAGGCTGTGCATTCTGTTAGGTAGGTGAGAAGGAGGACACTATCATGGTTAGGCACAGGTGTCAATTTGACAGTTGAGAGTTTGAACTTCGGACACATTTGTAGAGAATTAGTGGTTGAGTTGGGCCTATAGCAAACCTGCAGGAGATTGTCTAGCTGATGGGGAAGGCCCGGCCTATGGTGGGTGGGACTAGGCCCTGGAATAAAATACAGACATCTGGTTGACAGAGTCAGCATTCTTTTTTTTTTTTAATTTTTTAATTGTTTATTATTTATTCAAATGTACATGTATGTGTGTGCACGTGTGTGTATGTATGTGTGTGTGTAGAACCACAGACAAATTCAGGAATCACCATGGACCGCCTCCACCTCCTCCTTGTTTACTCTGCCCCGGGATTCATAGGCTCCGCCCTACCAGGACCAGAAACGCAGGCTGCCCCCCGCTTCCGCCTGGCGTCTATACGTGGGGTCTAGGATCCGAACTCAGAACCTTCCACCTGCAAGGCAGAGGCTTAACCCCTGAGCCACCTCTCCAGCCCAGAGTCAGCATCCTTATGTATACTTGACTAGACATGCTGGTCTAGTAAGTAAGGATCGTCCTTCTCTCAGCCATTATGTAGAGATGGTGTGGCCAGTTCCCTCAGCCATGGTGTTGGCACAAACTCTCCTGTCAAGCTGGACTGAGAACTGTAACCAGGAATCATAAGAGAAAATAAACTCCTTGTTCCCTTAAGCCGTTTGATGGTCATTTATCAGCAGCAAGGTAGGCGGACTCAACAGACACAGTCCTTGTCCTCCAGGGTCTTGATTCTGCTACAGAAGGCAGCCCACCTAGTCCTGGTGATCAGGGCAGGCAATTTTCGCTAGAAAATACTATGAAGAGCTAGTTGGGGAAAGCTTTAATGATAACAAAGGCAATATGCAGGCTGCTTGGGAAGAAAATCCATCAACAGTTTTGTCCTGGTTGAATTCAGTGAACTACAGTAAGAATCATCCTGGTATAATATTGACATGAATGTTATGGGGTAACTAACCACTTTTGGGCTGGATTTAAGGCACGTTCAGTAGGAGAAACTTATCCTAGTACTGTAAACTGGCTAAGAACCCATGGATGGGGAGGTCATGGGCTCTAGAGAAAAGCCCACTACTATTATTTGTTAGGTGGACATGGCAGTAAACTATATTCTAAACACTTATCTTCAAATCCATATGTAAGTGCAGCACTCAGCCTTCATCCAAGAAGCCTCCCTCTTTCTAATGAGTGGTGGTTAATACAGAGAATCACAGCTGGCCAAAGTGCAGAGAATAAGTGACTGTGGAATACTGTGGAAAAAGAAAATGAACGACAGTATTTTATGCATAACACATCTAATGATTCGTTTCTTCGAACAAACAGACACCACAAAAGAATTCGGAATAGTAATATAAACGTGTCCACTATAGGACCATGTACTTTAAAGTTTATATTATTTTTATTGTAATATATTTTGTATTATTTAGTATATCTGTATTGTATGCATTTTTAACACACGCAATAACTTTCTAAAATAAGGAGCAAGAAATATAAATGTGAGAAGAGTTTTACAGGTTTGACACAAAATGAGAAAGTCTGAAACTAACACCTTGAAAATTAACTAAAGACTTGGTTGATGTTAGTGAACTTTGGATGACACTGGTTGACAAGTCTGAGTGCTTTTCCCTAGCCACATTTAGTTGTTCAGATCATGTGTTTATCAGGGAGTGAGTACTTCAAATGTAGATACAGAAAAGTCATATTGGCCACCCATACCCCATCCTGCCTTTATGTATCGATGCTTGTTGGTTTTTTATGTCAAGAGCCTACAGTTTTCCATCTGATGTTTTCCTGTTGACCTGTGTTGATCACAGGCTGGAAATGCTGAGAAGTTAATGCCTTTGGAAGTAATTTTCAGCCAATGTATATTCTACACACATACTCAGTAAATGTCTGGGTTCAGTTCCTTGCCTAGCTTTCCCACCTTACTCTCTGTAACTTCCCCCACTATTCCAACACTTCCTGCCATCACCTTCCACATGAATGGTTGCCTTTACATCTTTGTCTTGGTGCCAGCTTGTGAGGGATCAATTTAGGACCGTGATGAAACACAGTAATAAAACCATGCAAATGTAGCTCATGGAGAGTTGCCAGTGGAATGTGACTGAATGCATGTCTCAGAGGCCCAAGAATGTGGATTCAGGATCGTGGAGCTAATGACTGGGGTGCTACATATCACACTAGGATCCTGCTGTTATTATATAAGTCAAAGTTTAGAGGATTGGCCACCTATCTATGGGGCGTGGTGAGATAGAGTGAGATCAGTGCAGACGAGAGATCAAGGAACTGAGAAGCCAGGGCCTTTAAAGCAAATTCACTTCTGAAAGATGACTTCTTCTTCCCAAGGATCCACTGAAGAAGGGTTCTTCTCTCCCTGACAGGCAGCTTACAGTTCCTGTGGCCATCTATGCTGCCCCACAGGAAGGAACTGGAGCAAGATAAATAAAGGTGCAGCAGAAGATCCTGGCAGGGGAACCCCCAGAGTCAGAGGTGCCCTGAATCAGGTTTCCTTTTTCTTTGCAATGTTTTCAGTTTGGTTTCAGAACCAGTAACTTGTTTAATCTTAGTTTTGTTTTGCTTTGGCTGGTTTGAGTTGTATCACTGCCTTTTTGCAACAACAATAAAATGACTAACAAGAAAAATTTACCTCTCACCTTGTAATCCAGACGATCTAATACAAGGTTCAGATGTGGGACTTTTTCAGATCCCTAAAAACCCCTGAGAGAGCAAACGCCTGGCTGAGGGTGCTGCCTGAAGCTTTCCCTTAGCCAACTAGGTGGGAGCTTGTTCAGGGGACCCCTAACAGTTGCCTTGCTGAAGGCACCAACTGAAGACCCTCGACACACCCAGAATTGTACTTTAGATTTTTTTAAATGTATTTATTATTTATGAGAGAGGAGGAGAGAGAGGGAACATGCTCGCATGCCAAGGTGCTGGGTGAAAGTCAGGGAACTACTTTTGGAAGTCAGTTCTCTCTTTTCACCATTTCTATTTCCAGGAACTGAATCCAGGTCACCAGATTTGCGAGCAGGCACCTTACCTGCTGAGTTTCTCCCCAGTCCCTACTTTAGATTTTTTTTTTTCCTGAAAAACTTCACTTCTTTGAAAGAAAGAAGTATTTTTCTCTGTGGAAAGAGAAACTAAGCAATCAATTTTGTGTCTATTCACTTTGGCTGCCAGGAAGCTCAAAGTCAAATATATAGACCAAGATGGAAATCTTTTTTTTTTCTATATATGCGAGTATGGAATTTTATGATTCTTAGTATTCAATCTATTTATAATTTTACTGTTTTATTATGTGTTTTTGTAAAACCTCTCCATTTGTGGCATATAGCAAAGGGTAAATACATATAAGCACACATAGTAATTTTCAATCTGAGAAACATCCCTTTTCTTCTCTGGGGAATATCTACTTAAACTCTGACTCCATACTGAGATGTTCGGTGGGATGAGGGAGAATCTCACAAACCTTCTGAGTCAGAGGCAGTAAACAACACCAACTTCCTCTCCAGCTGGGGAGATGGTTCAGTGGTCAAACCACTTGCCACACAAGTGGAAGAACTGGAGTTAAGATTCCCAATCCCAAGTAAAATATCCAGTGGACTTGGAGACCCATTTGTAATCCCAGCTCTGGGAAGTAGAACCTGGAAATCTCCAGAGCAAGTTGTCTAATCAAACTAGGCCTAGGTTTAATTAGAGAACGCTCAAAATAGTAAGATGGAAGAGAGAGTGAGATGATTCCTGACATTACCTCGAGATTTTCACATGCACATGCACTCATGTGCATACGTACTGACACGCTTGTGCAACCAGCTGCACCCAAACATGCATACACACATGCACACACTCCATGCATACATACAAAGGAAAAAACCTCCTTCCAAGACATTGAAAGAAAGCAATGATAATGCAAAGGAGCACAATCAATGTGGAGCAAAGTACACATTCTCTCCATTGGAAATGAATTCTAGAGGCTCTTCTAAAAGAGACTGAAACATAAGTATGCTTAGAACCGAATGTCCTTTCTGCAGGTGCTGGACAGGAACTCTACCACTGAATTTCTAGCTCTGTTTTTCATTTTTTATTTTGACAGGGTCTCACTAATTTATCCAGCCTGACCTTGAGTTTACAGTCTTCCTGCCTCTGCTTATCCAAGTGTCTGGGGCTACAGGTCTGTGGCCTTGAATACCGGGTTAAATCCATTAAAAATTTTTTAAATACACAGACAGAAATAAGAGCTATATTGTGTCACAGATATTTATTACAAATGAGCTATGAATTTTGATATTAAATATTTAATAGGCCATAACTAGACATTGTTAAAGAGTAAAATAGTAAAATAGATTATAATGTTACCAAATTTATTCAGAATGCAACACAAAATGCATTTAGAAAGACCAAGAAACAAGGAAATTAAGTTGAGAGACTATATATCTAATAAAACTTCTAGAAGAAAATAATAATAAAGGAACAATTGAAGAAATGATAGCTGATAATTTGCCAGAATCAAAAAATGATACGGAGCGATAATTTGAAAACCCATTCCAAGTGCTAAGTAGGACAAAATAAACTAAGTCCTCACTTGACACCTTGCAATAAAAGAACAGATCAAAATTAAAAATCTTTAAGAATTACCAGAGGAAAAGATAAATTACCTGAAGTGAAAACAATTAGACTAGTAGTAGGCTTTTCATTGTCAACAATGTAAGCTAAAACACATTGATATAAGATCTTCAAAATCCAAGAAAATATGTTTTGTAAGCTAGAGTTTTATATCCAGCTATACTGGAGCTAACTACATAGCAAAATACAGTTAGACACAAATAATTTGTGAGAGTGCATCACCTACAAACCCTCAAATAAATATTTTAATATTTAATGTAGGAAATAAGAAAGGAATAAGGGAAAGAAAAAAATAAACTGAAAGAAAGAGATGGAGAGATGACTCAGGGGTTAAAACTTTGACTCACAAGCAAAAAGACCAGAGTTTGGATCCCAGACCCCATGTAAAAACTCAGTGAGGGACCCCAGAAAGAAGTCGATAAAGAAGTAGAGCAATCCAGGGTAATTCCCAAAGTCACTCTTGAACCTCCACAGGCACACACATCCAACACACACACACACACACACACACACACACACACACACACACACACACACCACAATAGAAAATAAAAGAAAGAAGACAAGGCAAGGGATATAAAAGAAAACATCAAGCACAATGGGAAAATGTGTTTTTATAGATTTTTATTTATACTAACAATTATAGAAACCAAAGTGGCTAGTAATACATGCATAATAAGTGGAAAGTAAATATTACAACAAGATTAAGGAATAATAGGCAAAATATATTGCCATCATTTTTAGAGGACAAAGATACTGAGTAAAGTATTAAATTCAGGGTTAAATATGTAAAATTGGGCCAGTGGGCTCACGCATGAAAATGCCTGCCCCCAAACCTAGCAACTTGAATTCTATCCTTCAAGCTCACATGGTGGAAGGAGAAAACCGACCTCTGGCTCCCATATGTACACTATGGCACTTGTTCTCTCTCACTCTGTCTCTTTCTCTGTAATAAGTAAAATAAATATTAAAAAGCATGGTAAAACTTAAGTTCATTTCTATATTTCTATATACTTGCTTTAAATATCTTTTAAATGTGTAGAAAACAAGCATTTAGAGTAATCCTTAAAATAATAAAAATAAAATCTCAAAAGGGGGATTAAAAAATGAGGCTAAGAAGCTGAGGAGATGCCTCAGTGGCGTATGTGCTTGCCACCAAAGCAAAAGGACCACCGTTCCAGTCTCCAGATCTGATGTCAGACGGCAGGTAAGCTTGGTGGACCTCCTATAATTCTAGCTCCAAAGGAGCCTGGGAATCCCCAGAGCAAGATGTCTACCCAGACTTGCCCTGTAGGCAATCAAGTTCTGCATTTATAGACCCAGTCTTTTCAGAACAGCAAAGAGAAGAGTGGTATAGGAAGATTCCCAATATCACCCTTGGATTCCACAGGTTTGCTCAGGGTATGCCTTAACTACTAATTCTGCACAAAAATGTGCCCAAAGTTCAGCCTTCAATTGTTAAGTTGACAATTTATCTAAGTAGCATAGACACTGTCTTTAAAAAAAGTTAGAAACAAGAAAAAACATTAGCACGAAGAAATTGACAGATCTATAATCATAATATGAAGTACATACTTGCCACTTATAGAAACTGCTACATAAAACAGCCCAAAAAATTAGAAGGGATATAGAAAATATGAATAACAGTGCTAAGAAATATCCAACAGGGGCTGGAGAGGTGGCTCAGGGGTTAAGCCTCCGCCTTGCAGGCGGAAAGTCCTGAGTTTGGATCCCAGATCCCACGTATAGACGCCAGGCGGAAGCGGGGGCGGCCTGCACTTCTGGTCCTGGTAGGGCGGAGCCTGTGAATCCCAGGGCAGAAGGAGGTGGAGGCGTCCATGGTGGTTCGCGAATTACGTCCGTGGTTCTACACATACACAAACACACACATATGCACACAGGCACACACGCGCGCGGGCACGTACACACACATATTCACACAGTTTAATAAATAATAATAATAATTAAAAAAAATAAAATAAAGAAATATCCAACAAATTGGTTTAGAAAATTCTACTGGTCAGGAAATTAATAGAGTCTTGGGAAGAGAAAACTCATAAACTTCCTTTGGGACATGAGGTTGTCCTCCGCAAGGAAGCCCAGGCCTCAAATTCTGAATTCTCACTGACAGGATGCAGCCTAGGGCAGTAGAAGAGCAGCGAAGTGGACAGCAATGGCCAGACATAATGCAGAGTGCCAGCGACTCAGCAAGGCTCACCCAGAATCAGGCCAACCTAATATCTCCCCATCCTAAGGCTTTGGGAACCTCTCAGAAGAGGGGGTGGTGAGATTGTAAGCACCTAAAGATGAGAAGGTTGACTGTTGGACAAGACATTCCACTTGAAGCAGAACTGCTGCATCTAAGAACTCACTGCAGTGACTCGTGTCCTTACCAGATCTGCATAATGACTGACATACCAGCATGCCCCCATAGACTACCCAGGAACTCAAAAAAGATAAGAATATACAGTGGAAACCTTGGGACGAAAGCTGGATGAGTGAAAGGAAACACCCCTATCAATGGGATGGCCCAAAGACAGGCAACTTGGTACGCCACAGAGGCCTGAACCCCCCACAAAAGTAAACAAGCCAGAGGGAACCTTGGGGTCCATAGAAGCATATAGGAAGGAGGTGGAAGAAAGTGGGAGGAATTGAGGAAGGAAAGGGAGAAAATGGGAGGGAAAGGGGATGGAGGGAAGCAGGGATGAGTACTCGATATGCTTGTAAAAGTAGAAAATTTTAAAAAAGAAAAAAATTAAAAGTGCTAAAATACAGTGGCTCAGAGCATCTGTCCACAACTCTAGTGCTAAGCATGAGTAGCAAACTACTTTGCTCTGAACAAGTTTCTCATTATCTACTATTACAAGCATGAAGCTATAACATCATACAGGTAAATATTAAACTTTCTGATTCATAACCACAAAAACTAAAGTTTATTTTAGCTGGAAAAAAATGAATTCAAGAGCAAGTGCCTATTGTAGAGCATGATTTGGTAGGAGGAGAAAAAGCTCAAAACAGGACCTGACTTGACTATACCAAGCAAATCACTTCGAGCTCACTAAACTTCAGGTATTCCTCTGGCATTTTGTGGTAAGGATGAAGAAATCAGCTGATGATTCCTGTCAGGAACTTGGCAAGAGGCATGTGACACAGCATCTGCTCTGTGCAGAGCATGGCAGCTATAAAGTTACAAAGATGTGGCACGAACCTGCCTTAAAAGTGGCAAGGTGGTGGCTCTTCTCCAGCAACAATGTTTCCAGGGATTACTTCACCACATTCCCATGCAAATTCGTGCTTTGGAATCTGAAATACATGCGATTTCAACTCTAACTGGGTTATTCTCTGTCTTATCCCCACTACTTTATAAAACCAAGGTAATGGTAATACTTAACAAATGACGCTGCTGGAAGAAATAACTGGGACATGACATTAAACTAGTCTACTGTGGCATTCATTAGAATATTCAGTAAGTAGGTACTAATATTACTTGGGATTCGGTAATTGATGACTATAGTCATAGATAACACTAGTAAGAATAAAACAGCAGAAGATGATGCAAAGGGCTAAGATAAAGGATTAATTTCTGGTTGAAGATTTTAATTGGAAAATGTATTTGAGTTACCCAAGTACCAGCGATGGCCGGAGCACTTATGCTTTGATGGTACAAAAGCTTTAGCCTTCCCTTAGGGCCACATCTTTGATGTATTAATGGATTTTCAAGTTCAACCTCCTTAACAGTGGCCACATCACTGCATCACCAAGAAGTCAAGTGATGGAAGTATCACAGTTTACAGTTAGGGGTCCTTTTTGATTGAAAAATTAAAAGGAAGCACCTGTCATTCTCCAATGAAGGAAGTCATGTTACTGAACAATGCCTAAATATTAGGCTTGATTTTTTTAAATACAGATCAGTGTACATTCTTTGTTAAAAACTCATTCATGGGCCAGTGAGGTGGTTCAGCAGTAAAGGCACTTGGCCTGCAAACCCAACGACCTGAGTTTGATCCTCAGTACCTACCTAATGAAAGGGAGGTTGTCTTCTGACTGCCGCATTGACACTGGCATGCATACATATGCACTTCTCTCAAATAAATACATATAAAATCCATTTCACTTTTTGGTTTTCACACCACCTGTCTGAGATAGATATGATAAATATGCTTTCTACCCATTTTTAAAATGAATAGGCAAGAAATGTGTAGTTAAAGTATGAATCCTAAAGTACCTATCTAATTACTGGTGGAGTTAGGAATGGAATTCAAGTTCCTTAATCTAGTTCCTTAAGATTAAGAAATGTTCCTAAAGGAAACAAAATGGATCAAAGACTCCTACATGAATAAGCGGAGAAATCCAGGGACTTAAGACCATCCATTTAGCAGACCTTCCACTCTAAGGTGAGTCACCTAATGAGTTGACATATCCTTTTACCTAGTTGTTAAAACCAAAGTGATATTTGTATTCACCTTGCTTTGAGAACACATGGAACCTCCATTTGTTGGCTTATCAAGATTTAAATTTGGCAAAGAAGAAGGCAAAAGCAGTATAGTTTCTCAAAGAAGCAACGTTACATACATTGACTTGCCAACAGGTGAAAAACAGGCAAGTCAAAATTTGCTTGCTCAGAGCACCCATCTCTACTAACATGTATGTGAGGATTCTGCTCTTATATTCTTAAGTAATCTCAATTTTATAGGTGATTGGTTCAGGGAGGGGAAGGTCCTTCACCCAAACATGTGCCTATCAGAATGTTCCTGCCCAGAAACACCAGTGGCACCTTTGTGCAAATTCAGAGTGACCCGTCTTCAAGACACTTTATGCCTATATATAAGGGAATAGTTGAAGTCCACATAGTTTATAATACAAATGGCACCCTGGGGTTTGGGCACTGTCTCCCACAGCAGGATAGCTATCTATCTATCTATCTATCTATCTATCTATCTATCTATCTATCTATCTATCTATCATCTATCTATCTATCTATCTTATTTATGTATGTGTACAGGTGTATCAGAGGGCACTGTGAGTGCCTGTGGAGGCCCAAAGATGACTTTGGGAAATCACTCTGGTTTGCTTCTACTTCCTACCTCCTTTTTGATTTATTCTGGGATTTCTGAGGTTCTTGCCTTCCAGAGCCATAAGTACAGGTCGCTACCATTTCCACTTGGCATTTTTACAAGGAATCCCGGATCCCAACTCAGTCCTTCTGTTTGATTCATCTCTCCAGCTCCCCACCATAAGACTTTTAAAGTTCAGATTAGAACCAACATTGTAGACACTAGACTCTCTAGAATTAATAAAATTTAATTTAATTAACAGACATCATCTCCACACATAGAAAAGACAGGTCTTCAGTGAGTCAGAAGACTATGATATGTGTGTGGGGGAGGGGGGAGCCAAAATGCACAAGAGGAGAAGGAAGATGTTTTTAGTTATATTTAGAACCTTAATTCCAATTGACCTAGACAATCAGATTCCTGCCACACACGCTCTTTAGATTTTTTTTTTTTCCTATAAGCCAAAACATCACTATTTTTTGCTTAGGCAAAATCACATAGCATTTTTTTGTTGCTTGCAACTAATGTAGCTGTGAATTTAATTTCCCTAATTTTCACATCCTTCAATTTCAAAAGGAAATAGGGAAGGGCGCATTAGCTTTAATCTCAACTTGATCAAGTATGATTTTTACACAAAGGGAAACAGCTCTGTTCCTCTCCATTCCAACCCAGTAAGTCGTTTCTTATTCTGTGTCCATGCCTAAAAAGAAAATTACATGTTGGCTGCCCACTTTAATTGTTTGTAATCACTGAAATTTGCAGTCCTGTCCTGTGGTGTGTTCTGAGACCTCTCTCTATGGGGCACACTTCAGTGTGCATTGTTGGCAGTAGCTATAGCAATTAGAAAATTGGGAGATGTATAAAATCCAGGGGGATAGCCTTTCAACATTTCTTTCCTCTAGTCAGTGCTGTTGTGAGAAATGTGGGGAGTTTTGGAAAAGATTAAAAGAACTCTGCTACTGACACACAGAGTTCAATCTGCTTCAAGAACCACTCATGTCCTCCTCTGAGCACCAGGAGCCAATGTTCTTCCTGGAGGCAGCAAGGAAAGGTCCCTTTTGTGGGTGGAGCTTGTTTACAAGCTGTATTATTTGTTCAAGTCTATCTTCCTTTCAAATGCACAGGACTTTTCCTTAGGTTTTGCCAGGGTGAACTTCAGCTTGCAGTCATAGTCTTACCTGCAGGGCAGGGAGGGGGAGCCTTGATTGCTTGTATGTACACACTCCCCCAAACTCACTCACTCCCTCATTTTTCCAGCCACCCCTCCCTGGCCCCCAGCAAACATAACTGCAAGTTTGGAGACTAACTTTTAAAAGAAGGTAGCAGATCCAAAGCCCAGCTTGCCCCTCCATCTTCAGGGCGCTTCAGAACAGAAAGGAGTCGTCAGAACCACATTACCTGGTACAACGGGTATAATCAAGCTGCAGGATGTAATTTTGGGTCCAAGAAAGTGCTATTAACTTGTAAGACTGGTTTCCTGTGTAGCTCAAAAGCTGCTTCCAAAAACAATCTCTAAAGGAAATTAGCAAAGAACTTTCCAGCAATGGAAACATCCCTAGACTCATCCCCAGACTCATGGTAATCTATAAAGATGTTACTTAGAAGGGAAACTGCCTTTGACTGCAAGAGGTTAAATGTCCTTGCCTTTCAGAAAAAAAACTACAGATGAAAAGAACAAAATGAATCACCTGCTCTATATGCAGTGATACATTTGTTTCTAGAATAGTCACCAAATGATTCTGGGGAAATTTACAATTTGGAAATAATCAAATTAGATTTTCACCTCTGTCATAATTTGAATGTGATCCTCCCAACATACATACCATACCATCCTTTGAATCTTTAGCTGACTATTGTTTGGGAGTGATTGTGACATCTTTAAGAGGTAGAGCCTTGGGGCTAAATAGATGGCTCAGGGGTTAAGCATCTGCTTCTAAAGCAGAAGGTCCTGAGTTCAGATCCTACATCCCACCTAAAATGACAGATGGAAATAACGGCAGCTTGCACTTCTAGTCTTAGAAGACAAAGCCTCAGAAATTCCAGAGGAGGTGGAACAGTCCAAGGTGATTCATGAAGTCATCCTTGGGCATCAACAGGGACACACCAAAAAAGAGGTAGTGCCTTGCTGGGGAAAAGCACATCACTGGTGGTGGTAGCCTGGCCCCGCTCCCTCTAGTTATTGCTCTAACTGTGGTGACCTGATCTGGCATTCTGCTTCTGTCTTCAGCCATGCTTTCCCCTCTCCCCCCCATACAAATTTAACAGGTACACTGGCCCCTCCATCCCTCCACCCCCACTCCCCTGATTCCCTCCTCCTCTCCCCCTTTCCTCCCCATCCCCCAGTGCCTCCCTCTCTCATCCCCGGAGCATCCTTTAATGTGCATGCCAAACTCTTCTCTGGGTCCTCCTCTCTGATGAGGTGCAAGGACCCAGCAGCATTTCCCAGAACACTTTCCTGTATTCCCCTTAAGCATAGGAACACTACTGTGGCTGTCAATCCCTAGCCTCCAAGGATCCTAGTGCCTATAGTGCATGCTAGACTTTGTGGGGTCAATAATGTGTTGGACATTGCACAGGGCATGCAAAGTCCCTATTATGATTGCTTCGCCCCTAACTTGTGTGGAGTATCTTGCATATCATCCAGCTATGCTTTTTTTTTTTTTTAATTTTTTTATTATTTTATTCAATTATGCGTGTATGCATGTGTGCGTGTGTATGTATGTATGTATGTGTATGTGTAGAACCACAGACGAATTTGGGAACCACCATGGACGCCTCCACCTCCTCCTTGTTTACTCTGCCCTGGGATTCACAGGCTCCGCCCTACCAGGACTAGAAACGCAGGCCACCCCCGCTTCCTCCTGTCTATACGTGGGGTCTAGGATCTGAACTCAGGACCTTCTGCCTGCAAGGCAGAGGCTTAACCCCTGAGCCACCTCTCCAGCCCCCAGCTATGCTTTTTTGACTCCACAATTTCTCCCATAAATGAACTATATTCCCTCCAGAACTGGAAGCAAAACAAATCCCTTTTTCTCTCTTTCTGCCTGAATCTCTTAGAATCATCTCACAGTAACCATCTTCCATAATATCCTAATGTAAATTTCCATTGTACAAATGGAAAAAATAAAGTAAGAATTTTAGCAACTAGCAATATGTGATGAAAATGATCATAAATAGGACCAGTGAGGAACCTCAGTGGGTTAGGTACCTGCTTGCACAACTGGTGACTTGAGTTTCACCTCTGAAGTCCACATGGTGGAAGGAAAATAAAGACTTCTGAAGATACCAAGGATACGGACAGCAGGATGGTTCCATGGATAAAGGTGTTTATGTACAACCCTTGATCTCTGGAGTACACATGGTGGAAAGAGAGAGCACTGACTTCCAAAAGTAGCTCATGACCTCCACCCATCCATACCAAGACACCCTTGGTGTGTCTCTCTCTCTCAAATAAATAAATAGGATATTTTATAAAAGAGAAGACTATATAGCACATATATATGTATATATAAATACATAAATGTTTTGGTATCTATTTTCTAAGTATAAAATTATGAAACAGAAATGTAATAATAATCTGTAACATAAAACATATTATAAAAATTATAGAATAGTGATGCATTAAATGAGGCAAGTAGTTTGACTGAAAGAGAGCTATTACAGAGTCACGAGAAAACAGCATATTAAAGAAAGATGAAGCCTGTCTTCCAAAAATACTTACTTTTGCTGACCTGCCCCTGAAAAATTGCATGAGTAAAGTGTCATAACTTTGAGTAATATTTCTAAGTCCATTAACAAGATGTTTTGTTTAATGGTTCTATACATTTGATTTAACCTGAATCTGCCTATGAAATTCATCTGTGTGGGTAGGACAGGAGCTGAGGGGATGGGATAGAAGGAAGGTAATGTAGAATAGATTAAAATTCTTACTGGAACAAAAAGAAAAAGTTAATGATTCCAAAATAGAGGGATTTTTTTTTTTTATCATGTAGAAAATTGTGAGAGACAGATTTTCTATCAGGAAGACAAGGACAGCTAAATTCCTGAGATGTATTCAGGGGCTAATCCAGGAGGCTCAGACCCTGAAATCTCTTCCACCTCGGAAGTCCTTCTGCCTGATAGTGGAAGCATGAGGTCTGCGGGATTAGAGACCAAGGGATCTTGCACGGAGGCAGTGGAGGATCTGAAACAGATCTCTCTGGCTCTGATGGGAAGCTTAAAGAGAAAGACTGATGTGATGCAAGGCCATCAGTCCCAGGATCCTAGTACTCCCCACCCTCCACTCCCCTACCCCCATATGCCAGGGAGGCACTTCAGCATTCAGAGAAGGGGCCAGAGCTCGCTTGCCTCGGTGTAAGGTAGGAGTAACCCCACCTTTGGGTATTTCAAGCTCAGAGGAGCTGAGTTGGGTTTGGCAGGAGCTGGACCACTGCATGGATCATGCACTTCTGACTCTGCGATTTCCCTGCACCTGGCCAAAGATCCATTCGAAGTCAAAAGGAAAAGGAAAACAACAGAGCCAAGGGCCAGCAGAAGCAAGTGTCCCAGAGACCTCAGTAAATGTCAGCACAGACTCCCAAGGGCTAAGTGCCCTCCAGTTTTATAGTGGACCCTGGGAGAACTGACACTATGGGCTCGGCTGCTTAGGGGTTGAAAAGCGTGTTTGTAAAGAGAAATTAGCATGATTCCATCAAGGGAACCAGAAGTGCTGTTCACTGAGACAGCTCAGGGCTCTCCACTGTCCAGTCAAAAGAGAGGTGCTCACAAGGAATAGTACAGATATGGTGATGGAAGGTCAAGAACTGTTCAATAGTCTAACTCTTAATATAGCAAAGCACAGCTGGAAGAATCTACAACCTTCCTGACAGCCTCCCTCCCTTCCCCCCTGCCATTCTCTTGCCCCAGGATTTGGTGATTGGATTGCCTGGCTTTTCTTTTTTTGTAAGTTTTTATTTTTGAGACAAGATTATACTATATAGCCCAGGTTAGCTTCAAATTTGTGATCCTCCCACCTCAAGCCTTCAAAGTGCTACAAGTGTGCACCATCATACTTAACATCTCATGAATTTTATTTTCTACTCATATTTCTGTTTTGTAACAGAAATATGAAGAACGTACATAGAGTCTAGTGAGGTGGCTCAGGGGACAAAGTGCCCCTTATGCGAGCATGAGAACCCAAACTCAGATCCCCAAAACCCAGATAAATGCTGAGCAGGTGTGGCAGCCACCTGTAATTTCAGCCTTTGGAAGGAGAGATTGGGGATCCCTAGGGCAAGCTTGCTAGTAAACCAGCCAATCAGTGAGCTCTGTTGAGAGACCCTTAATAAAGTAGAGAATGATCAGAAGAACACCCACTGTCAACTGTAGGCTTCTACACACACATACATGTGCATGTACACCAACACATACAGACCACACCCACACACATGTGAACATAGAGATACACTCAAAAAAGAAAAAAAGTGTATTAGATTATATGTGGGGTTTTGGGGTTAAACCTCTGTCTCGAAAGCAGAAGGTCCTGAGATTGGATCCTGGATCTCACATAAAAGCACCAGGCAGAAACGGCGGTTGTTTGCATTTCCTGCCCTGGAAGGTGGAGCCTGGAAAACTCCAGAGCAAAGCAAAGAGGAAGTAGAACAATCCAGGGTCATTTCTGTAGTCACTCTTGGACCTCCACAGGCACATCAGTGTCCTCTGATACACAAGGGCACATATACACACACACGCGCGCGCGCACACACACGTGCACACACACACACACAAACTTACATGTATAACAACAATCATGACCTTTGAAATTAAAATACCATAAATTCATTAAACAAGATCAGAATAGACTCTAGAGTAATGTTTTTGTTAGAAATTATTTTCCGTAAAGTTTTTAGTAAAATTGGCCCTCATAAATTTCACTTACCAAACATGTACATTTCATCTTCTTTTTAAAGATGAAAAACAGCATCCCCTGTACTGATTTCAATTATCATTGGTGACAGTGCAACACACCCTTGCCTAATTAAGCATATGCTTATTGGGATTAGCACAGTACAGATTTACCGCTCAGCAAGGTTCTCTCGGGGGGGCCCCAGCGCCATCTGTGCTGTGCGATGTGCTGGGAGCGGTTCTGTGATTCACTGCAACCTGGTGCAGAGCCTGGCGAGGTTCCCACAACAAACAGGATATGGTAATTCTCCTGAGGCTTTGCCCACCTCCGCTGTGGTTTCCTCGCTTTGCCTTCTGAATCCCCCACCAGCCTTCCTGGGGTTTATTGCTCTGCAGTGGTTTGTCCACACCGCACACTCTGGGTCAGACAGAACGAGTAAGATAATGAATGTGTGTTTATTTAGTTTCCGAGGGCCCCAGAGGGATGGAGGTCACAGCTAAGCAAAAGCAGAATATAGACAAGACCAGGCTTCCACGTCTTGTAGTTTCCAAGTACTGGAACATTTGAGGAAAGCTCAGCCCTAGCAGTAGCACTCACTGGTTATCTATCAACAGTCATGACTCCTCTTTATCTTTATAATGCACTTGCTATTCACATCTTCAGAGAACTCATCACAAAAGACACCAACTGGGGCTTTGAAAAATTACTGTTGCTATTTTTTTTAATTTATTATTATTATTATTATTTATTCAACTGTGTGCATATGCGTGTGTATGTGCGCGCGCGCGCGTCCTGTGTGTGTGTGTGTGTTGTGTGTCTGAGTAGGTGTAGAACCACGGACGAATTCGGGAACCACCATGGACGCCTCCATCTCCTTCTGCCCCGGGATTCACAGGCTCCGCCCTACCAGGACCAGAAGCGCAGGCCGCCCCCGCTTCCGCCTGGCGTCTATACGTGGGATCTGGGATCCGAACTCAGGACCTTCCGCCTGCAAGGCAGAGGCTTAACCCCTGAGCCACCTCTCCAGCCCCTACTGTTGCTATTTATTATTACTATTACTATTTATTATTATTATTATGTAGGTAATACAAGCACATCATTCAGAAATTTACAGTATCTATGAAATAATTCATTTCCTTCATTGTCAGCTACTCAGTTTCTATTCCCAGCTCAAAATGATTTTTGGATACTCTTCCAGAGCTATTTCATGAATATATATATAGTATTTCATTTAAAATTGGGTGGGGTATCTATACTGTTGTCTTTGCTTTAAATGACTTTTTTTCCTAGTTTTTTTTTTTTTAATTCAATTGTGCATGTGTGTCTGTGTGTGCGTGTGTGTGTGTGTGTGTGTGTGTCTGTGTGTGTATATGTAGAACCACAGGCGAATTCAGGAACCACCACGGACCACCTCCACCTCCTTCTTGTTTACACTGCCCGGGGTTTCACAGGCTCCGCCCTACCAGGGCCAGAAGCGTAAACCATCCCCGCTTCCAGCCTAGCATCTGTACGTGGGATCTGGGATCCGAACTCAGGACCTTCTGCCTGCAAGGCAGAGGCTTAATCCCTGAGCCACCTCTCCAGCCCCGCTTTAAATGACTTTTTGGCATTCATTTATATACAATAGAGACATGAAATTTAATTGTTGTGTCCATTTTGTGCTACTGCTGTAGAAAACAGCAGGCTGAGTGATTTATAAATTTATAAATGATAGAAATGTGTTTGGTTCCTGGTTCTGGAGGACAGGAGGTCCATCATTTGTTTGGATCCTGGCAAGCCCCTTCTTGCTGCATCACAGCAGGGCACAAGGTGTTCTATGGGTGAGAGGAGAAATTTAATTTGCAACCTTAAGGCCTGCTATCTTTAGCATTATCCATTCACAAGGACTCAGCCTTTTGCAACCCAAGTGTTTTCCATTAGACCCCACTTACCAGCACAGTTGCAGTGGGTTATAGTTTGACACATGTTTTGGGAGGGGACACATTGAATTGTAGCAATAGCATTCTGAAACAGAACTCATTGCCCTCCAAGGCCTGTCCTCTTCCTTAGTCACACACTTGACTGTTTCATAAGAACTTATGGTTCTACTCAGTTGGTGAAATCAAAACCTATGGGTTAGACAGGGAGAACCAAGGAAGAGCTGCAGACTGGACGCTCAGAGAAGTAACAGTATGATTTGGAATCTGGAAAGCATCCTGGAATAGGGAAAAAAAACATGAATGAACCCTGACAATCTTACATGTGCTCTGCAGTTAAATATTAGACAGTACTAACCTTCTGGCTTTGGTCATGTCCTAGGGTTCTGTGAGGTGCTAACAAGAAGGGAGCAGGAAGACAAGAGGCCAAGTTCTCTGCTGCTCATCACATATGCATGCTTACTATCCCTCCAGTCCCATTCACTAACCATCTTTTAAAATGTGCCCCAAGTTGTGTCAACTCCTTGCTTCAAAAGTTCCAATTATGTTTTTTAAAGCGTTTCAAATATAACCCAAAGCCTGACCTTAGGCCTTGCCTACTTTTCTGACTTTGTCTCATTAGGATGGGGAGCTGAAGTCACACTCGGCCTTGTTTCCTAGAGAAGTCAAGCTTCTTCCTGCTTCACACCTTTTGTTTTTTCTGAGTCCTCTACGTGGGACATTTTTCTCTTGGGATTTTTTCTCTTCTTGAAGTCTTTTTCCTAGAGTACTTTCCTGAAGCTCTTCTAAAACAGTTCTCAAACTCATCCACACCCCTCTAGCCTTTCCTAAAAGATAATGTCACTGGGATGTCATTTACACACCATACAACTTGTCCACTTAAAGTGTGTGATTCAAAGGTTTTTGGCATAACTATAGAGTGGTACAATCATCACCATAATGAATTGGAAAACGTCTTCATAAACTTCATTAGCAGTTACTCCAAATACCCTGAGGCCTAGATAACCAACCACTAATTATACTTTCTCTCTAGATTTGACTGTTTTCATTTCATGTGACTAATCGCACTTCTTTCTCTTAGAATAAGGTCTTGAGCTTCATCCACATTGAGTTTGCTTAATAGCTTCATTCCTTTTAATGGTTAAATAATATTCCATGTCCGGTATCCTTCATGGATATACCACATTTTGTTCATGTATTCATTAATTTATCTTTTTCTGCTTTCCTTAATGTAATGTTTCTGTGGACATTTGTGTGCAAGCTTTTGTGTAGATATAGTAGCAATTTTCATCTCTTTTGTGCCCTGTATTACTAATGCTTTCTAAAGAAATGTTAATATTTTCAGCAAAAGACAAGATGGCTTTGTAGAATAGATAATCTCTATAGAAATGACTCAAATCTATGTTTGCAATGTAAATGCAGCTGGATGACATGCAAACAAACAGGCCTCTCTGTATCCTAAAAGATTCCACTAACATTGACTGTTTATATAGCTTTCACATGCCATAAAATAATATTTATCAGGCTAGAGAGGTGGCTCAGGGGTTAAGATTTTGCCTCACAAGCAGAAGTTCCCTTGGGGTTCAGACCCCAGGTCCCACATAAAAACACCAGGTGGAAACGGTGGCGACCTGCACTTCTAGCCCTGGTGGGCAGAACCTGGGAAATCCCAGAACAAACTTTTGCTGGTAGAAGCAATCCGGGATGATTCCCAAAGTCACCCTTGTCCTCCACAGGAACACACACACTGATACACATGAAAGAAAGAAAGAAAGAAAGAAAGAAAGAAAGAAAGAAAGAAAGAAAGAAAGAAAGAAAGAAAGAAAGAAAGAAAGAAAGAAAGAAAGAAAGAAAGAAAGAAAGAAAGAAAGAAAGAAAGAAAGAAAGAAAGAAAGAAAGAAAGAAAGAAAGAAAGAAAAGAAAGATTTGAAAATGTTCATCATCTTCTTCCAGTTATCTCAAAATATAAAAATCATTGTTTACTTGCAATTCACTCACAAACAAGTGGCAGACCCACAATATTTTGCTAACCTGTCTCAATTAGATATAGGTATCGACTTTGTGATTGAAGGCTTGATCTTTGGGCACAGCTGTGAAGAAATGGTAGTTGAGTTGAGACAGGTAAGCCTGATTTACAGGAGAGACGAGCCCATGGTGGGTGAGACTAGCCCCTAGGGAGGTAAATAAGATGGGGGGAGCTGGTTAAGGGAGTTGGCATCCTTTGGTATACTTGGCTAGCCATGCAGGTCAGGCAAGTGAGGACTGTCCCAATCTTAGTGGTCCTGTGGATATGGTGTAGCCAATTCCTTTGGTTCCTGGTGTTGGTATGAGCTCTCCTGCCAAGCTAGACAAGGAACTGTGACCAGGAATGAAAAGGCAGAATAAAACCCCTTGTTCCCTTAAGCTGTTTGATTGTGCATTTGTGGGTAGCATCCAGGCAAATGGTTGTACCACCCTTGCTCTGAAATACTCTGTGGTTGTTTCCTTCAAGGCAGGTATCACGAGCCCTGAGCAGCTCTCTGGTTACCTCTTTGCTCTACATCTCCTTCCAGGAGAAAGCGCTTCGCCAGTTGCTACACCCTTACCCATACCCACAAAAACATGAATGTGCCCATTTCCAATGCCTGAATGAACACTAGATGTTATTAAGTGGGTAAAGGAACAAATAAAACTATAATGAGGTACATATATAGTCTTGGTGACCGTGAGGACTTTTTCTTAATTATTGGGCTCTCAATTTGCACAAAAGGGACTATAACTCCTTATGTTTATATGCATTGCAAGACAGGTCTTTTGGATACATTATTTTTATTTTTTAAATTAGCAAAGTAGTAGGTTTCTTTCTGTGAAGAATGGTGCTGTTATTTTGATGAGACTTGCATTGGATCTACAGATTGCTTTAGTACATTAACCATGTCACAATATTGATTCTTCTGATCCATAAGCACAGATCCATTTTCCAGTGTCTTCCTGTTTTGAATGTTTTAAAGCTTTCATTATGGAGATCTTTTACATCCTTGGTTAAGTTTATTCTAAGTTTGTTTGGGTTTTTGGTGGTGGCTGTGAATAGGGCTCTGATTTCTTCCTCAGAATGTCTAATATTGGTATTTAGGAAGACTACTGAGTTTTGTGTGTTAATTTTATATTCTAACATGTTGCAGTCAGCTTGCATGGTTGCTGGTAAATGACCATCAAACAGCTTAAGAGAACAAAGGTTTATTCTCTCTTAGGATTCCTGTACAGTTCTCAGTCCAGCTTGACGGGAGAGCACACACCAACACCAGGGCTGAGGGAAATGGCCACACCATTACCACATAACAGCTGAGAGATGGACAATCCTTACTTGCCAGATCAGCATGTCTGGCCAAGTGAACAGAAGGATGCCAACTCTCTCAACCAGTTCTCCGTGATTTATTCCAGGGCCTAGTCCCACCCACCATAGGCTGGACCTTCTCTATCAGCTAGACAATCTCCTTCAGGTTTGCTCTGGGCTTAACTCAACCATCAACTCTCTACGACTGTGCCCAGAGCTCAAATCCTCAACAGTCAAGTTGACACCTGTGCTTAACTATGACATAACATCTTGATGAAATTGTTTGGAAGTATTAAGTGTTTTCCATTGGAGGCTTTAGTGTCTCTTAGGTATAGAATCATCTCATCTGCAAGTAAGAATTCTTTGACTTTGTCAAAAGCCTTTTTTCTGCATTTACTAAGATGGTTTCTGTGTTTGAGTCCATTTATATGGTATGTTCTGCTTACTAACTTGTATGTATTGAAACATCTCTGTGTGTCTAGAATAAAGCCAACTCCTTATGTTAAATGATTCTTTCACTGTGTTTTTTTTAATTTGGCTTGCAATTATTTTATTGAAAATTTTTATCTCTATGTTTGTTAGGCAAATTGTTCTGTAGCATTCTTTTTTTAGTCCTGTCTTTATCTGGTTTGGGAATACATATGGGTTCTGACATGTGACCCCTGTATTCTACGTTGACAGTAGGAACAGAAGGTGCCTTGCAGTTCTCCAGCAATCCCTCAGCAGCGTGATTCGGGGCAGCATGGTGTCTCTTTGAGAAGACTTCAACACCAGTTCTCAGTTCTCTCACCGGCTTTCCTGCAGAGATCTTCCTACCTAAATAAGCTCATCTCTAGACCTTGTATCTTGCAAGTAAAGAACTTACTATGAATTATCTTGAATTGTTTTTTTCCTCTTAATTTCTTAATGAAGGTACTCAAAGCTATAAATTTTCCCCTTTGGAGAGCTTTCATTATATCCCAAAGGTTTTGTATGTTAGTGTTTTTATTTTTATTCTATTCTAGACGTTTTGTCCTTCTTTCTTGATTTCTTCAATAATAAGTTTATCATTCAATAGTGAGTTGATCAATCTCTGTGAATTTGTATATGTTATATAGTTTCTCTTGTATTTTTATCCTATTGTTATCAGATGAAAGTCAAGGATTATTTCAATTTCCCTATATTTGTTAAGACTTAGTTTATGTTCTAATATATGAACTATTTCAGAGAAAGGCCATGGACAGCTGAGAAGAATGTGCATTATGGCAATGTTTGGATGGGATGTTCTATAGATAGGTTTTGATCTAAGATGTATTTCTCTGTTAATTTTTTTTAACTAGGTCAGTCTGTCAATTGGCGAGAGTAGGATATTGACTGTTAATACGCCAAGATTAGCCTTTTTCTTTATATCTACTAGTGTTTGTTTTATAAAATTAGGTGCATACATTTTTGGTTCATATATATTTAGAATTGTAATTTCCTTTGATGGATAACTCCCTTAGTATAAAGTAACCTTTATCTTTCAAGTTTCTGCTTGAAGTCTATTTTGACAACTATTAGAATAACTATACCTGCTTATTTCCCAGCTCCATTATTTTAGAGTAACTTTTTGGGAGCATCTGTTTTTTGTGTTGAGGTATATTTCTTGGAGGCAACAAACAGATGGATCCTGCCTAATTCATTTTGTTAGTGCTAGGGTGACAGGGGTGAACCCCTGTATTTAACTCAACTGTTCCCTTAAATGGCTTATATTTTTTATATGGTGCTTTGAAAGGTCTTTCTCATGTGTAGATTATTTTCATGGTTTTGAAATGTGTCCCCCACAGTCTCATGTGCTTGGGAAAGTCATGGCACTTGAGAGGTGGAGCCTTGCTGGAGGAAGGCAGTCACAAGGGGTGGGCTTTGAGGTGGATTAATCCCACCCTACCTCCAGGAGGAGTCTGCCTTTGCAGCAAGCAGTTAGTCTGATAACTCTCAGCTTCTCATATAGGTGTGATGTAGCCTGTCTCCAGCTTTGGCCAGACAGCCATGCCATCTCCACCATGAAAGACTGTTTCTCCCCTCTGGCACTGTAACCTAAAGAAATCTCCCTTTCTTCCTTAAGTTGCTTGACTTTGAATGCTCTCTCACAGCAATAGTTAAGAGTAACTAGTCAAAATAAAACCCCTTTGTCTCTCAAGCCATTTGGTTGCGAATTTATGGGCAATATGCAGAGTAACTGTTACAAATAGCCAAATACTAAATACAAATACTAAATCAGCTGTTCTGGTCTGAATGTAAATTGTCCCCCATGGGCTCATGGGCTTGCACACCTGTCCTCAGCTGGTGGTGCTGTTTGGGAATATTATGAAACTTAACAGGTGAATCCTTGCTGGAGGAAGCACATCACTTGGGGAAGGCCTTGAGGTTGGATAACCCAATTCTACTTCCTGCCTTGTTTCTTCCTTCCAAAGGCTGATACAACATGAATTAGCCTCTTGCTTCTTCCACACACCTTCCATGCCTGCCGTCATGTGTTCCCTCTGGAACTATAAGCCAAAATAATTAAACCCTTTCTCCTTTAAGTTGCCTGTAGCAGAGTATTTCATCGCAGCAACCAAAGGACCTGAATACCAGGTGAACCAGGAATTCAACATTATCTAGTTTTATACAACGAGGCAGATACCTATCTGTAGAAACCATCTTTTCACAACTGTTTGAAATACCAATTTTAAAAAAGATAAAATTTCCAAAAATATTTTTTTGTGCTCAGGGTGGATATGTAAAATATTTCAAAAACAGATAAAACACAGGATTCCCGTAAGTAGAGCGCCAACACATTAGAATCAAGGGTAGGTAGGAGGCATCACCCTACAAGTTGGTTTCTGAACTGGCTTTGGCTGTTGGAGTCATCCACCTGCTCTGGACTTTCATCCCCTCTGAGATTGGGACCTGATTGCTGTGGTCCCTGGGGACCTTACTAAATGACTTACTCAATAGTAAGAATACTTGCCAGAGACTCCTGTTAGGTTTGGAAGCAGATGGCTTGACATTTAAGACGCTTATACTTGGGGATCCTAATTGCAACTCAAAGAATCTCCAGGTTGTGTGCACAGGACCCCCATTATGCTTTCCAACTTATTGTTGGTCCCATTATCAAGTAGACTGTGTGGAAAAATGAGTGCAGAAAGTGGACCTCATTGTGTGATTGATGATCTGAGAACACCAGCACAAATCTTTTTCTTCAAAAGTTTACTCAGAGCATGCTCCCAGACCTGGTGCTTTATAAGTTTCTCAGTTTATCTCGTTTTTATTCTTGTTGTGGCAAAATTGAATTTGCGTTCTTTTTGAAAATTGATTTTTATATAACATTTTTATATAATCATTCTCTGATGATTACTAACCATCTAATTATAATTAGAAGATGTAGCCTGTTCAGCGACTTCCTGTTATTTCTGCCTTTTTTTTTTTTTTTAATGTCTCTTGTAGCCCAGGCTTTCTTAAATATCGCTGTGTAACTGAGGATGACCATGTTCCTGATGCTTTGCTCCCAAGTTTTGGGGATGACAGGTGCATGCTGCTGCACGGGCTCCAGCCCAGCTTCTTCTTACTGAAACTCATGGAGGTTTTCACTGTGATCTGCTTAGTAAAATTCCCCCAAATATTTCAAGCGCGACTCACAGATGTTAAGAGGCTGAGCAAGGCACTGGCTAGAGAGCTCATCTGATAAAGGCGCCTGCTCGAAAACCTGGTGACTTAAGTTCAATCCCTAGAAAACCACATGACTGAAAGATGTGACTGACTTATGAAAGTTGTCCTCTGACCTCCACCCATGTGCTATGGCATGAATGTGTGCCCCTTTCTCTCAGATAAAATAAAATAAAATTTTAAAAGAAGCTAGACAAATGGGGTCTAAGTTCAGTTCCACCACTAACCAGTGAACTTGGGGAAAGTTGTTTAATGTTATCACATGCAATATTCAGATGACAATAATATTGTGTGTTTCAAATGGCCAAAATATGTAAAACACTGAGAACAGTATCTAGCACATAGTAAATATTCGATAGTTGTCCATTTTTATTATTGCCATGCTAGGATATTGTCTCTTTTGAGCAATTCTTATAAAATTTCTGGGTTAACACTATAGATATGTATCTCCTGTCTCAAAGCAAATGTTCTTTTAAGATGTACTATAACCTATATGTGATATAAGCACCATCCAATCTTTTCCTCTTTATAGTGTCAATGCCTAAGAAACCTTGGGGCCTAGCCAGAAGTATTATTTGTTCTTGATGGAGACTTCTAGTCCAGCTTAATGTTTGCTCAATAATGGGATTGGTGAATTATTCTTGCTTTTTTCTGAAATTGTTTTTCAGTGCACTCAGCATTAGAATGGGAAGGTGAGTCACATTAACATGGTGACAAGAGCACCCTGGGGAGGAGCCCGAGCCATCCCTCTCTTGCTTCCCTCTTGACTTGATGGTTCCTCACTGTGGCATCCTCAGGATTTACCCAGCTATGAAAGCAGCGTGAAACAGCAGGAACACGCCTGTGGGATCCTCCTCTGAGATGACCTCCCTGACCATTTTTGTCTTGAAAACAGGTCTGAAGCAACATATTCCTTTTGCCTTTTAGGCCCTACTCGACATCCCTCCATCCACATCCACAGAGGGGGACCTCATAATAGTCCCCAAGACTACTTTGTATTTTCAAGTTTGGGAGTTTTCAAGAGCACCCTTAAATTAAATAGTTCACCCATGGTTTCACTTGCAGTTATGATTTATTAGAGTGATAGGGTACAGATTAAGATCAGCTAAACAGCTTCATATTGGTGGAGGGCAGGATAGGTCCCTGTGCTTGTCCTTATCCCAGAGGGATCTCTCTCTCTCTCTCTCTCTCTCTCTCTCTCTCTCCCTCTCTCTCTCTCTCTCTCTCTCACACACACACACACACACACACAAACACACACACACACACGGTTTGGCCCACTAGGGAAGCTTCACTGAAGTCTCAGTGTAGGAACCTTTATTATGGCCCTGGCCCTGTCAGGGCGTCGGCGTGGCTAACTTCCCATGGCTGGTTCCAGTTTCCAGCCTCTCTGTGGAGCCAAGTGACCCAACGCTCTCCCAGAGATCCCACTATCTGGAGTGACCCAGTGCTCCCAGACAAACGAAAACATTCCTATCAGGCCTGGCCTTCCAAGACTTTAGAGCTTACCTCCCAAAAGTGGGACAAAGACCAGGCCTTCCTTAGGCAAGGTCAAATTTTTCACCACACAGCTCCTGTGAGCGCCAATGTACATGTCTAAATCTGTCAGTCAAAGGAAAACAATATAGACTGTGAAGCTTGCCTTCCTTTTGGCTCAGTTTTCTTTCTACCTGGCAATCAGAGCCCCTAGAATCTAGAGTAGTACTAGCATCCGCTAGGCATCGGCTTGTGCTCAACTACAAACAGGCATGAACTCTAAACACATGTGTGAATGAATCAATGTTTTTTTTTTTTTTTAATTATATGGTATGAGACTGTGGTAACTTCTTGTAATGTTATGGTTGACATTTTGTACTTTTCTAGTGGGTTTTAGGGGGTGGAGATGTACATCTCTCCAGGAGCCAGCCTCTTGGTTTACAGACATAAAGGAAGCATTCAGACTGAGTCCCCTGTCCCTGGCTGGCTAAACCACCTGTGCATGTATACATGTATTATGCAGGTATGCATGCATATGTCCGTGTGTGTGTGTGTGTGTGTGTGTGTGTGTGTGTGTGTGTGAAGAGAGAGTGTTGCTAAGCATTATTCCTAAGACATCTGGGAAGAAACAAGCAGCGTTCTGTGTAGGGACTTCGTAAACAGACAGAGATAGGGTCAGAACATAAGTTTCCCAATATTTAAAACTTCTCTAAATCACACGCTGTGGTTCCTCTTTCCTTGCAAAAATGACAACAAAACCGCTGTTTCCTGTTGTAGTTACTCTTCTCTGGTGCTATGAGACAATACTCATACAACCAGCTTCAGGGACAAAGAGGGGGATTTATTTGGTTTATGGTTCTAGAGGGGAGATATAATCCATTAATGGTGGAAAAGACGCGGCGGGCCTTTGAAGCAGGAAGCCCGACGCAGGTCACAGCTGTCATCGCAGAGGCAGACAGAGCAGGAGACAAGCTGCTGGAGGAATCAGGGCAGAACTACTCGACCTCCAGGCCTGCCCCCTGCTGCGATGCACCTTCCTCCAGCAAGGCTCCACCTTCTAAACGTGTCAGACCTTCACGAACGTGAACACCAACCAAGTATTCAAACACTGTTGGAGCAGCTGATATTTAAACCACGATAATTCCCGAGCGTATTACCGAGCAGTGAGATGCTGTTATGACGTGCTAACAGACCACCTGTGGGTGACCTGTTGGTAAATTAGCGTTCATCAGCTCCAAGGTTGGAGCTGGGAGTGATCTGCTGCAGAGAGGACCCAGACCGCATAGGCCCTGGAAATCCTTCCTTTAGATGCATCTGGATGCAGACCCTGAATTGACATGTAAGAATTCTCAGCAGTGTTGACTGGGGAATTGGGGATTGTCCCTAGGGAGGACATAGACCTGGGGCAGGAGCAGAGATTTGTTATGCAAAAAAGTACTTCTTCCTTGATCGCCGGTGTGCACACTTGTAATCTCAACACTCTGGAGGGTGAGGCAGGAAGATTTTGAAGGTCAGGCTGTGCTACACAGTGAGACTCTATCTAATAAATAAATAAATAAATAAATAAATAAATAAATAAAATTATGAATACCCTGTTACCTGCTAGTTAAGGTTCTGAGAGGCAGCACCAGCTACCTCAGGAGCCTAAAACAATATGACACAATTCATGGGAAGTCCTTAGAGCTGCAGTTCCTGCCACGATTGTGATCCATGTGGGTCTATCTACATCATGAAAGGTTCAGAAGGGTACCCCTCTGAGCTAGCTCACAGGAGGAGGGCAGGACCACCTCCAAGATTTCCCTTTGATTCACTGCAAGTCTACCTTACTTGTGTCTGGTCTCATAACACACACTTAGCAGGAATCTTGAAGGCCATTCTAGGTTTCCATCAATCCCAAAGGCTCTGGCAAATGTGGGAAATGTCCTCAAGGGGTCAGAATGGAGCAGGAAGGATAATAGGGGAGATGAACATCCATCCTTTTTCCTGGGCACCTTACAGTTACCAGCCCCCTATTACCACCACCACCACCACCACCACCACCAGACAACATGCCTGGGCATGTTAGCTCATGTCTTAGAAAACCTTCAGTTCCTCCCCACCTGTGCCCCAAGTCTTCATGCTGTACCCCCATGAGTCTATTCCTGTAGGCTCCAAGGCTCCCAATCGAGGCATGTCCCCAACAACCCCTGAAATGCAGCAAGGGAAAGATTAGCTGCCCTATCAGGAGGAAGCTAGAAAAGAAGGAAGAGGAAGTGTGATCTGGCTTATGTCACCTCCACAGTTTCCATGTATCTGACAGCAGCTTAGCCCCCTCCCCCACAAGCATGAACTGCCCATGGTCGGACACTAGCTTGGGAGCTCTGATCTAACTGCTTCTCTCAAGGTTTCCTGCCCCTACTTCTGGCCATCATAGTGCCCTCACCCATCATTCCTGCCTAGGTCCAGGCTGGCAAAATAGGCTGTGGCCGGAGGAGTTCTGCAGCTGTGGTGAGACAAAGTCACTGGTCTTTTCTTTCTGGGGGAAGAGTAAGAGCTGTAAGTAGGTGCTTCTTTAGGAGATAAGGGTCTCTTTTGTCATTTGATAAGACCAAAGTTGAAAAGAAAGGCAGGAGATAACAACATCCCAGCCCTCAGAAATATTGTTGGAAAACACCTCGCAGTGGAGCAGTGGGAGCTGGCAAATGACTAGGGCCAGGGCAGGCTTTTCTGCTGGGTATCCACCTCCCCAGGTTTCCTTGCTCTGCGGGTGCCAGTGCCCTGTTGTCCTCACATGCCGTGCCATAGAGTGGTTTTAACCTTTGGAGAGGAGGGAATTGCTCTGTTCACTTATTCTTTTATTTGCTTAGCCAATATTAATTCTGAAAAAATAGGGGTTTAAAAAAATTTTTTTTGCTGTTTTGGGGATACTGATAGTATCCAAAGTTGTCATATTTGTTATAGTGAATAAGATAGAAAACAAACAAGTGATCATCTAGTAGAGGGCTGTGAACTGTTCTCATGAGAAGAGAGAGAGAGGAGAGAGAAAGATTAGATTCAGCATTGCCTGCAGTTTCCACAAGGCCATCTACCCTCTGAACCTCCTCTCTATAGCTGAAATCAAAGACCTTATACATCTTTCAAAGTTCTATTGGTAATTCTGCTGCATAATTGTAATTGACAGTCACTGTTACTATTGTCTTAAAGAACAAGTTTTCTTTTTCTATCTTTATTTTTTTCCATATTCAGGATTAGAACCCAGAATTTGAGCCAACATGTAACCGAATAAGCCTGAAAACTGTAGAACCCATAAAGTGGAAGAAGAGAACCAACTCCCAAAAGTTGTCCTCTGACCTCTGTATCTATACAAAAGCGTGTGTGCACATGCACAAAGTTCAAAAGCAAAACAACAATAAGAACCTAGGGTTTGTGCGTGAATTAAGCTCTTCACCACTGGGCTATATTCCCAACCAAAAGGATCTTATTTTATAATTCATGCTATAAACAGCAAGGAAAGGCATATCAAAGGGTAATTTACAGAAGGCAAAGAATGGAAGATACAGCTACCAGGTACCTGACCACAGGCTTGTACTGTCTCAAAATGTGGGGGGGAGGGGGGGTCAGTTGTGCCCATAACTCACAGCAGCTGTGCTTACCTGGATGGGGGAGGGGCTCATAAAACCATTCCCCTTCTCAAGGAGTTATTGCCAATTAATGGTTGCTTCAGCTACTGGTAGGTTGCCCATGTTTCAGGAGATAACTTTTCACCCATGTGCATGCAAGCAACCCTAATTAAACTCAGCAGACCACAAAATACAAACAAGAAGACAGGAAAAACAGGAAAAGGATTTGTTGGGAAGAAGTCATCAAAGGAAGGGAGAGGGGATGAGAGATAGTAATGGGAAGTGAAAAGAGCCAAAATTCATTACACACACATGTATGAATTTGTCAAAGAAGAATAAATAGACAAACAATAAATAAATCAATTAATTTGGGAGCTAATTGCCTGTGCTTTAGCAAAAATTCAGCCTGTGAGATCGAAGTCCAGTGTAGTACTGTGTCCACTGTATCTGTTGAGGTGTCGACATAATAAGATCTAGAATCATCTAGAAGACAAACCTCTGGCATACCTGTGAGAGATTACCTAGATTAAGGTTAGTCTCTGAAAATGTCTATGAGGGGTTATCTTGATTAGGCTAATTAATTCAGGAAGACCTATTTTGACTGGGGTGGGGGTGTGAAAGTATGTAAAATGAGAAATCTGCTTCCTGGGTTGGGTGAAATGTGACCAACTGCTTCAAGGTCTTGGCACCTTCACTTCCCCAGCTTGAGAGTTGTCCCCTTGAACTGTGAGCTGGATAAACCTTTCTCTCCTGGTGTTGCTCTAGTCAGGGTATTTTATCACAGCAACAGGAAAAGAAACTTGGATCTGTTTAGGTCAATTTCTCATGCAACAACCTCTTTTTAAACTCAGATCTTCTTTGGGAAAAAAAAAATTAAATCCCATCTCTTCCTGGAAATTCCACAGTAAAGTTTTTAGTGAGGCTAACCTCTAAAGAAAAAATGCTGGATTGTAATGTAATCAGGTGTAATCAAGACTTTGTTTAGCCCAAGATCAAGGTCAAGTGTTAATGCTCAGTATGCTGTTTTATTATACACGGTCTGGTTCTGTCCTTGCTCGTCTCTCTGTCTAGGCAAGCACTTGGGTCACTGAGCCCCATCCCAGCCTTTCCTCCTGCCTCTTCAGGAAGGCTTTCCTTTCCAGCACACAATCAAGGGAACACATTTCTCTCTTTTCTCCTTACTATGGGGATTTCTCAGTAGAAAAATAAATAGGTGCGGAAAGAAAGGGAGAAACTTGAACAGCAGGGAGTTTGTGTAAAGATGAAAACATTTGATTTCATTCCTTACTGAAATCCCATTAGAATGCCAGTAAAGGGATTTTTTAAGGCACAAACCCACATAAATAGGGAAAATTGGAGAGTTGGAAAACAGCAATAAAATTGGAAACCCGCAAAGCAACTAGATAAGGGGTAATTTACTTAGCAGACTCAAGAAAATGGAGAGAAAATTGAATCCTCAGCCAGCACTACAGAATGTGGGAAACCAACTTGATTTGTAAGCCAGAATCCCCAGAAGGCTCGAGAGCTGGCAGCACCAAGCACTTCTAGAAGTGGAGGTGCTCGAGAGAGAAACTAAAATTAGAAGGATTGGTGGAAAGTCTGTTTATGAAGCAATTGAATCTCCATGTTCCTCTCTGTGCCTGAGAGGCAGGACGATGGCGTCTCCTAATCTGGAAACAGGTGTGAGAGGGGTCTTCCAAAGATAGACGTGGGAGAAACAGAGACTACAGAGGGGATGCTAAGGCCCCCAAGGACCATCTCTCCTACTCAGAAATCAGCCCAACTTTCACTCCTGAGACAGGAACTTGGTATATTCCTCTCTGATTATATGGGGAGACTCAAAGGAACGACCTAAAGACCATACAGAGGAGAGCCACAAAGACCCAGATAACCCAAAGTAATGTTTATATTTGAGAAGTTCCCCTACGACACAGAGCTTCCAGAAGAATCAGTCTCCTAGACTTAAATGTAAATAGTATGTTTATTATTTGTGCCCTTGTAAAGTGGGGCTGACAAAATCCCTACCACATAGCATTAATGTAGGATCGAATGAACTTGTGCTTGTGAATAATAATGCCCAGTACGCAGTAGGACTTATTTAAGAAGATACATCAATTAGGGCTTGGAGCTGACTCAGTAAAGTGCTTGCCAGCAGGTCTGGAGATGGGGTGGGGGTGTGGGGGGGAAACTACCCAAACCTTACCAGACACCATTGTGATCTGGAGGAAACTACAGTCAGGGACTCAGCCCGAAGGGGTTAGAGGCCCTAAGTTTATTGCTGTCTTTGTAAATTTCTGAGGTGTAAATTTCTAATGCCTAGCTTCCTGACTTTTCTTTCTTCTCTCTAGCCTTTGGTCCCTAAACTCTGAGAGGCCGGCCCACATGGGAAGGGTGCATATCTAGCACTCTTCCTTTCTTGCATCGGTATTTGTAGCCAGGAAACAAAGGGGCTGGAGGAGAACTTACTCAAGGGCCCCCTGTAGATAGGAAAGTTTAGAAACAATGTGCCTCCTGCCGAGCTGCTAAACTCAGGCAGCTTTTACATCACTCACTGATCCACCATCACATGTGTGACACATTCTATTCTGCTTTGATTTTCAGGAGTGTAGCTGCACTGCAATTCAGGCTTGTCACCTTTGAGTGATCTGAAGATCCAAGAGCATGGACTACCCTTTCCCTCCAACCCCAAGAACCTACTGCAGAGCTACACTATGGGTCCTTATTAGGGAAAATTTGAAGAGGGATTCCAAAGGGATTGTCTATGACTCTGGTAGGAATGTAATTGCTGCTAACTTTGGCTTTGTTCACTATGTCCCAAGCATTTAGAGGGTCTGACGCATAGTAGATACTGAAGATTTTTGTATTGAAAAAATGAATTAATATCCTTAAAAGAAGGGTTGGAAACTGGCGATATGGTTCAAGGGTTAAACTTTTGCCTCACAAGCAAAATGTCCCAAGTTTGAATCCCAGATCTTGCATTCCATTTAAAAATGCTAGGCAGAAACTGGATGGAAATGATGGGTGGCCTGCACTTCGGACCCTGGAGGGCAGAGCCTGGGAAATCCCAGAACAAAGCAAAAAGTAAGGCAGGATTAGAGCAGCTATGCTGGGATGGGTCTTTCAAGGTCTTTGAAGGTCTTTGGAATTCCTGCTGGAATCTCCCTGAAGGAACACTCCTGCTGAAGAACTGACTCCAGTCCTCCCAGAGGTAAGATGGCCAACTTCCCTCTAAAGGGATTATGGAGATGAGTTCTCCATATCAAACAACTTGACCTCTAGTCCACATGGGCCCAAGAGCAACTGGGTTGGGCCCCAGTGGGAGTTAACCAATGGGAAAAAGCCAATCCCTCCCCCCTTGTCTAGGTGTATAAATATACCTGGCCCTGGCAGCCATCTTTGGCGCCCTAGCCCCTCATGGCACTTGTGTCATGAGTTCTTTCTGGCTGCTTGTTCCTGTTCCTCATGGATTCCATGCCTAGGGTCCATGAGTTCTCTGGCACCCTAGATTCTCATGGCACTCTAGTGCCATGGGTTCTTTTCCAGCTATCTGCTTCTCATGAGTTCTTCAGGGACCCCATGGCACTGAGGTGCCATGAGTCCATTTCTAGCTCCATACGTTCTCCGGGGCCCTAGCCCCTCATGGCACTCCACGTCTGGAGTCCATGAGTTCCAGCCTTTCTCGCCTCTAATAAACTCTACACGTGTTCTGGTTTCAATCTTTGACTCTGGAACACAAGAACTCTGCAACATTGGGATGGATTCCTGTCCGTGCAACATTTGGTGACCCAGACGGGACAGCTGAAAAGACCGTTTTCCCTGCATCATTTGGCAACCACGAAGGGACAGTTCCGATTGTCCCGCATCAAAAGGAGGGAGGATAATCCAGAATGATTTCTGAAATCACTCTTGGATCTCCACAGGCACACACAGTACCCTCTTTCACACATACCCCCCCACATACATATATACACAAATACACACACACACACACACACACACACACAAAGTATGGTAGGATTTGATGGTTAGAAACATCTAAGCCTTTGGGTGCCCAAAGAAGGTGTTATTTCCTTTACCCAGTGAAGAGCTAGAGTGAAGAGCAGGTGACATCTTCTTATTCAACCTTGCTACAATTTCCCATGGTTCAGAAAAAACGGCAAAACATTGGGAGGATGGCTTACCTAACTATTGAACACTTTACAAGTCCATACCAGCACCAACTTCTATTCTTAAGGACTTTGTCCTAAAGACTCAGAAGAGAGGGAAGCACAAGGCAATGACCAGGAACTTTTTGAGCATTATTTTTTTTTTTCTGGAGAATGGGGTCTTGCCTCAAACTCAACTTCTGCCTCAGTCTCCAAGTGCTAGGATTTCACAGTTGGCTATTAAATATTATTTATAACCAAAAAAATTAGAAACAAACCTAAATGTTTGATAATGGGAAAATGCCTACTCAGCATTACTTAATAAGCCATCTCTAGGTGTCTGAATAAGCTTGCATATACACAAGGATACACACACACACACACACACCTATACATGTAAAATACTGGAAAGATGAATATGGAATGACAGTAGGAAGAATGAAAAATTTAGATCTCAGTTTTCACCTGCATGTTTTTCTATATTTGTAAAGTTTTCATTGGCTTCACATTTAGACAAAAATGCATTTTGCTCCTGTGAATGACATCATGGCAAGACCGTATGTTCCAAGTTGATACAGATCAGTATATTGGTGAGAACACTCAATGCATATTAACAACAGCTCACAGACAGCAAGCACTCACAGCCTACCACACTCTACTGTGAGGAAAGTAGAGGTTTGCTCCAGGCATATCTAATAGCCTAAGTGTGATTTTGAATGATGTGCCAATTAACTTTCAAGTGTAACTTTTCTATAGGGGATATGGATGTTAAAAGTGATGGCATAGAAAAACTGAGTAAGAGTTTAAGAAGTGATGGTTTTTAATAGGGCAAAGGTCAGGATAGAGGTAGAGGTTGTAAAACAAAGGGAAACAAATGGAAGATCTAGCCCAGTGGGGTCAGACACACGATTAAACTTTTACCAGGGCTCACTTTATGGCAGGTGATTTGAGTTATTAGAGATGAAAAGACAGTTTGTAGTCTAATTAGAATGACCAGCCCAGCACTTATAAAACCATTAAAGACAAGGGCCAGACTGCATAGTTTATAATCAGCATTACATAGTAAAAATCAGATGTTCTAATAGTGGTATAGTTTTAAATATTTTAAGATGCTTTGGAGATATACATACACTTACATATTTGTGAAGCAGACTTTTACTAGAATATATAAAAGGTTAAACATGAGCAAATATTGGACAATGGTATAAAATTAGTTTGTTTGATGTCCATATGATTTTGTAATGGACTCTTTGTATCCACAGTTTATTTTTTAAATTTTATTTATTTGTGAAAGGGGAGGAAGGCACATCCATGCACTATGTGAGCCTCTAGGAATTGAACTCAGGTTGCCAGGTTTACAAGCAGGCACCTTACCCACTGAGCTATCTCACCAGCTCATAACCACAGTTTCTCTCTCTGCTAATTCAACCAACTTTGGACCAAAAATGTTGAAAACAAAAAGACCGATGTCAAGCCACAATACAATAATAAAAATATAATGCAAGTAAGGATATGATGTAGATAATTTTAATATAACATGTACATTATATTAGGTATTTTCAATATTATAGAGATGACTTAAAGTATATTGGAGAATGTATTTGGATCATTTGTAAATATAATACTTGTATATGCTATAATGAAGCAATTTCAAAATCACAGAGGAAAACCATGAAATTTGAACATCCATGGATTTTGGTTCCTGTGAAGAACCCATCCCCCTCCAGACTGACTGCATGTGTAACCTCCTGATAAGGATTCTCCAGGAATGACCCAGCCAGGAGGGGAAATACGGCAAATGCTTAATCCTTAAGATCAGCAGACAATGGAGCCCAGGCCTCTTTTCTCCCAAGACAGGTCTGATGGACAGAAAAAAATCTATAAGGCCTAGAGCCTCAAAGTTCCTAGGCAGTTAATGGATTTAGCAGAGAGAGAGGGAGAAAGCCTGGAGTCTTAAGGAGATTGGATGTGACAGTGGTTGATGCATGATGTGCGGGTACAGGCGAAGCTGCAGTGGTCTACGACACGGATGCTGTGCTGTGGAGTCCCCGCCGCTCTGGGGTCCCTCCCTCTCTTCATGCTGTCCCTAAAGACACAACAACCAAGAGGTTGTTGTTTGTTAGAAAATCAGAGCATGTAGGATTAAGATTCCCCGCCTCGAGATAATAAAACAGCACTTGTTTGTGAGATAATTAACAATTCCAAAATCATAGAGGGAACTAAAAATCACCTGCAAGGGAAGTTGCTGGATTTAGCAAAAGAAAACAGAATGTAACTCCCAGGAGATATGATAAGAAAAGCATTGTTCCCTGGTTATCTGTCACTAGGATAAACCTGAACCTTATCTGGCTGCTTTAACCTCTGTCCAAGGTTATCACCACTGGAAGCTTCTCACCCCCAACTCTTCCCCCACTTCTGCATAGGATTCTAGGTTTTAAGTCAAACACATCTGGATCTCATGAAGGTTCTGGGCTTTTTAAGGCTATACTTCTCTCCAGCACCCCCATCTCCTGAGAAGGTTAGATTTGTTCTGGGTACTATTCTTAAGCACATATCGCAGAGAGTAGACTTGGGGTATCTGTGACAGCTTCTGCAGGTCCCCTTTTCCAGGCCTGCCCACCCCATGATGCTGTCTGATTTCAGTCCGATTAACACCATCCCCTGGGCTCATGCCTGATCCAGCTGTCTCTCAGCGGGCCACAGCCAGCCTCTGACATGTGGTCAGACTGGTTCCCGATTCTGTGACTGTCAGCATGATCAGCCCTCACACAACCCTCACAAGGGCACAAGAAGGAACCAGGTGAAGTCTCCTTCACCATCTTGGTCTCTCTCCAGACTTCACAGCTTCCTTCACCTCAGGCCATGTGACAACTTTCTTCAGCTTCCACTTTCAGAAGTCTGGACCCCTCCTTAGTGTGCCTATTGGCATTCAGAGCTCTGCTTGAGAAAGGAATTATCCCGGTTAGCAGCGGGTCAAGAACAGAGAGGATGGATAGATACCATCAAGTGCAACCTTTCCTTTCTCTTTCTTCCAAGAGGAGGCAAGCTATGTGTATTTTGCTTTTAGCTCAGAAGATTGGGGCACTCCATCTCCTTCTCTCACACTTACTCCCCATCCCCCATGACTTCTGTCTTTCTGGTCATCACCAGGAATGCCGCACTGGACAGATGCCTCAGGGAAACAAACATGATTTTCTCTTGAACGCAGAGCTACAACGGACTCCCATACTGAACCCAGTGTTGTTTATACTATGTGCTTGGAGAAATTTATTTTCAGAATATTACTTCCTTTTTCCAACTTTCCGCTGAAATCCCAGCTAATTGATAGGGCTAGAAAAAAGCTGAAACCTCAGCTTCAATTCTACATTCAAGACACTTACATATACAAGCGTCTTAGCAAAGCAGAGTCATTTTCCAACTGAATTAAGTGGGAGCTCATTTAAATAATTACCTGACTCCTCAGAAACATCTAACTAACTGACATCATGGTTTTAGCATGAATATACTGGACATTGGAGGAAGCACTTTTTAACATAATTTTTTTTAGTGAGTGTGTGTGTGTGTGTGTGTGTGTGTGTGTGTACAAAAGGCCACTTGAGTATGTGTGTCTGTGGAGGCCCAAGGGTGACATCAGGAGTCATCTTGGATTGTTCTACCTCCCTACTACTTTTCTCTAGGGTTTCCCAGGCTCTGCCTTCCAGGGCTGGAAGTGCAGGCTAATACCATATCTGCAAGACATTTTTACATGGGAATCTGGGGGTTGAAACTCAGGTTTTTTTGTTTTTCAGGCACAGCCTTTAACCCTAGAGCCATGTTACCAGCCCGTGACATAATATTTTCTTAATCTCCATCCCACCTGGCTTGACAGCTGAAGTGAAAACTCAACCATTGTTGCTGCTCAGTGCCCAAAGATAATCCAAGAACACTCCTCCCCCCACCAAAGGACTCCTGGAGGGATTTCAAAGCACACAGGTAGGGGTCCATTTCATCCTGATACATTTAAAAGTTCAGCACTATGATCAAGGAAAATAAAACAAGCAAAGAAAGTACAGTTTGGCACAAATGAATGCTATTTATAACTTCTTTGTCTTTTTTAAAACACTAAAATGATGCACCTACTCTTTTTTTAAAAAATAAATTTAACTCATATAAATGTGTGTGATGTGAAAACATCTTGGTCATTTGGTTGTAAAAAAAAAAACCCGCAAGAACCAATTTTCATAATCTGCAGGTGTCTTTAGACTCACATTTTAAAGCTTCAGGAGACTGATACCCAAACATTCAGACACAACAGTTGGAGGGAAAGAACTTGGAGCTCATGGAGGAAGTAGAGCTATGCCCTGATACTTCTTTCTCGATATATTTTGTTATAGATCTGCAAGAGGCAAACAAGGAAGAGAGCTAAAGGCACTACTCAAGGTCAGTGGTGGAGGAAATTCTAGGCACTGGCTCAATCATCCATCCCATTCTCTACAGGATCACCTCCAATACAGATCTGATGGGAGACCCGTCGGTCTGTTCTTGTTTGACCTCCCATTCCCTACCAATCCTGGCTAGAGACATTGATTGTGTGCTCTGTCAAGTAGAGAGAGATTAAATATTTTATATTACTGTCATAGGTATTCTCTCTGCTGCTATGAGACAACACTCAAACACAACTTAAGGGGAGAAAATGGGGGATTTATTTGGCTTAGGGTTCCAGAGAGAAGATATAGTCCATTATGTCAGAAAAGGCATGGCAGGTAGCAGAAGCTGGAGGAGGCTTAGTCCACTGGAGATGGCAAGCAGTGGACTGCAAAAGCACATTGCTAGTGGAAGCTGGGCAAGGCTAACCAACCTCCAGGCCCGACCCTGTGGCATGCTTTCCTTCAGCAAGCGTCCACGTCCTAAGGTTCCATGACCTTCCAAACATCAGCAACAGCTAGGGATTCAAACACGTTAGCCTGTGGGGGACAACTCATATTCAAAACCATGACAATTATGGAAGACAAAGGCTTACAGGAAGGTGCATACAGGGTGCCCAACATTATGGTAACCCTTGGGAGAGAGGGAAGGAGAAGTATTATCAAAAGACAGAAGACAGTTAAGCCTGATCCTTAGAGGGGTCTGCTAAGACAGGGATCTGCCAAGTAGCATGGTTCCCAGTGCTGTGGGTTGGAGTCCTGGCGTCCCACGTCTCCTACCCCCATCCCATTGCAGTCCACTGTCTCCAAGAACTCCCGTGGACAGCTCTCTGTTGAGCACTGTCCACCCCGTGGACAGCTCTCTGTTGAGCACTGGATCTGCCTGTAGCTGATCTTGGTGACTTGCCATGCTGTTCCTCCATCTGGATATTGGACTTCCCTTCTGAAGCCGAGCACGGTGGCAGCAGGGGCCACACTGCTGGGTGCAGCCCAGGCTGGCATCTGGCAGTTGTCGCATGGTTTAGACAAGGCCTGCATTTCCGGTGTACATGAGCCCCCTACCACCAACTCTTGACTTTACAGCCCACTGTTCTCTCTGTTACCTGTCTAGCCTGAAGACATTCAAGTGGGAGGCACTGACCATCTTCCCTCATGCCAGATGCTTGGAATCAATAGGCTTGATAATCCCACCTGATAAGTGGCGAGGTATCTCGCCAAGCTCCTCACTCGGGTCCCGAGGGTCAGCACTCCAAGAGCAGCATCCTGTGGAGCAAGATAACAATCTTCGGGACCCCCAGACTATCTGTTCTCCAGCTCCCATTCCCCTCATATTTGCTCTTCCTCTTTCCCTCTTCCCTTCCTTCTCCCTTCCCCCATGTCTTGTTACCCCTGACACTGACTGACACCATTTAATCCCCCAAGTTGGCCTTTTCTTCTGCACTTTAGTATGGCCTCTCCAGCATGGTCTTCCCTGTTAGGAGTCAAGAGATAGTACTTTTCTAGCCATTAGGGACCAGCTGACAGACATGTCCTTGAAATCTTCAAAGCACACTTCTTTTCAGGTTGTTTCCTTTGACTTCTGAGCTTGGCAACCTGTGGCTGACAGAGAGCATGCTGAACTCCTGGTGTCTCAGGAGGGGGCTGAGCATCATTCTTGAGTTGGCGTCAGACCTACAGGGAAGCTGTCTAAACACAGAATGTCATGCCCACCTCCAGAGTCTGATTCCGTGAGGCTGGGGTGAGATGGCTTGTGTTTCTAGCAAGTACTTCTGAATCTCAAGGGCCCCATGGATGCTTGAGGCTGTCTTTTTTGACACCCCCACCAACCTTCCGGGGTTGAGAGTTTCCCTATGGGAAGGTCGTTTTCTTTTCACCTGCTGGTTTCCTGATGAGAGAGAATATTAGCTCTCCTGCCTCCTTCCACCCCTTTTGCTACTGTCTGTTTCTCTTCTTTTTTTTGCCCTCCCCAGCTTTCTTCTCTTTCCTCCAGGGTTTTGTGTTTTTATCTTTGACCCCTCCACAGATACACACAAGTCACCAGCCACGAGCTGGCATTGGGTCCGTGGAGTGCACTCGAAGCCATCTGGAGATCCTGGACCACCCTGACTGACATATGCTGAAATCCAGGCAGCAGACAAAGTCTGGGCAGGGAAATCAGTATGTTCATTTAATTGAGTCACAAACAAGCAGGAAGCCAAAAGGGTCTGCAGGGAGCCCATTTAGGTGTTCTCAGAATCAGCCGCTTGCCTGGCCTGAGCCAAGGGGTTGTTCCTCTCAGTGGAGCTTCCAGGCTACACATGTCCAGGAAGATAGGTGCCTCCCAAGTCTCAGAGTTTCATCTGTTGAGTGGATACAACTACACATCCTTCGCCCACCTCCCAAAATCCTTTGCAGTGCGGCTACGTATCCTCCATCTCTAAACCTCTGGACTGGAGAAATCAGCAACGTTCTGCTTTGGCTCTTTTCTCACAGGGCCAGCCCAAAGCCACCGCTCATTGACTGACTTGGATTTGAGAAGCTGGACCCTGACCATGATGCTTGCTCCAGGCTGAAGGATTTCAATTTCAAGGAAGATCAGTCACCCTGCCATGACCTCATGCTGACAATAGCTTGCCACCCAATTTGTGCTCCAAAGCTGCTGGGAGGTTCAGGCCAACTGAGGCACATGCTTGCTGAGTTCCTCCCTGGGCTGGCCAGTACCTTGGCTCCTGAGTACACTCTCCCATCAGTCATGTGTGCTGAATTCTTGCCTCAGGCTCTGCCTCCAGAGACCTCAGGTAACTCATTCCAATCCCATTTGCTGAGGCGAACAAACTCCAAGAGGAAAGGGGTTCTTCAGCGCTGCTAAGGATGGTGAAGACCACTGTTGGTACTCGTTGGCTTCCAAATGGTCTCCACTTCATGGAGTCCAGTGAGTTGTCAAAGTCTGTTTGACAGGTCCAGAGCCACAAGAGGGAAGGTGACCAGGATGCCACGGTGTGATCAGAGAGGCACGTAATGCTTGGTAGTCAGAGAAGGGGATCCTGAAGCGCATGCTCAAAGGTAGGAGGAGATAGGGACCTGGCTTCAAGTGCTGGGGAGTTGGGGCTCTGTTCTGGCTGCAGAAAGATGGGAATGGCTTTCTGCAATTTTTTTTTTTTTTTTTTTTTGTGGGGAAAACTAAGTTGTTGCAAATCTCCTCTGAGGGCCGCGAGAGGATCATCATTCTCCTGAGGGATGCAGGTTCTTGGTGGGGCTGTCTGGCCTATCACACAGGGCTCCCGGCCTTTTTATAGCCAAGCTTTGTTCTTCTCCTTCTTGGCAGTCACGCAGAAAAGACAGGGGAAATCACAAAGGGTGGTCGGCACTCCCCTTGTCTCCTTCCTCACTTCCCCTTTCCCTGTACAGAAACACTCACTCACCTCCTCTGCTCCCAGGCCTGATGGTTCCAATCCTCACTCTCCATTCCCAAACGCGTGACACCAGATCGCTTCTCCTGAAACATCACTTCAAGGGTGGCATTCTCCACCCTGCTGATTTTAATGGCTCAGCACTGCCCTTGGAGCACAGATTGGCCCTCAAAACCCTTTTCTACCCTTCTGGCTCAACTCCCCATATTGCAGTTCATCTATCTCTCAGGCCGGTAAAAGCGTGTCTTGGTCGCTTGCTTTGAGCCTTCGTTCTCATTTCAAGACAACGGCTTTAATCCCTGAGCCCTCTCCACAGCCCTAATGCCTCCCTTCTTTGCCGTCCCCGCCCCCCTCCAAAAAATGCCTCCACTTATCTGGCTTGTTGTTTGTTTTTCTTTGGCTTTTGTGTAGTAGGTGGTCCACAAAGATGGCTGCCAGTAGGGTGCAGGGTCTGTTTCTGAATGCACGTTGCCGCTCTTGTCACAGCATCAGTGTGTTTGTTTCGTTAGGACCTCTGGCTGCCTTGTGTTTTCCTTGACACTAGCCCCAGCATTGGAAAACGGAGGCAAGAAGATCAAGGTTGGGGTCCACAGAGAGACCCTGATTCCAAGCAAAAGCAGCAGAAGCAGTCCTACAAACCTTGAATGGTCCAGCTTACAGGTTTAAAGACTAAAACTTCGGGGGCTGGAGAGGTGGCTCAGGGGTTAAGCCTCTGCCCTGCAGGCGGAAGGTCCTGAGTTCAGATCCTGGACCCCACATATAGATGCCAGGCAGAAGCAGGGGCGGCCTGCGTGTCTGGTCTTGGTAGGGCGGAGCCTGTGAATCCCAGGGCAGAGTAAATGAGGAGGAGGTGGAGGCGGTCTTTGGTGGTTCCCGAATTTGCCCGTGGTTCTATACACATACACACACATACATACACACATGCACATACACACAATTGAATTAAAAAAAAAAAAGACTAAAACTTCCATTTTCAGCTGCCAGAGCCCAGATATCATGTAAAGAAGTCCAGCTGTCCTGCTGGAGAGAAGCCATTTGGAGAGAGAAGCAGGGGACCTAGAAGCAGATTTCAAAGACCCAACCAGCAGGAGCCAATCCAGCTGTGTGTCAGGTGAGACACACCCTCTAGACCCAGAAAGACTGGTCCAAGTGACATTGTGGGGGAGAGGGGCCTGCCCCACAAATCAATGAAGGAGTTGTCTCCGTAAGGTTTGGATGACGTGTTTTTCAGCAGTAGATAACCAGAGCTGTAGCATCCCTATGCCACAGCAGGAAGTCTATGGTGACCAAAGGTGGCACTGTTGTGGTTTCAGCACCACTAGTCCTGTGTCTCAGGGATCTGGATGGTTGGTTGCCCTGGTTGGAAGCCAGGAGACAGACAAGAATGTTTGGAATTAGTCTTGCTTTGGTCTCCAGCCTGGTTCTGCCTTTTGACAAGAACAGGGCTACTCACTTGGCCCCACCTTTGTGCTAACTAAGTCCCTTATATATATCGACTCATGAACAGCTACCGCTGTAGGGACTCTTGGGAAGGTCCCCCTACCTTGGAAGGATCAGGGATACAAAGTCACACCAAAACCAGCACATAATATATAAAGAAGATTTATTGTCAAGCAAACAAGAGGACCAAATAGGCAAGCAACATGTAGCATGGCTGTCTCAGGACCAGACAAGAAGAAACAGGCAGAGAGGGCAGCAAGAAGGAGACAGACAGAGGCAGAGAGAGGAAATCCATTTTGGGGGGTCTCTTATTGGGCATGGTCATGTGACCCTGGGATAGGCGTGTGAGTAGAGGCCAAGGGCATGTAAGAGTACTGGAATGAGAAGGGGGCTCACCCTGAGGCTCATGAAAGTCCTTGGGAACTGCAGACAAGCCGGGGATCAGGGAATTGTCCTTGGGAGAGTGGAGCTGTCTTATCTAAGTAGGCTGGGAGCTGTGAAGGGTTCTTTGTCTGACCACGTACATGGGGGGTGGGAGGGTAGCTTGAGTCATTTTGTGTTTAACATGCCTAACATCTAACAACCTCTTTCTTTGAATTTTTGCCTCCTTCTTTCCTCTCCTTTCCTCCCCTCCGCTCCTCTTCTGGGTGGTGCTGGCCTTGTGTCCTCAAGGCAAGTGCTTTACCACTGGCCTGCGCTCTCTCCATGTTTCTAATGAGGCGAATGAGGCATGTGGAGTTAACTGGTTTGCCAACATCTAAGACTAGCAACACCCACATGCTCCTGCCTCGGCCTTCCAAGGGTGGCTCAGCCACTTGCCCAGGCTGAGTTCAGAGGCCAGATTCCTCATAGCCACAGAAGTTGTATGATATAACGGTCTGAGCTCTCCAGACCTGCCTGTCCTCCATTGGAAAATGCAGAGAAAAATGTGAAAATGGTCCAGGATGGGACTGTGGGAGATGGAATGAGCTAGCTCATGTGTGGCTTGCTTTCTGAGTAGTTATTCATAAAAGCTGGTTCCTTTTGTTCTGTTAACAACACAGCTGAAATCCAGAGCCGCTCAGTCCTGCTTAGAAATAAGCATGCCAGGTTAACTCATACAGACTTGCTCAGACCTTGATGTACCAGAAGCCCCACCCATATGTACTGAAATAAACACATTGGCAGAGGGCTGGGCTTTGTAGCTTAGTGGCAAAGTGCTTGGCTAACATGCAAGAGGCCCTGCTCCCCAAATCCTAAGATAAAAATATTAATACAACATAATAGTGCCAGCGGATGGTGAGCTTCCATTCCACAGAACCCCCCAAACAAATCTGAGAGCAAGGATTGCAAAAATCTAAAAACTACAATTCTGGCAGCTACCTGTTGTGCCACAGTGTTGAACTAGATGGATATGTGTTTTCCTCCAGAGAACATGTGGATAAAAACGTTGACAGATGAAAAAAATCTGTGAGAAACCAGCTCATGAAAAAGGAGGCTGGTAAGCCCAAATCCAATAGGATAGGCTAGCAGGTGGGAGAGCCACTGGTATCTAGACAGTCGTAGAAGTAGAAACAGATGATGTTGCAGGTGACATTCAAAGGCTGTCTATTGGAGAACCCTCTCTTTCTGGAGAAGACTGAACTCCTGAACAACTGATTAGGTGACTCCTACCTACATGAAGGAAGGGCATAAGCTTCATTCAAACTCAACTCATTAAAATGCAAAGTCATCTTTACAGAAACATCCAGAATAATGTTTGATAAATGTCTGGGTACCAATTAATGAATAATTACTGTGAATAGATGAATGTAACATGCTGCCTAATTTGCTCCCTACTCAGTTTCATGAAGTGGTTATTCCAACCCTTGTGAATGGTGCATTACGATAACTTACCTAAAAAAATAAGATACCTTGCCTAAGGTTGTACAGCGGGTAATAGGCATGGGCAAGAATGAATTCGAAGTCGGTGATACCACATCACAGCAGAGTGTCTTTGTTGCACAAGGGCTGATTCCAAGACAGTAAGACTATTTCTGGGCTGCACGTTTTCACCCACAATGAAAACAACTTGATTCAACTCTTGGGGAAAATGTATTCTCAGAATTACCCAACTCATGTGGGTAAAGTATCTGGGCACATTTGGGAGGAAACAGCTTTCTAATATCTCACCCTAATAAGAGAAGGAAAGGGAGCTGTGTTGCATAGTCCTGCAGTCTGAAACCTCCCAGAAGGTGTCTGAGAACTAGCAGAGGATCCTTGAGATGACAGCAGTGAGCTCCTGTGGCTGAGGACTCTTATCTTGCCTAATCTCTTTTCAAGACTTCTGCTGAGCCTTTCCCTAGGGGAAGAGTATTATTAGCCCAGCACTTAGCTTTATCAGTCTTGACCTGATGGCCTTTGGAAGTCCCAAATGCCGTGGTTGAAGACTGCAAGAAGGAGAGGCAGTCAGGGGGGCAGAGGAGTAAGGAACAGGAAGAAAGGGGAGAGCCAAACACAGGAGATATTTTCTGAGGAAGATGGCAGCGGAAGTGTGACTTTGAAGAAAGGACCCTGATTACATTCACAGGACCACAGTGGTGAAAGTCACGCAGTAGGATGGTGGAGGACAGGACAGGACAGCAGAGGGAAGACACAGCCAGAAAGCCTGGGGTGGGGGTGGGGTTCTGATGAGAGCCAGATGGTCACAATGACTGAATCCTCTCATTCTTTAGGAAGCATCCCATCGTTGTTAAGTGACAGGTGACTGTGTCTGTGTGATCTTGTATTAGGTGACAGAGATAAGAGAATAGCAGTTATCCTTTCTCTTAGATGCAGGAGAATGAAATATAGTAATAAGTGTGATGTTCCAGGCTAGAGCGGGGTCCTACCTTCCCTCTTGCCACCTGCCAAGTGCAGTGTTACTGTTCCTGTTGGTCATTACTTTGCATCTGTCACTTTCTCTCTCCAGGGAAATGGGAGAGCTCCAGGACAGGGAATGGGTCAGGAGGAGGGAGAGAAAGAGAAGTGTTTGGGAGTCAGATCACGGGTGAAATCCTGACTGTGACTTTGGACAATGTGTCAGTTAGATCCAGGTGTCAGCTTGACAACTGCAGACTGAGCTTTGGACATATCTATGAAGAACTGATGGTTAAGGCAAGACCTAAGCAAACCTGCAGGAGATTGTTTAATTGATGAGGAAGACCCAGTCCATGGTGGGAGGACTACTCTCTGGGCAGGTGGATATGATGCAGGAGCTGGTCAGATCAGTGAGTTCCACAAACATGAGCCCATAGCCATATTTCTTTAATTAGTTCAGTGAGTTGGCATTCTTCAGCATACTTGGACAGATGTGCTATCTGACTGGTGAAATTTGCCTCTCCCTCAGCAGTGGATATAGTGTGACCAGTTTTCTCAATTCCTGGTGATGGTATGAAGTCTCCTGCCAAGCTGGATTAAGAATTGTAACAGGGCACTCATAAGTAATCCCTAAAGCCATTTTGTGGAGAATTTATCCACAACATGTAGAGAAGTTGTGACAGGTAGGTTATTCTCCTGATTTAGCAAGTTGACCCCATGGATCTTTGCCATCACTGTCCACTATGTGGCCACTATCGTAGTCTCAGCCATCCTCTGGACCTGAGAGTTTTGCAAGAGCCTTTTAAATCATATGTTATGCCCATTTCTACCTTGGCATGTCAAACTTTTCATCACTGTGACAAATGCCTAGGGCAACCACGGAAGAGAAGGTTCATTTTGACGCATGGTTTCAGAAGTTCAGCTCATAGGCAATGGGGTCCGTTGTTCCAGGTCAGTGGCAAAGCAGAGTGATCATGGTGTTTACCTCATGGTAGCAGGAAACAAGTCAGAAGAGGCAAGACAAGATATGCCTTCCAATGACCACTAAGTTTCCAGCACCTCCCAATAACGCCATCAGAAGAGATCTATCAAGGAAGCAACCCATTGATTAAGAGAGAGCCTTCATGATTGAATCACCTCTCCATGATCCGATCTGTCAGCCAAGGCCTTCCACACGAGAGCCAGGATCCTTTGTGTGCAAACCACAGCACCTGGCACAGCCCTCCCAACCAGCCAGAGGACTCCGTGCACGCAGCAGCACTGGGATCTTGCTTTCCCCTGGGGGGCTAGTCTGCAAAGCCTGCTTTGGCTTTTCACTGCTCACCAGTCCTCCATGATCTCCTGATAACCCAACACTGGACAGTAGAAGCTACTTCACTGCAGTCTTCCTGGCTGGATTATAACCCCCCCAAGAGCAGATAGCATGACTGACTGCGTTCCCACTACATGCTGCAAGCCCTAGCATGTTGCTTGAGCTGTCGATGGGCTCTTGCTGAATGACTGAATGGACTGTCTCTTGTGCAGCTTTGTGGCTGCTAGCAGCAATGGTTTCAATCGTTTCTCTCCTAGATAGATCGTTCTGGCAGCAGGTGACTGGAAAGAAAACGTGAATGCCCACAACTTCTTAAGGAAGGATTCCCAGGGAAGACCAAGAAGTAAGCTGGAGGGAATCAAAGACGTATTTGATCTTTGCCCAGTTTCTTGGCATAGAGATTTCTAAAATGCTTGGATTTCTTGAGCGACGGGAACATTGTGTTGTAGTTATTCACATCCTCTTTCAACCACAGCTGAGGTGATACTGTGAGGCATGACCCTGACCCTAGAGAGCTTTAGGATGGGGCTGGTCATCAGAGGAACTAATCACTTAGTTTGTGGTAAAGTATAAAAATAACTTTTCTTTTAAATATTTTTTGCATATATTGTGTGTGTGTGTGTGTGTGTTAGAGTATACCTGCCTGCCTATGGCCAAGAGCTACATTGGAAATCATCCTGGATTGCCCTACCTCCTATTCCTTTGTTCTGGGCTTTCCCAGGCTCAGTTTTCCAGGGCCACAAATGCGAGCTGCTGCCATTTCAGGCCATGTTTTTATGCGGGCTCTGGAGACTGAACTCAGGTCTTTTTGCTTATAAGGAGGCTTTAACTCCCGAGCCATTTCTCCAGCATGATAATATGCTTTTAAAAAATAAATGACAGTGCTGAGGATCATGCAGGAAAACGGTCTTTTGGCTGTCCCATCTGGGTTGCCAAATGTTGCAGGGACACTGTTGTAGGATTCTTGCGTTCTGGAGTTGAAGATTGAAACCAGAACATGTGTAGAGGATTAAGGTAGAGTTTATTAGAGGAGAGAAAGGGAAAGGTTGGAATTCATGGACTCCAGACATAGAGTGTCATGAGGGGCTAGGACACCCTGGAAGACTCATGGTACCTAGGCATGGAATCCATGAGGAGCAAGGAACAAGAAAAGAACCCATGGCACTAGCAGGGGCTAGAGCACCAAAGATGGCTGCCAGGGCCAAGTATATTTATACACCTAGACAAGTCCGGGAGAATGGCTTTTTTTCATTGGTTAACTCCCATTGGGACCCAACCCAGTTGCTTTTGGGCCCCTGTGGACTAGAGGTCAAGTTGTTTGATAGGGAGAGCTCAGCTCCATAATCCCTTCATAGGGAAATTGGCCATCTTATCTCTGGGAGGATTGGAGTCAGTTCCTCAGCAGGAGTGTTCCTTCAGGGTGATTCCAGCAGTGGGGGATGAGCTTCAGGAATTCCAAAGACTTTCAAAGACCTTGAGAGACCCATCCCAGCATAGCTGCTCTAATCCTGCCTCAAGAAGATGGCTCAGTGGGTGAAGCATTTGCCACCTGACTGGAGTTCAGATCCCTGGATCCTGTTAAACACTGGACACAGTGCTGTAAGCCCCTAATGTCTGTGCACCTACCAGAAATGGCAGGCGGAGTCTGGAGAATCTCCAGCAGTTTGCAGGCCAGACAACCTGGCTTACATACTAGCAGTGGCTGAGGCCTGGTCTCAAACCTAGGATAAAGGAACAACACCTGAAGGTTATATTCTACCTCTGCGTGCATGTGCACGCATACACACACATATACTGCACTCTCATACACATATAGATGACACACACATGTGTTTTCTCTCTGTGTGTCATGTGCTCAGAGACACACAACTCTCTCTGTCTCTTTCTCTGTCACACACACACACACACACACACACACACACAGCACTCTCTTACACACAGAGATGATACCCACATGTCCTCTCTCTCTGTCTCTCTCTCACACACATACACACACATATGCACTCATGTTCTGTCTCTTTCTCACACACATACACCACACAAACACACACATTCTCTCTCTTTCAAATGCATACTACATATACAGCACCTACATACTTTCTCTCTCTCTCTCTCTCTCTCTCTCTCTCTCTCACACACACACACACACACACAAAGCTTACCTGCATTTTTCTTTCTCTCATGTGCATAAACATGACACCCTCTCTTTCACAGCACAACACACACACACACAGCTCTCTCTCATATACACAGATGACATCTGTCATAGTTAAGCACAGGTATCAACTTGACTGTTGAGGGTTTGAGCTCTGGGCACATTTGTGGAGAATTAGTGATTGAGTTAAGCCCAGAGCAAACCTGCAGGAGATTGTCTAGCTGCTGGGGAAGGCCCAGCCCATGGTGGGTGGGATTAGCTCACAGAGAGCTAGTTGAGGGAGTCAGCATCCTTTTGTACACTTGGCCAAACATGCTGGTCTGGCAAGTAAGGATTGTCCCTTTTTCAGCTGTTGTGTAGAGATGGTGTAGCCAGTTCCCTCGGCTCTGGTGTTGGTGCGTGCTCTCCTGTCAAGCTGGACTGAGAACTGTAACCGGACTATTGTAAGGAAATAAACCCCTTATTCTCTTAAAGCATTTGATGGTCATTTATCAGCAACCATGCAGGAGAACTGCAGCAGCATTCACGCATTCTCTCTCTCTCTCTCTCTCTCTCTCTTTCTCTCTTTCTCTCTCTCCCTCCCTCTCAGATATACCACATATACACACCCACACATGCTTTCTCTCTCTCACATACACATACATACACGGCACCTATGTGCTCTCTCTCTTTCATACATACATGGCACATATACATTTCCTCTTTCTCTCACACTCATGCATGTGTTTTTTTCTCTCTCACATTCTCTCTCTCTCTCTCTTTCTCTCTTTCACACACACACACACACACACACACACACACACACACACACACACACACACACAAATAAAGGTCAGACTGGAGTACAGGTTAAAAGCTCCACGTCAGTCCTTCTTGCATTCTTGCATCTGTGCTGGTTCTTCTTGAACCCTGGAGAACAGAATCAAAGCCCCAAGTAAACATGTCCTGTTCTGTGCTATGCGCAGCAGTGTGCAGCAGTGCTGGGCTGTGCTCCTTGTGCGGCAGTGCTGGGCTATGCTTCTATGCTGTGGCGGTGCTGGGCTGTGCTTCTATGAGGTGGCAATGCTGGGCTATGCTCCTGTGTGCAGCAGTGCAGCCCAGCACTGCTGTGCTTCTATGCTGTGATGTCGCTGAGTCATGCTCCTGTGTGCGGCGCTGCTGGGCTGTGCTTCTATGCTGTGGCAGTGCTGAGCTGTGCTACTGTGTGACCTGTATCCTCTCATTTGCACCTGCCGAGGGAGAACAGGGACACCTCTGACAGTCAGCCTGGAGAGAGTGACACCTTGTCTGGACTGTGAAGGTGTGATGGCCCTATAGGAAGATTCCACGTGTACAACCCCCACATCGGTGGCTTCTCAGGCAGCCATTCCTAGTCACAGGGCTCCGTTCCAGTTGCTGACTGCTTTCAGTTTTCTGCTGTGACAAATCATTGAAGTCAGGCTCCGTCCCTGCTCCCAGCCACCTCGCTTCAGTATTAATTGCAGCCAAAGCAAATTAGAAGAGCAAATCTGCTGCTCCCAGAACATGCCAAGCATGGCGGAGCCAAGCAACATTTTTCTTTTCATGCACATTATTTACACGATTGCTCTCTTCTGCTGTCGTTGATCAAAAGACAACTGCCTTTGGAATGAGAGGTGAGTTCCTTTCTCACCAGGAGGGACTGAAGGGTGAGCAACAGATTTCAGCAGTGCCTAGGGCTCAGGGATGGGGGAGGAAAGCAAGCGAAGCCATCTGGACCGACCAGGGGCAGTGGGTCCTGCTATGTGGTGGCTGTATCCTCTCTATGACCTGGAGCAAGTGTAGGGCCTGAAGTCCTGTTTATCCTGCAGCAAGTTACAGGCGGACTAGGATTATCTCCTGGATGGCTGCCTGAGGCAAGTGTGTGGCATTAGAGCAGATCCTCTGTCCTTGTCACCTCGTTGTTCCCAGAGGATGTGTCTGGGGCCCTTGAGCTGGAAGATTTGCTTAGTGATCTGAAATGAAAATGTGTGACCTTTCTTGGGTATTGCTGGGATAGGTTGGTTATCTAGTAGGTAAAAAGAGCATTTGTTCAGGTGGGATAAAAGAAAGATGAGGGTATTAAACTTTTGATTTTTATCATTCCATTAATGCAGAAAACCATGATCATTGGTAGAAGTGCTTTTGTTTCATTTAAACTAGATGTGTGTGTCAGAAAGGACTGCATAGCACAAAATGGCCTTTCAGAATGGAAGGGTTTAATGGTCATAGGTGAAAGAGTAGAGAAGGGACATCAGGGAGAAGGACATTAATGATCAGTAAGAGCGCTTTCTCCCTGAAGGGCAGAGGTAAGTCTGGAGTCATGTGTTTGGCAGTGGCCTGGGTGAGCAACAGAGAAAAATGGCTTGGGACCATGGCCTACCTTCCTGGGTTTGGATGGTCCTTCCTACTGCCAGGGGTGGTCTTTGCTCCACACACTTGAGAGAGCACCAGCATCACCTACAGGGCTGACTGGATCCTGGGGGGAGGGGGGCTGAGCCCACCAGAGTGTCTTAGTTAGTAGGCCCTAAGTAGGACTCCAAAATTCACATGTGTGGCAGGTGCTAGTGAGGCTGAGATACGGGTAGGAGCTTTTCCCAAGGTGAGCAGGGAATGGAGGTACTTCGAGTACTGGGCCAACAGTATCGAAGTGTTGCAGGGACAGGAATTGACCGTCCCAATGTTGTTGAAACCAGAACACATGTAGAGGATTAAAGTAGAATTTATTAGAGGAGAGAAAGGTTGGAACTCATCGACTCCAGACGTGGAGTGCCATGAGGGGCTAAGGCGCCGGAGAACTCTTGAGAAGCAGGCAGCTGGAAAGGGATTCATGGAGCCTTGACATGGAGTCCATGAAGAGCAAGGCAAGGAGCTAGAAAGAACTCATGGCACAAGCGCCACAAGGGGCGAGGGTGCCAAAGATGGCTGCCAGGGCCAGGTATATTTATACACCTAGACAAGCCGGGGAGACTGGCTTTTTCTCATTGGTTAACTCCCATGGGGTCCAATCCAGTTGCTCTTGAGCCTATGTGGGCTAGAGGTCAAGTTGTTTGATGTGGAGAGCTCAGCTCCATAATCCCTTCATAGGGAAGTTGGCCATCTTACCTCTGGGAGGATTGGAGCCAGTTCCTCAGCAGGAGTGTTCCTTCAGGGAGATCTCAGCAGTGGGGGATGACCTTCAGGAATTCCAAAGACCTTCAAAAACCTTGAGAGACCCATCCCAGCATGGCTGGTCTAATCCTGCCTCAAAAGGCTACAAATTAAGAGAAAGCTCCAAGATGAAATCTCAATATAGTTTTAATTTTCATTTCTCTGATGGCTGGTGAGGCCAAATATGTTTTCATATGTTTAGTAGCCATTGGTACTTCATCTTTGGAGAAAAGTCTGTTGATTTCATTAGTCCATTTGATTTGGGCTTTTGATTTCTTATTATATTTTTTTTGAGTTCTTTGTATAGTCTAAGTATTGGTCCTCTGTCAGATGTGTAGCTAGCAAAAATTTTATCCCATTCTGTAGTCTGTCTTTTCACCTGATTATCAGTCTCCTTTGCTGAACAGAAAGTTTTTAATTCCATGAAGTTCCACTTGTCAATGTTGACATTATTTCTTGACTGATTGGAATTCTGTTCAGAAAGTCCTTACCTCTTCCTGTCTCATAAATACTTCCCTCCTTTTTCTTTTTAGCTTTCTGAGTGTCAGGTTTTACTGTGATGTCTTTGATCCATTTAGAATTGATGTTTGTACAGAGTGAGAGATTGGAGGAGGGGGTCTCATTTCCTTCTGCAAGTGGATTTCCCCAGCACCATTTACAGAAGAGATTGTCTTTTCTCCAATGTCTGTGTTTGACATTTTTTTGTCAAAAACCATTTGATTCTGACTGCTTGTATCCACGTCTTCAGTTCTGTCTCAATGACTTCCATGTCTGTATCTGTGCCAACTCCATGCTGCTTTTGTTGCTATGAATTTGTAGTGAAACTCGAGGTCAGGTGTGGAGCTGTTTCCAGCATGGCTCCTGCTACTGTGAGTTGCTTTTGCTAGTTTCTGTGGGGTTACTAGTCCCATCACAGTCAGCTTCACGACGGCAGCATGATGCTGTGGATACTGAGAAAGACCTGGAAAAGCTGGCTCTCTCTGCAGACTGAGCAGGGAGATACAATGGTGGAAGACGGGCTTGTAGTCTGGAGTAACTCTTGGAAGGACAAATGGGGTCACTCAGCACTGTGTAGAATTCCTGAGGAGTGGAATGTACAGGAGAAGTTGGTCCAAGACGTGAAGAACCATTAACAGGTATTCTGTTTTTTTTTTTTATTATTATTATGTATTTATACAAAAGTATTTTTTTCCTATTTAAGACAGTTGAGTTTTGAACTGGAGAGATGACTCAGGGATTAAACCTCTGCCTTGTGAGCAGAAGGATTTGAAATCAGATTCCAGATCTCACGTTAAAAACACCAGGCAGAAATGGCAGGCAGCCTGCACTTCTGATCATGGAAGGCATGGGGAACTCCAGAATAAAGCCACGAGGACGTAGAACCATCTAAGATTATACCTGAAATCACATTTGGGCCTCTATGGGCACACACAGTGTCCTCTGACACACACACACACACACACACACACACACACACACAATAAAAAAATTATAAAAATGATTAAAAAAAAGAAAATTGGATTTTAAGGAGTTTCAAAAAGAGAGAATAAATACCATATATTCAACTACACAGAACTAAGTACTTATTAATATTTTTACTTATTTTCTAGGCTTTAAAAATAATAAACCATATGCCAACACTCAGGTGTCACGAGGTCGTCCTACACAGAAATTCTAGAACATGTTTCTTGCACACAAGAGATTGCTGTGAGCCATCTCTCTGGCCATGGAATAGTCCACAGCATGCTTTTTAACGAGTAAAGAGTATTTCCTCATTACATGCATCATCATTTTTGTCGTCGTCAGGTTGCCTCAGAAATCTACTTTGTGTTCAGTGTTGGTTTTTTTTTTTCTTTTTTTAAATTGCAAATACGCTCGGCTGAGCTGCCATCTAGCTTCATGTTCTATCTGGCTGTTATTTCTTCTCCTGTTTCAGTTTTCTAGTGGAAAAATGGCTCAAACAGTCATGTGCATCTTTTGAACTTTGGCTCTCAGTGCCAGGCTGCTTTCCAGAGTGGCTAGCTGGCTGAACTCTGGCCAGCTGAGCTTGCGAGCGTCAGTGTTCTCTTATCATCCCTGGGGCCTGCATGTTTTAATACTCAAATATTTTAGTTACAGTTATTAGTTCTCTCTCTCTCTTTTATTTCACAGTGAAAATGTCAAGTCGTGAGAGAATGGGTCCATTCACAGGATAGATAGTCACTGAATGAACCTTAAACTTCAAAGTTCCACTGCTGCTCCAATATTTGGCCTCATCAAAGGAAATGATAAAAGTTACTGCTGTTCCATGATGTCTGTGTCTTGACTGATTGAAGCGGGGAGAACAAGAAGCATGGAGAACATGGGGAGCACAAGGAGCCGGCAGGCAAGACACCCAGGGGAGCTGGGCTGAACCTCTTCCTCAGCAGAAGAGCAACATTTGGGGATCTTAGTTTCTCGGAGGAACAAAGAAAGGACAATGGTAGGCAGTAGGGTGGGGGGAGAAAGAGGACAAGCTGTTAACAAGCAAATTAAGACCAGACAAGAGAGATGAATCAGAAGTGATCAGATAACCAGCTCCGGATTAAGTGCATCTGGCTCCCCTGGGGATCCCTCCACTGTTTGCTTCAAATTGCTAATCTTCTCTGAGAGGTTCTTTGGAGCTGTCTGGAAGGGATGGGTAAATGGCAGCTTAGCCTCATGGTCGCTCCTCTCATGTTTTATGCATGGTGCGCAGTTACATTGTTATGCCTCATTGAGCCAGGATTTAAAGGGTGGCTGCTTGACAGAGTTACAGAATTTTAGAGGTAGAAGGACATAGACAGCATTTTACCCATCTGTCATTGTTTTGTTTTGTTTTGTTTTGTTTTTAAAGATGACGAAACTGAGGTTCAGAAAGGTAATGTGATGTCACCTATATTTACACACATTAAAATATTTTGGCAGAGCTTTGGACTAGAACCCAGGCCTCCAGCTTCTAGTCCAACACCATCCCTGCTATGTGATTCCCATTTGCTTCCTCCAGTATTTTCTCAACTGCCTAATAGAAGAGTGATGGGAAGAATTAACGGGGGTAACATGAAACAAAAAGTGGAAAAAATCTCACACTGTCATTCCCAGGTGGGCTATTACATAGGCAAGCACTTAGGGTGAGTGGGCAGGTGTGGCTTGGATGAATGATAAAACATATTTCCCCATCTGCAGCTTGATTTCTTAATAGTACTTACCTCTCAGATTGAAGTGGCAGAACAGAGTACTTGACACATATTACTAATAGATATTAGCTTTCTCCTCCTCCTTTTCCCTCTTCTTTCACCCTCCTTCTCTTCCTCCTCTTTCCTTCTTTTCCTCTTCTTTCTTCCCATCGCCCAGAATACAGTTGCCCCTTGGTTTAAGACTGAAAGTTGCCTTGAGTCATATATTCTTTGCATATAAATAACTAAAGCTATAAAGTCACAGTTGTCACAGGAGGAAGAATGAGGTGAGATATTTTGGGGAGGATCTTGGAGCCTCCCAATCCTTCCCAAAGTGCTAGCTGGAGGGAGACCAGTTTGCCTAAGAGTGAGGAACCCAAACAGGGGAAACAGACTAACTAGCTACCTGCCTCACTGGGATCTAGGGCACAGGGAAGGCTGGGGTTGGAAAACATCTCCAGACAGATACCAAGGGGCAGAACTGAAGATTGGGGAGTCTTTGTTCCCTGCCACGGTTAGCATGATACAGGTTAGCATGATAGCTGGGGTTTAAGCATCTAGTGCATGGTGGTTCATAGGGTTTTTCTAATCAAGGTCTTGTGTGACTGTGTCTGTCCTGTGTTGATTGGCACTGTTGACTATTCACTAAACAAAAGTCCCTCCCAGTGCTTGGTTCCGTTAGCCACTATCTAATGCAAGATTTGAACTCAATGCTTTTTATCTGCCCTTAGATACACACTCCCACACTCCGTGTTTATCTGAAGAAGACACTGAATGTATACTAGGAGGGGACCCTGATTGTGTCAGAGCATTTTTTTTTCTCTTTGCTGCAATAAATCACCCTGACTTTTTCAATCTAAGAGAGGGGATTTATTTGGTTTACAGTAGGGATCCAGCCCACCAAAATTGGGAAGTCAAGGCGCAAGAGCTAAAGTAGCTGGTCACATTGGATCCACAGTTAAGACAAAGAGAGGATGGGACTATATACTCTAGGGCTCAACTCACTTTTCCTCTTTCATTCAGTCCAGAACTCCTGTCCAGGGAACAGTGCCTACATTTAGGGTGGGGTTTCTCACCTCAACTAGCCTAATCAAGACAATCTCCCACAGTTATACTGCCGAAGGCATTCTCCCGGGGATTCTAGTTTGTATCAAGTTGGCAGTGGAGATAAGCCATCACAGCTGATGGTGCCCCGTAGGGGCTAGTTTTGGGATCCCAAGGAGAAATGTTCCATGACATTCCTTCATCTCTCGGGGCCAAGCACTCTGCTTGCCAGTAGTTTCTGGCCTTCTGGGTAACACAACACCTAAGCTTACCTGCTGACTGTGTCTCGCCCCTGCTCTGTGCCCTGGCCTGGACTTTGTGTCTGTGTCCCAGCTGGGAGCAAGTGAATGGTAGTGACATTCCAGAAGAGATGAGATCACCTCCCACTCCCCCCTGGGAACAGACTGCAAGAGGAGGCCAGCCTGCGTCATTTGATGGCCTTGTTGGCAGATCATAAAAGCTGGAAATGCCTGATGAGGTCATTGTGCCTAGGCCCTGGGGCTGGACCCTGCTGACTCCCTGGGTGGCCACACATTCTGTCACTTCCCTCTGGAGATGAAGTGCAAGCAGACCCAGGCCAGCAAGGCTGCTCTTCTGAACCTAACTTTATCCCCTTGCTTTCCCAGGCTCCCTTCCCTTTGTCCTGGAAAGGGAGAACTTTCACTTTCATGTTGGGTGGTCTCAGGTCCTCCGACTCTGCTACTCTGCTCCCCCCCACCTCCAGCAGCATCTGATGTAGAGGGTGTGGAAAGGCAGAGAAGGGGAAGCAGCAAATACAGTGAGCCTACGGATAGGAGAAGCTGCCTGCCCTAGTGGGCAGGGAAGACCACTTCTCAGAACAATGCTCTTCACTAGTAAGGCTATTGCTTCCACCCCAATTTCTTTATCTGCACAGTTTAACCTGTTGGCTCACAACTGAGCATCGGAATTGGCTGGGAACACAGGGCCTTCTGAGTGTGTGTCACTACCAGATCCTCAGCAAACAGCCGGACCCTTAAAAATCTGCCCCAACTACAAGACCTCTGCTACTTGGAGGTCACCAGGATGACACAGAAAGCCCCTGGAGTGACTCCCAGTACCCAGGAAGCCCAAATTTTGCAGCCCAGAGAGCCAGTCCCTGGAAGAGGGTGGACACTGTCTAGTCAACTTCTCAGAAGAGCTGACCTGGGTCCTGGCATCAAGAGGAATGACACAAAGAGGCAGCCCAGTCCTTAAACACCCATTTGGCCATTGAGATGGAGTAGCACACATGTTCAAGGGGGCAGGGTGGCCGGGTCAAGTACTACAGTTGGCCACATCAACAGAAACGGCGTTCTGCCCAGGTTGACTCTGGCCGTGCTCAAACCTCTGCCCTACAGCTGCTAGTGGCCAGTTGGAGCTGAAAGAGCAGAAACCGAGGCAGCAGAGCAACTGAAGTCCCACTTCAGGGCTTGCAGCCTGTTTCTCAAGACACAGGGCAGCAGGCATTGGCATCCTAAGCCTCACTGTCTGGCAGGGACCTGAGGTCAAACATGGGCCTCCAAGCCAGTCCCACCAGAACCCCGTGCCCTCTTTCTTGGATAGCCAAGCCCAAAGATGATCCCTAAATTCACAAATAATAACTATGGAACATTCCAGATTGCCTCTGGAACATGTAACTCTCACAGATAATTCCAACCCACATCATAACCTATAGTGTGGGGTGTCTAGAGTGATCTCTGACATCTGACAAATTCCTGGTTATGTTCACTGTGAGACAGGGACTTGACCTTGCCACCTAGATACTCTGAGGCCAACTTGAAGTCTTTTTCGGTTACCTCATCTACTAATTCATAAATCCAACATTCAAATTATAGATCTAAAACAAGGGTAAACAATGTAACGCCTCCTTCAAATTTAGCTGGCTGTTTGTCTTAGTAAATAAAGTTTTACTGCTCTTGAGCCGTCCATTTTTTTCCCATACCTCCATGAGTGCTTTCATTAAGGGGCAGAACTAGACTTGCATCAGAATATGGATGTCTTGTAAAGCCTGTAGTATCTCTTATTCTGACTTTATGTACAATGTTTGCCCTGGTCTAGAATATATAAATCAAGATGAACTGAATGTTATGATTTGAATGTGAAATGTCCCTCACAGACGCGTGTGTTTGAACAATTGGTTCCCAGCTGAAGATACCCTTAGGGAACCTTTAGGAGGTAGGACCTTGCTATAGGAAGTATGTCATTGGGGTGGGATTTGAGGTTTGATAACCCAGTCCTCTCTCTCTCTCTCCTGAGTTTGGTAACAGTTGGCCACTGCTTCTGCCACCATGCCTTCTCTGTCTACCTCCATGTGTTCCCTGTCATAATGGACTCCATTCACTTGGAGCCCTACATCAAATAACAAACCCTTTCTCCTTTAAACTATTGGTCTGCGTATTTTGTAATGGCAACAGAACAGTAAGTAACTGGAATATTTCCCCTAAAAAAGGAGGTCAGTAGAGAGCAGTCCACAGCAGTGAAATGAGTGACCGTGCATTTAGTTGCATTTAGTTATCTGTTAATAGCCCTCAGGCAGCTCATTCCAGCCTTAGTTGGTCCTTTTGGAGTGTGGGTGGGAATTTTGAGAGCAGTCATCAGAGGAAGGGATGGGACAGCCTGGTGTGAACTGCTCTAGGTTCAGTGTGGTCATGGAGACTCTTGAGAAGCTCCCCCAGTTGGCTGGGAAGGTTGAAGTGCTCCCCCAGGGTTTGCATCAGCAACATCCTTGATGAAAACGTTGACTACAAGGCAGGGGACAGAACTGTGATGAGAAGGACCCTTTGACTAAGAACTGAATAGAAGGAATTCACATCCTTCCCAGTTGATGGCTGGGGCAGTGTGGATGGGGTCTCCGGTAAGACAGCATTCTGTGCATGAGGGGAAGTGGAGGACAAGGGGCTGGTATCTACAAAGCTACCATGTGGGATGTCTATTCCTGCGGAGACTGCGCCGGGGGAGACCTCTGGATTTTTCCTTTTTGAGGCCCACTTGGGAGAAGAACGGGAGCTCACTGTGGACCATGGAACAGAGATAAATGATCCTACCAACTGTGGGGGCGGGGTGGGAGGTGGGGGAGGGTCTGCATTCAAAAGGTTCTGTGTCTGCTTCCCCCTTCCTTATCCCCTAGTGCGGCATTGGCTACTGCTTGCTCTCAACCAGGCCCCCTGGTCGCAGGCCCCCTGCAAGAGAAGGGTCCTGGACAGTTCTGGGCCAGAGCAAGGGACAGCAGTGGCAGCGAGAGCAGCCTCTCCTCATCAGGGGCCTCTCCCTTGCCAAGGGGAGATTCCTTTGGCAGCTCCGGGTTTGCTTGATTGGGGAAAGTCGCATTCCATCCTCTGGCCCAAAGGCACCTCCTGTGCAAGGATGGCTGCTAAGAGCCGGGCCCAAGGGACAAGCCTCATGAGGGGTGGAGAGGCTCCTGCAGGGTGTACCACCGCTCGGGAAACCGGAGGGACAGCTGCCTGCGTGAACCTGGCTCCTTCTCCGCAGAACCTCCAATGCGGGTTGCAGCTTCGCGCGGGAACCGGACCTCCGAAAGGGCGGGGCATCTCCCTTCCTCCCTGTACCCCCCTCTCCGTTATCTCTCCAGCGCGTTTAGAATCTCAGTTGCTTTTTCGGGAAGCGAGGGTTGTTTGGGGGTACCGGTTCCACTCCGCCAGAATGACCGCTTTGTTTGGCAAGGACGCAGTGAGCGAGGCGGCCACGCAGGGGCGCCAGCCCCCCGGCATCACACGCCCCCTGCCCTGCTTCCAAGTCCCTGTCTGCATCCGCCTGGGCTTCCCCATCCGCCTCCCGCCCTCCTGCTGCTGCTTCTCTTACGCGCTGGAGCGAGCGCAGATTCTGGTCCTTCCCGCTGCGGTGGCAGCTGCCGGGCGTTGCCAGACCAGTTGCATCCACACCCACGCACTCCGGCACGATTACGTTCCAGTCACCGTGATCCGCACGTGGTTCGTGGTCCCCTGGGAGGAAGTTTCACGCCGCCTCCCGAGCTCCGAAACGTCATTGTATATCCAAGACTGAATACATACCTCCTTTTTCGCTTACTAGAGACACACAGACACATAGGCTCACCAGGAGTGTTCACTGAAGAGCCAAACTAAATGCATGCAGTCTTACCTTTGTTCAAATTAATTTAATTTTTAGAGTACTCTCAAGCTCACAGAAGCACCGAGTCCCCCCCCCAAACCCCAATAACTTCTTGTCTATTGACCACCAGAGAGAGATCCATTTGTTACAGCTCATTACCCTCGCTGACATATCACCCACATCCCTTGGCCTACTCAGGTGGGGTGCTCTGGAATCTTTGGACTTGAATGTAGGTGCCAGCACCCTGTAGTATATATAGTGCGGTGTCGCCACTGCATCCAGTTTCCTCTGCAATCCTCTCTCTGCCTTAAATTTCTGAAGCTGTTGGTCCTTTTACACCTCCCAGTTCTGCAGAATGTTATTCCTCATTTTCTCACCCAGCCTGTTTCACCTTTGAAGTACTTCTCATGGTTAGATATAGGTGTCAACTGGACAATGGAAGAAGGGTCCAGCTATGGGCACATTTGTAAAGAGTTAGTCGTTGAATTAAGCCACTAGCAAGCCCGCAGGAGATTGTCTAATTAACGAGGAAGGCCCATGGTGGGTAGGACTAGTTCTTGGGCAGGTGAATAAGATGGAGGGAACTGGTTAAGAAAGTGACATTCCTTTGTGTGCCCAGCCAAACATGCTGCTCTGGCACTCCTGTGGACGTATGGATATGGTGTGGAAGGAACTGTAACCAAGAATTGTAAGTTAGAATAAACCCCTTGTTTTTTTTAAAGCTGTTTGGTAGTGCAGAGAAACTTCGGCAGGACTGTTTCCAGGGTCTGATCAAGATCTTGTTACTCAGTCACACAGGCCTTCTGTCTGCACCTTGGACTGATAAACTCATCTGCATGGTAAAGCCAGCAATGGGGCTACACAGACCAAGGATGCCTAGGCTCCCCAGCAATACCTCCTTCTGTCCAGCAAGCCCACTGCCTTCCAAGGAGACCCTACTTGAAGGTCCCACTGCCCTAATTGGCTGCAGGGAAGCCAATTAGAATCAAGCTTAGCAGGGAAGCAGGAAAGAAAGTGATAGGGAATCGAAAGAGGCACTACTGCACTGCTGCTGGCAGGGCTGCGTTGTTATTCCTGAGTCCCCTAGCCTCTGCTCTGGCCCTTCCTCTCCCCGCTCTCGGCTTCTCGAGTATGGGTGATCCCGCCCCCCCCAGCCTGCAGTCCAAGCTCTCCATTCCCATTTCAGAGCATCAAGGCCAGACACCTGCAGAGACTGGAGGAGTGGGATGCACCCTTTGATAGTTTCCCAGGAACTCAGAGAATGATGAGAGGACCTAAATTCCAGGTGGGCATGTTCTTTGACTAGACTCAGCTGATTAAAAATTTTGATAAATAACATACAACTAGAAAATTCTTTGTGTTTATCAAAATTCATACTTATGTCCTGAATGCACACTTGTGTCCCTATTTGTTTACCTGAAGTTCAAACTTAATCATGTGCCAATGGTTTATATGCCACCCTACCTAAGGGAATCTTGATCCACGAGGAAAGACACAGCTGGAGAAACTGTGTAGCTTGGGGCAGGGACTTAGTTTCCAAGCTAAAGCTTTTCCAGTGGCAGTTTTGATATTCTGAAGATGTAAGGTTCTGGGTTCGAGGAGTATTAGTATAAGAAGTCACTGGACTCATTAGAAGTCCAGTGTGGTTTCATAATGAGTTCCCCCATCCAAAATTCTGGAAACCATTTGTGCCAGGTGCAGAGTAAGGAAGGAGTTGATAGTGAGGAGAAATGGGGTAGAGAGAGAGGCACGAGTGTGCGGTTGCTGCCCCCCATGAAAGCACCTCCAAGAAGCTTGAGATCGGGGAGAAGGAAGGGGAGTTCTAAGGGGAGAGAATACTAAGGGGATGGATGTTGACAAATTCCCCAATTGCCAATGGTGATACTGTGGTCGTGCAGCCTGCTTTTCTGACCGTATCCCTGTTAATATTCCAAATAGGCTGGAAGAAGTCAGGCAGGTTTCAGGGGACCAGGGCAGCTGGCCTGGCCTCCTGAGCACCACAGAGGGTGTTGGGGTGGCGACCACTGCCCGAGCCTGGGTCCACCCAGGAGTGTGGTTTGTCAGGGGAGCAGAGGTGCGGTCATTGGGAGGGGAGACTCTGGGCTTTGAGAAGGTGGAACAAGTGTTCTACATCAAGGCCACTGACTAGGCTGCTTAACAAGCTAGCTCCCGGTGGGCCTGGTGGTGTAGGCCCGTAATCCCAGCTCAGGTGGGAAGATGACAGATCAAGGCCTGCCCAGTCCACAAAGTGACTTTAAGGTCTGTCTGGATAGCTTAGTGAGACTGTCTCAAGATAAAATGTTTTTAAAAGGGCTGGAGATAGGGCTCAGTGGGAGAATGCTGGCTTTGCATGTGACAGTCAGTCCCTGTGTAAGACAATCCCTAGTAGGACAAAAAATAAACAATCACAAAAAAGAAGCCAACTTCTGTCTCTGGAGTGACTGTGGGGCAATGTCCTTGTCAACTTGAGAAGTGGAAGTCGTGTTAACTCACTTCCCAGTGGGCTTAGATTACACCTTCCATTTCTCCAAGTCTGTTTTCCTGCTTGATGAATGCGGATAATTCCAGAGGTTTATTTTCAGGACCAAATAAAAGCACTTATAAAAGCAGCTTCAAATGGAAACGTGCTTGTTCATTCAAGATAGCTTTCTGAGTACTCAAGCTCTGGTTTGGGGCTACCCTCTGTCCTCCTGAGAGGGACTGGCATAAACCCCAAGATCTAGAGGGGAACAGACAGGTGACAAGGGAATGGGTGTACACAGGGAGACACCACAGGATCCGAGGAGATGCGTGGATTTTCCCTGGGAGGACCAGTGTGGCTTATAACACAAGTTCCGGTCTGAGCCCCAGATACACAGAGTAACACTGTCCCAGAGGAACCTGATTGGCAGCTGCCAGGTAAGAGTGGAGTCACAGAAAGGCCTGGGATGTGACAGGAAGTACCGTGGTGGCAGAGTGTAAGGATGACTCCATTCTCACTGTAGTCAGGGTTGTGAGATGCAAGATGGGGAAGAGATGGGGAATCCTCCAAGTGGGTTTTGGGACATCAGTTCAGGCTATCACTGGAATAGAGAGGAGGCCACAGGACGCAGGACTGTCCTCATCTTTCTCAGGCCCCTATGCCTGCCTAGGCCGATCACTCCCAGCTTCCCACCCAGTCCTTCTAGAGTCTAGCGAGGTGCTTTGGTTGGTTTGTTTTCAAGTCTCAATTGCTTTCTTGCATGTTGCTAAGACACTGAAGAAATAGTTTTGCAGACCAGAACTTGCTTTCTCGTGTTTGGTCTACCCCTTCCATACTTATCACTGTTTACATGTTATCCATTTCTCTGCTGAATTGCTTCTATTCTGGGGCAGTTCCAAGTAATCGTGCACTGTATGCATGTTCTCATACATGCATCTTTGTGAGTGTATGGATATGTTTGTGTCAGGAGATGGGAGGGATCTTGTGTACATGTACTTCAGTGCCAAACGATTTTCCAAAGTGATTTTACCAGTTTATACCCTTACTGGTAATGTATGAAAGTCAGAGTTGACAATCGTTGGTAGTGTCCCCTTTAACAATTTTAACCAGTCTTATTTTAATTCATACTACTCTGATGATTGAAAGGATGGATACTCATTCCTAGTTTCGTGGTCATCTTACTCACTTTTGTAAGATGTTTGTTCCCATCTCTTGTTCATTTTCCTAATGGCTGACTGTTGTTCTTATATTCCGCTTCCCTCTCGCCTCTTTATGGGGACAGGGTCTCTGTATGCAGCTCAGAACTCATGATCCTCCAGCGTCAGCTGCCCGGCTGCTCCAGGTGTGCACCCCGCTCACAGCTGCCCTTTGCCGAGCAAACGCAGTGAGCGCCTTCTGCTCAGGACACCTTTTCATTCTCTCAGGGAGTTTTGACTTTTAAATTATAGCCCGGTCTAATGAAGCTATGCTTTCTTTATGGTTGATGTATTCAGCATAATGTTTAAGAAATCCTTTCTGCTTTATGGAAGCTTTGTCATTTTTGCCTTCTCACATTAAAAACAACAGTTCCCGTGGAACTGATTTCATGTATGGTGTGAGGTTAGGGTCAAGTTTCTTTCTTTTTTTCTTTCTTTTTTTCACATGGATAATCAGTCCTCCCAGCTCCACATCCTGAAGAGTGCATTTCCCCCACTCCTTGTGAGAATAATGATTCGCTGACTGTACAAATTGTACATGATTCAATCCATTGGTCAATTTGTCTATCTGTGCACCAATAATATAATGACTTAACTCATAAAGGTAAGAGCATCTTGATATTTACTGAACAGTTCTCCTGAATTTGTCTATCTTGTACTTAATTGCATTTTAATGCAATTCCTTGTTTGCTGGTATGGAAAAATAGCAAGCCAGCATTTACATACTAATGCTTAAATATGCAAAAACTTTTAATTTTTTCTATAACTAAACTCTATTTGACTTTAAAGTCCTCCATTCCTACTTTAAATCTGCTGTTATCTTTGGGGAAAAAAAGTTTGTGTGTGGTTATTCCATTTTCTCCACAAATAGCTTTTTAGTTATGCATTACTTTTGCAATTTGCATTAGTTTTCTTAGAGATAAACATATGCATCCACAGTCTAATATAAATTGATATTTTAGCATCTGCAGGTGATGCAATGATCTTAGACCACTTTAATTTTATTTGTTCTTTTCTTATTTGTATGTTGTATATCTTAATTTTTACTTTTGATCTTATTAGAAATTGTTGTGATTGCTGTTTTGATATAGCTAATATTAAGTTGGATTTCTTGCTGTCATAGTTAGATAAAGGTGCCAACTTGATAGTTGAGAGTTTGAGCTCTGGCACATTTGTAGAGAATTAGTAGTTGAATTAAGCCCAGAGTGAACCTGTAGGAGGAGATTGTCTAGTTGGTGGGGGGAAGGTCCAGTCCATGGTGGGTGAGACCAGTGGAGGGGGGGAAGGTGAAAGAAATGGAGGGAACTGGTTGAGAGAGTGGGCATCCTCGTTTACCTTTAGCCAGACATGTTGGCCTGGCAAGTAAGGATTGTCCCTCTCTTAGCCATTCCGTGGTGATGGAGCGTCCAGTTCTCTTGGCCCTTGGTGTTGCAATGGGCTCTCCTGCCAAGCTGGACTAAGAACTGTATCTAGACAATTGTTCCCTTAAACTGTTTGGTAGTAATTTATCAGCGACCTTGCAAGCTAACTACTACACCCTGCATAGATAACATCGTCTGTTTCTCCTGTTTTTCCTAGAATATTTCCCAGAATAATTCCCTGGTGTTCCCTCAGTGTAGTTCTAGTGGTGATAAATTATCTCTCATTTTTCTATCTGAACATGAATTGATCTGGGTTTTTTTGGGAAGATATTTTATTGATTATGAAATTCTAGGGGCTGGAGAAGAGGCTCAGGGGTTAAGCTTCTGCCTTGCAGGCGGAAGGTCCCGAGTTGGGATCCTAGACCCCACGTACAGATGCCAGGCGGAAGCAGGGAGGAGGGGGCAGGGGGGAGGGGGGGCGGCCTGCGTTTCTGGTCCTGGTAGGGCGGAGCCTGTGAATCCCAGGGCAGAGTGAACAAGGAGGAGGTGGAGGTGGTCCATGGTGGTTCCCGAATTCGCCCGCGGTTCTACACACACACATACACACACACATACACATACACACACGCGCGCGCACGCATAATTGAATAAACAATAAAAAAAAAATTCTAAGTTAGAGCAGGGAGTGGCCTGTAATTCCCGCATTTGGAGGGGCTGAGGTGGGAAGATGGCAAATTCTGACCCAGCTTGGGCTGGAGAGTGAGAGGCTTTCTCAAAAATAAAATACAAAAACAAACTACAACACCCTCTCCCCAAATTGAAGCTGGTTGGTATGTTCTCAGGACGCTCCTCAGAATTGTGAGGCTACTAGTCTGCTGACTTCTGGCTACTTGATTTTTATTGAGAAGCTGGTTTTCTGTATTATGGGTTCTTTGGTTTTTTTTCCCCCTCTGAATATTGTTGTTGTTATCGTGGTGGGGTTTATGTGCCATAGTGCATGTACAGAGGTCTGAGGAATTTTGTGGGGTCAGTTCTCTCCTCCACCTTTATGTGGGCTCCAGGGACTGAACTCAAATTGTCAGGTTGTGTAGCCAGAGCTTTGACCCGCTGGGCCATCTGCCAGACCCCTTCCCTGGGTGCGGGGTGTGTTGACGACTTTGCTTTCGGATTTCAGCAGTTTCACATGGCTGTGTGTAGGTATTTGTATTTCTTCTAGAATCTGCTGCTAGAATCTGTAGCCCGAATTCCTTTTAGTTTTGTAGTTATATCTTATAACTTGCTTTTTACCCCTTCTTTTTCTCTCTAGTTCTGGGGCATCAGTCACATATATGTGGAATCTTTTTGGACATTCTTTTTACTTCTTTTCACTTCTAGAGACTCTAGCCTTTAGGTTCTGGCCATCAGCTACACACTTTTCTTCTGTATGTTTCTAGTTCATGAATCCTCTTTTCAGCTGAATGTAATCTATGAGCAACTCACCCACTGAATTATTTTCTTTTGAAAAATATTTATTTATTGGAGAAAGAGACAAAGAGAGAGAGAAAAGGAGGGAAAAAGAAAGAGAGAAAGAGAGGTAGGAAGGGGGGGGGAGAGACTGATTAAGAGTCTCAGAGGACAACTTTCAGAAGTCAGTTTTCTCCTTTTACCATGTGGGTTCCAGGCACCAAACTCAAGTCTCCCAGTTTTCATACAGGAACCTTTACTTGCTGGCCCCCACTGAATTCTGTTTCATATATTGTAGTTTTAGCTGCAGATTTAACATTTGACTCCTTTTTAAAAAAATATTTCCCTGTTTCTGCCAAAATTCTCTACTTCATTAATTCCAAGAACATATTAATCATGATTATTCTTAAGTCTGCTCCTAGTGATTACTAAATTTAGAGGTTTTATGCTTTTTTCCCATTTTTCTTTTCATTCTTTTTAAAAATACATTCTTTTTTATTGTGCATACTTTAAGTTCGCAACATGAAGCATATGGTACCATGTTAAGGCAGGATTAGAGCCACTGTGCTGGGATGGGTCTCTAAAGATCTTTGGAAGTCTTTGAAGTTCTCGGAAGGCCATCCCCCCCACTGCTGGGATCACTCTGAAGGAACACCCCTGCTGAGGAACTGACTCCACTCCTCCCAAAGAAAAGAGGGCCAATTTCCCCATGAAAGGATTATGGAGATGAACTCTCCTCATCCAACAAATAGCTTGATCTGTAGCCCCACGTGAGCCCTGGAGCAACTGGGTTGGGCCCCAGTGGGAGCTAACCAATGAGAAAAAGCCAGGTTCTTGGGCTGCCTAGGTGTACAAATATGTCTGACCCTGGCAGCCACCTTTGGAATCTGCCCCTCATGGCACCTGTGTGCCATGACTTCTTTCCTAGCTGCCTTGTCTTCGACTTCTGCACTGTTGGGACAATCGTTCATGTAATATTTGGTAACCACGAAGGGATATTTGACAGAGGAAAGACTGTTCTGGAACATTTGGCAGCCACGAAGGGTTAGCCAGGAGATCCATCCTGCATCAATGTCACATAGCTACTGTGAGCTGATCTCCAGTATCCTTTGTTTCTTACCAGGTGGTCGGTAGACTCCATTTTTCTATCCCTTTCTTCTTGAGGTTGTGAGGTCTACTCAATTTATTGTCTGCTGGCAAATCACCTAGACTCCACATTACACATTTCTTGTCTTATTTTTGAATTATGTCCCATGAGTTCTTTACAGCTCCCACTTCAATTGTATCCTGATGCCTTCAGCAGATTTCTTAAATGTCTTTTATTCTAATTTCAGTACAAGAGTTGGTCCAAGTTACTTTAGCCATCGATGAAGGAGAATCTAAGTTATCCAAAGTGGACCAGAGGCCGGGACCAGGTAAAGCGAATTTTTCATGATCCCCTAAACTTCTGAGAATCCAGGATACTGAAAGTGAACTCAAGCCCAAGTCTCACTTTTTGCAACTGTTCTCGGGACCTTTCCTTCCTCCCCTGTCAGCCAAGCCAAGAGTGTGAATGGCCTCTGTTTTCCTGAATTTCCCTACCACTCTTACCTCTACCCCTTGCAGGTGACACTGTAACCACATTTCTGCTTTGTGTGTCCTTTCTAGTCCTCCCAGTAGCCCTGAGGTCTGGAGAAACAGAGCTGCAACTGCAATCTCCAGCCTGGAAGGTCTGTCTTTTATGTAAAATAATGTGTATGGTAGGTGGGCACATTTTTAAAACTGAGATCTGTGAGAGAGGGGTCTTGAGAGAACATGTTCAGACTCAGGTGTCACAGATCCTTTGCCCCCTAACTCTTCTGCTCCCTAACACCTTTGGGGGCTTTTGGGAAGCTGTCCCCTCTTAAATCCAGGACAACCTTGATATTTGAATATTTGTCTTCAGCAAGTCACGGGGCCAGACCCATGTAGACCCTGCCCACTTAAAGGTGCTTTTATCAGACCCCTTCTCTTCCCTGTTTTCCCTTTCCCATCATCCCATGGTGGGGATTTGGGGGTTAAAGACAGACTGGTCATCTCAGAGGAAACTGAGTATCTGGTATCTGGACATTTCTGGTTAGATCTGTTCAGTCTGCAGAGATTGCCAGGGTATAGCTACAGACATTAATTGGCCTAATGTGAGAAAAAATTAGAAAATCAAGGGAGAAAAGAAAGAAAGTCCAAGGATTTGTTCTGCAATTATAGCTCATAACAAAGTTTCTGTACAGTCAACTCTAATAACAATGACTCACACATATGTGTGCTCACGTGTTCATGTGTGTGCATGGAGATCATGTGGGAGAAGGGAATACTTACTATGCTAGTGAGATATACAGGAATCAACTTAATTGAGGGTTGAGTTTTGAGGCACACCTATGAAGAATTATTAGTTAAGGCAGCTCCGATGGGAGATTATCTAATTGATGTAGGAAGATACAGCACATAGTCAGTGGGATCATTCCCTAGATAGGTAGATAAGATGGGGGAGGGACAGAGAGAGAGAGAGAGAGAGAGAGAAAGATGGATGGTTTGGTAGAATGACAAGCTGGAAAGTGGTTCCCTCAACTCCTGCTGTTGGTAAGAACTCTCCTGCTCACATAATGGACCGTAACCTAGAGAATCATACGTTGTAATAAAACCCCTTGTTCTCCTCTATTATTTGAGTCTTGTATTCATTGCAGCAATGGAAGTGCACTTAGGACAATTCTCAATCTTCCCCCACCCTTATCCCTGAAAGTCTGAGGTGAAAACACATATGGGTGCTATTTGATAATATGTAATGGGAGGGTATTTGGAGCCAAGTGAAGACATGCTCAACAATATTAATATCAAACAAACTTTAGACATTACATATCCTGCCTATTGGGTGCCCTTGATCCCAGAAAGAGAATGATAGTCTTTTTCTTCGTGTGTGTGTGTGTGTGTGTGTGTGTGTGCCAGTGTGTGTGTGTGCAGGTCTGTGTGCATATGAATTTGAGTATGTGTGGAGGCCCAAGGATGGTATCAAGAATCATCCTTAATCTCTTCTCCATCTCAACCTTTGAGTCTGGATCTCTAAATTTAGAGCTCAGCTATGGGACTAGACTGGCTAGTCAGCTTACTATGAGGAATCCCAGACTCTTGGCTTCCAGGGCTGGAGTTGCAGATAGCCTGGCATACCTGTCTGGCTTTTTTGTGTGTGTGTAGAACCCAGGGATCTGAACTTCTATTCTTTCACTTGGGAAGCAAACTTTAACTGCTGGACCATCTCCCCTTCCTAAACGATGGACTTCAGTGAGGAGGCGAGGCCTCCGTCAGATGGCTGTGGAACAGACAATGTGGCATTTTGCAGTGTGAGAATGGAAAGAAGTTGCGGTGACCCTTTTGCATATCCCATCATTTTCCAGATGATAGTACCAGAGTAAACTTTCTCAGGGCTGCCTAGAATATCAGTGCAAAAAAAGGATCAGAAACCAGTCTACTAGTTGTGGGCCTGTCTATTAGGCTAGCCTTAGCAGTGGAAGGGAAGGGGAGGGGAGGGGAAGACATCAATATTTTAGGAAACTTTCAAAATCTCCAAATCAAGAGTGATAGAATAAAACTGTGGTCAATGCCTGTTCCCTTTTGCTGAGCAGCGTGTATGAGGACACCCATGAGTTCGAGGCAGAAGCTGAGAGACAGGAACATCCTCCCTGGCCTCTGGGCACCCTTACTTGGCCTTGGGTGTGCTTTCTGGGGATGATGTCTGCGGAGAGAGCTGCGCAGATGAGACAGGAGTACAGAGTGGCGATTTCTGTGTGGCAGTTGCTGGTGCCAGTTGCTGGTGCCAGAGTGGCCTACTACACAGACAGTTGCTGGCTCATGACCTTGGCTGATCCTCTTTTCTGCCACAGCCTGTTTTCTGAGGCTGACTGTCTCATTTCCTGTCATTCTGCAGCTTTAGTCTCTTTAAATAAGTCACCTGCCCACTTTCAAGACAGGGTCTCACTATGTAGTCCTGGTTGATCTGGAATTGGTCATCCTCCAGCCTCAGCCTCCCAAATGCTGGCATTCAGAGTGTGCTACCATGCCTAAAAATAAGTCCCCTACTGGTTTGGAGTTGGGGTGCCTGGCTTGGACAGAGAAGCCCTGAAGTAGACCCACAGGCTGTGTACATGCAGTGCTGGGGTGGACTCTTTGCCATACACATCTCAACACAAAAAGCCAAGAGACATTGACCTTGGATGTCCAAATAAAGTGAAGTTGGAGGCTCTAATTAAATTTCACCTGGGCCTATAGCCTCACTCCAGAGAAAGGAAGTGTAAGGCAGAACATCTTTTCCTTTAATTAAAATTTTTTTCTTGCACACACATACATAATGTGTGTATATGTGTATGCCTGTGGCCCATGGAAATCCAAGGGTGTCATCCTAGATTGCTTCAACCTCCTTTTTGCATTCAGAACTGGAAGTTCAAGCTGCCACCATTTTGGTCTGGCATTTTTTTATTAATTTTTAAAATTATTTATTCAAGTGTGCATGTGTGCGTGTGTGTGTGTATAACCACGGGCAAATTCGGCAACCACCATGGACCGCCTCCACCTCCTTGTTTACTCTGCCCCAGGATTTACAGGCTCTGCCCTACCAGAATCAGAAACGCAGGCGGCTGGCTTCTGCCTGGCGTCTATACGTGAACTCGGGATCTTCCGCCTGCAAGGCAGAGGCTTAACCCCTGAGCCACCTCTCCAGCTCCTGGTCTGGCATTTTTTACGTGGGATCCAGAATCCAAACTCAGGTCCTTCTGCTTTTGAGGCAGAGTCTTAACCCCTGAGCCTTCTCTCAGCCTCCAGGTCAGAATACCTTGATGGCTCACTGGTCTGCAAGGCCCCTTTCTGGCATCTCTGACTTTCAAGTGACCACTGCCAGGTAAGGATCCACTTTCAGGCAGGGGGATGCTGACAGGGCACAGGGCACAGGGTACAAGGGACAGATTAGAGCCGTTCCCCACCAGGACTATGGTTGGGTTGCAGGGACTCCAGCAGTGGTAGGAACTCAGCCAGAGAGCTCATTGCAGGCTGGAGAACAAGCCAGCATTTGGGCATCTGCCACTCTAAGGGTACTGCCAACTGTGAATAATGTCATGCCCTTCTTCATCCTTTCTTTTCACAGGAACAGTGGCTGGGGTGCACACGAAGACCAGCTACAAAGAGTGGGACGTGGCCCACTCGCATTTCGACTGTTCACTTCTGAGCCTGCTTTAGTCCTGCTATGTTAATCAGTGTGGAGCAAGACAACCCGGTGGCTGGGAGAGCAGCGCTTTGACCTTTGGACTATATGTAGAGGGAACTAAAAATGAGACATTCCTACACCTGAACATCACCCGGAAAAGTAGGGAACCTTTTAGAAATGTAGAGTTGGAGAAAGGGTATCTAGCATAGTGTGGGTGTGGGGAGGAGGTGGAGAACGGTGACTTCTGGTTGTGCCTGTCCCTTCAATAAAGTACTTGCATTTTCATGTGACCCTCCAGATAGACGTCCACACTGTTCTCCTTTCCTTTACAGACCTAGTCCTTGAAGAATGCTTGCAGGGTCTAGGTAGGAAGACAGCAGAGGTCCACATATTGAACTTCTGTGTGGGTCAGGGCGCCTCAAAGTCTTGATCTCCTTGCCTTGGTGTCCTAGGTGGTGGGATTGGGCCTGGCTTAAATATTTAAATCCATCTGTTCCATTCTGCCACATTGGCAAACATCTATCCTAAACCTCCATGTTCTGGGCCAGATGTGGGGAGAAGGAACAGCCAGCTGTTCTTCTCTGCCACCCGTGGCTCTTCAGGGGACTGAGAACAACCCACAATGGGCTGCCGTCCCATGGCATAGATGTCCTGAGAAGTGGGACCCAGTCAAAGGGTCTGGATGCAAGCTTTTCTCTCCCCCTCTGGTCTTTTTATTCCTCATTCCTTTCCCGTTCTCGTGTGTGTGTGTGTGTGTGTGTGTGTGTGTGTGTGTGTGTGTGTGTGTGTGTGTACATGCATACATGTGTGAGTGAATGAGTGCATGTGTGTGTGTACAAGAAATGACTTGAGTGTGTGTGTCTGTGGAGGCCCAAGGGTGACATCAGGAATCATTCTGGATTATTCTTACTACTTACTACTTTGCCGGGCGAGAGATTTCCCAGGTTCTGCCTTCCAGGGCTAGAATTACAGACCATCATCATATCTGCCGGGCATTTTTATGTGGGATCTGGGGGTCTGAACTCAGGTCCTTTTGCTTGCAAGGCAAAGGCTTTGACCCCTGAGCCTCCTTTCCCCCAGCCCTCCTTTCCCATTATAAGGGTAGAAGGAGAGCAAATTGAGAAAGGTAAGGAACAGCTGTGGACAGCACTGTTTTAAATGCCACTGATAGGTGGGAATGAAGTCCACGGTGGTATAGGCAGAGGTTGCACATGCTCCCATCCACGAAGTCCTCCAGATGGGTGCCACTGCTCTTCTGTGAAGAGCAGAAGCTGTACGACCCAGGGACATTACTTTCGGAGAGGAGGGGTCAGTTGCCCCGGAAGGGGGCGCATGGCCTGGGATGGAGGGACCCCTCCCCCTCGGATCCCTGTTGGCATATGTTTCTGTCTTTTCTTCTCTGATTTCTGACTCCTCAGGTGCCCGCCTGCTTAGACATTCCAGACATTAGGGAATGAAAATGAGCTTTTTACTTTCAGGGTGTGGCTTCTAGAGGAGAAATGGAAATGGAGAACAAAACACATTTTAATTAATGCTGGGTCAGCTGAATCAGGAGGTCTGAATTCGAGAAGGGAGGAGGTTAAGCGTGGAGACCTCTGGGACTTCTCCAGAGGAAAGGCAGGCTCTGGTGTCCGAGGAAATGCTCCCTGGCCTTGTCTGCTGAGGAAGAGGGAGCTGTGGATGATCCTGCCATGTTACTCAGAACTTACAGCTGGGCAGTGTCAAGCGAGACAATGGGTTATGAGAACATTAGTCCAGAACTTTAGAGAGCCGAGGTATTCGAAGGGAAGCATCTAGCATGGCAGCCTCTATTCCCAGTGGCCTCACTTCACTCTGACCCCTGATTTCCACAGAAAGGGACAGTATAGAGAAGTGGTCATGAAAATGGAAGCCCTAGTGATGCCTTGGTCCTGGTAGAGCTAACTTATCCCCACCATCTGCCAGCTGAGCTTCTGGCGTGTCATCCATCAACGACTGCACTGGGACATCACATGTTTTGGAGCATGGCTGGGACTCTGCTGCTTGGGAAACTGACCTTGTGACCACCTCCTGGTCGAAGCCAGAAGCTCATCCTCCCAATGGTCTGAACAAGGTCTGGTTTTCCCCATCAGACGTCTCACCCTTGACTATGTGCAGCAGGAAGTCATGTGAGGAGCCACGCGAGGAGATGCCAAGTGGGGGGGCTCTGTGATCTAAGGAGCAGAGTTGTACATGATGGGTCTCAGGACAAAGCCCCTGTGTCTGGGGATGGGGCGAGTGCTGTGAGCTACCAGGTCTGTACCAAGCAGTAGCAACCAGCAAGTAACAGACTGACAGCGTGGGTTAGGGTTGTTCCCCACTTTCTTGCTTCCAGTTCATTCGGTGACTTAGTGCAAATTAGATAAGGGAACCCTCTCAAGACATACCAGTGCCCTCTGCTGGGAGAACTGTTAAAATACATGCATCTATTATATAACGCATATACAGAACTGTCTGGGCACAGCACTACTCGTAAGTGTGCAAAACACAACTCACACAACTGATCTTGGCGATTCTGCCAACCTGATCCCTCTCACCTCTGGCAGTTCTGCCAGAGACTTAATTTCCTCCTATAAAAAATAAATTTAATATTCTATGTCACCTGATGTTTGACCAGGAATCCTGACTAACAGAAATTAGAGATAATATGACCTGCTTCAAAGGGCTAGAAACCAGATGATGGATGGAGGTGAGTTTTCTGAGTAGGCACTTATGGGATCCAGATGGCTATTTCATGTTTCACTTATTAATTTTTGATGAACTCAGGAAAGAGATCAGCTCACTATCTCCCTTCCTTATCCCAGAAACCTATTGACTATTCCTTTGCCTTTGTTGTGAGGTTCAGAGTTCATGGATAATGAGAACTACAAAGTTGAAGGAAAGTGTAAGGTATATTCAACCGGAAGACTTGTGCAAAAACGGCCTTGCTCAGTCTCCATTGCTACCCGGAGGATTGCCACCAACTTGGACAAGGTTTCTCTGATGACCGAGAGTGTGTGGGCGTGTGCCCATGAACCATGGGCAAGGGAGCTTGGGTCAAGTCTGACTTTTGCTGAAGCGATCTGTTGCTGGGCTCTTCAGAGGAGATTTATGATGTCGTGCCCTTGTTAGACCCTTTATTGGCTAATGTTTTTGGTGTAGGCCAGGGTGTGGTAGGGTGGGAAAGGAGGCTGGTTTGCTGGGAGAGTTCTCCTTTCATCCTTGTATGGAAACTGGGTCTGACTCAATCCCGAAGAGAGGCAAATGGGTTGTTGGCTGGCCTCCTGCATCCTCTGCTCTTCCGGTGAACCTAGGACAGACGAGGCCCTGCCGCCTGCAGGAACCAGTCGGTAGGGCTGCTGGAGACAGCATGCTGCTTGCTCAGGTCTCCTAGCACAAAGCGGCCAGCAGGGGGAGCCCGAGAGCTGCGCTGATCCCCCCCCCCCACGTTTTCTGCCATTGAGTCTTAATCCAGCACTGAGAAAGACAGGGCACCATATCCTGGGGACAATCTCAGCAGGGAGCTTTGGAGCTGGGAAAAGGAAAACACGAGGGTTGGAAGTAGACATCCTTGATCACCAACCTCTTTGTTTCCAGAACCTCCCCCAGGATATCTGGGTCTGCAGCACTGGTGTGCAAATCCTCCTGTGCACCCTGTGGCTGCATTTGTATTCCTGAGGGAAGCCCCAAGTTCACTTGACATCTAGGGTCCCTGAAAGCATCCAAATCTGCTGTATGGTGAGCTGAGCCCCAGAAGGAAGATTGGCACAGTGGAAAAGAGAAGAGAGATTCTGTGGAAACTGCCAGGAAAAGCCTTTGCTCTATTCAGGCAGGACAGCCTTGGGGACAGACCTGACAGACAGCAATCTGTTGACTTGTCATCTTATTGTCACTCATAGATGGGTGAGGGACTACGAGGTAAGACCTTTTCACACATTCTCCTTCCAAACCTTCTTGCTGCAGGACATTAGTGCTTGAGAGAGGGACTGAGCAGTTCTGGCTTTGTGAATTGTCTCCATTCTTTTCCACTCATCAGCACCCTTCCTGGCAGTCCTTCCCCAAATCATAAGCAGGTAAGTTTTCACTTTTTCACAAAGGAAACAACAGGGACAAGATCGTCTGGGAAGCATTCCTCCCATGCTGAGTTCCGTACATCAGTATTAGTGAATGGCACTGTTGTAGCCCTCCAGTGACAGAGAGCTCACCCCTCGCAAGGGGCTTCATTCCTCTTAGAACTACTACCCAGATGTTAAGAAGTTACCTTCGAGTCAGGATATCGGTTTCTTTCCTAGTGGTTCAAGCTGGCAAAACTCTTGGCAAAACCTTGCCCCATCCATCACAGGTGGTGAAGCTCCACAGCCGGTTCTGATGTGCTCCTTAATCCTTCTCTATGTGAAGGTGCATGTTCCCTGGTCTGTTCTCAGAGGCCTCATCCTGCTTAGTTCCCTCCCTGAAGTTCTTTGGCCTTTTGGGGCCTGATGGGGCAGCTCACATCTGGGAGAGGGGATCCATGGAATTTGGCCAGGCTGGAAGGTTTTACTCCCACAAGAAGTTCAGAGACAGCTGGAGGTCAGGGCTCGCGGGGCTCCATTCCCTACTCCTTCATCTCCCACATTCCTCAGTGGGGACACAGACCCCCTCCCCCACACTCCCACGTGAGAACCAAATGCCTGAACTGCTGGGAAGGCTTAACCTATGCTCCTGTGCTTGTCCCAGTCCCTTAACTGTGAGCTGGGATATCCCAAAGCTATAGGGTAGCCAAAGACCATGCTGATGTTACTAGGAGGTTCTGAAAAGAAGGCAAATCATCCAAGACATTTTTATGCCATGGTAAATGCATACATGCAATGTAATAGAGTTCAGAGGTATGAATCTTGAACCCACCTCAGGTGACTTCAAAGAAGCCTTATCTTACAGGAAGATTGCTTCAGGTTAGTTTTTTAGATCTCATTCTATGTCTGGAGACTGGGCTGGGCTCTCTACTAAGAGATTTTTGGGTGAAGAACTAGAGGACATTCCTTTGTTACAAGAGGCCAGTAAGGTAAGAACCAGAGTAGGGAAGTGACTAGTCAGAGGAGTATAGTTTGGAATCCCAGACCCGTTCTTTTCCCTGTACCAGAAATTACTGCATATGAAGTCCCTACCACAGCAGCCAAGGGGATTGGAAATGGAGAAGGGGCATGGATTAGCCATTAGTTTCCCAAAATGTAAATCAAAGAACAATTTTCCTGCAAGAATCTGATCCTTGAGTCTGTGTTTTGAATTTCCTTCCTTCCTGCAAATCTGTATTCTCTTGTTGGAAAAGAGGCTTGGATGAAAAGAGAGAGAGATCTAAATCCTCACCAGGGCATGAAAGGTTGCAGGTGAGCATGGCAGCAAATCCAGCTGGAGGGCACTGGGTCCCGAGTCAGTGAACTTGTAGGAGTAGATGTAATACCACAGTCTGGGAATGTCCCTAGTCACGCACCACCAGTTGTTCCTGTGCAAGCACCTATGTGTGCAAGCATCCGTGTGTGCAAGCATCCGGGTGCATCCATGCACCTTGTGCTCAGACTCATCAGTGCCTCACAAAGCTGACCTGGAAGAGCCTGAAGGACTAAGACTCGGTATCCTCCTCATGCAAGACCCCCAGATCTTTGAAATGAAATGAGAAGGATACCAAACAGTTTGCTTCTACTGAAGACACTACACTAGCTTTCACACCTGAAATCCCAACACAGGAGGACGGTGAGTTTGAGGTTAGCTTGGGCTACCTAGTAAAACGCTGTCTCAAATGAAACAAAATGAAATGAAACTCCCACTATTATTCAAATGATTAAAAAAGGGTTGAAGTTTTGTGTTTTGTAAAGGTGTCTTTGACATTAAGTTTATGACACCAGATAGTCTAAATTATAAACAATGAGTCTCTTCTAGTGATTGGCTTGTTCACTGTTCTGTGAACTGCCAGTAGTCACATCTCACAGAAGTGCTATCCTCAATATCATTTAATCAAGTCAATTAATGCTTTTTAATAAATAGGCCAGAAAAATTAGCTGAGAGTTTCTGGGCAGGGATGCAGCGTGCGACCAGAGTTACGGAAGATTGTCCCTTGAATCACTAAGGCAAACGTCATTGAGTGTCATTTTACATAGAGCAGTCACATAAAAAGAGTTATAAATAGAAAAAATCCCAAAGTTCTCCCACAGACAGATGGGGAATCATAAACATAAAAAAAATGAAACAAAATACAACCACCCCTACCCCTCAGCCCATTTGCTTCAAGTTCTCATCATACAGTACTCAACATCTTTGGGTATCTTACAATGTACAACTTCAAACTGCAGCCAAGAAAACAAAATGAAAGAACTAACCAGTCATCTGAAAAAGTGAGTTTATAAGAAGTCATTACCTTTACAAAATAAAAACAAAAGCCCGACACCACTGGATTCTGCTGAGTTCCTTTGTTGGTTTTGAGTTTGGTTCAGCCGCAGTCCCTTGGCTGATTAGGGAGCGTGCATATGATGGCCGAGGGGTCCAGGAATGAGTCTGAAATGCAGACAGGGGTTTAAGAGGCAGTTGCAGATGATTGTAAGGATGGAGTGTCTGTGGCAAATCCACCTGGCTGGAATAGCATCTGGCAGCACTAGTGGGGGAGAGGTGCTTTTCTAGAGCTGCAAGAGGGACAGAGAGGACAGAGTCTGTGGTCGTCTCTGGTCTTTTTGGTGTGTGTGTGTGTGTGTGTGTGTGTGTGTGTGTGTGTGTATTTGCACAGGAAAAAGCCAAGGCAATGCAATGCACCAAGCCTTATGCACCTACAGCTCAGGGCTTGGAGATGTCAGTCACGGGCCCTTCCAAGAAATTGTACTTTCCTCTATCTACAGGCTCCTGAGAAACCAACCCAAATTCAGAGAGGCATTGGCCAGCAGAGTGGTCTGTGGCCACCAACTCTGAAATTAGTAGGCAGTGGTCTCTGCTAACCTACAAAGCCCTTCATACCCCAGCACTTCCCTGCACTTAAGCCTTTTGGTCAAATACTGCAGCCTTGTCCCTGGTCAGTGATGGAGATTAGGGGCTCAAACACTGTAGAGAGGGGTCATCAGCAAAGCCGAGGCCAGGAGAAACCCTTATTTAAGAAGCAAACAGATGAGCCCAGGGTGATTAGACCTAGCTGCCTGCAGGAATTGAAGGCAGGTAGGCAAGTGGTCAGGATGAGAAGCTGATTCTATTTTTGCATATTAGCCCAGGAAATTCTACGGCACTAGAAAGGGCACATGGGGGGTGGGCAAATATTGTTTGTTGTTCCTGGACATCTGGGTATGTTAGTGGCTGCTCCTTGGAGCTGCCCGAAGTCAGTGCCTGAAGTTTTTCTCTGCCATCCCTGTCTAGTTCTGCCACATATCTCACCTAGGCTAACATGCTGTATCCAGGTGGAGGTGATGCAAGTCTAGCAAGACAGATGTTTTCCCCAGGGACATGGGGTTGGGGAACTCCTAAGTTCCAGGAACTTTCGTGTAGGGACAGGTGTGAATATGTGTAGAGGGTGTGTATGTGTGTGTGGGGGGGGGGGTTGAGTTACTACCCCCTTTCACAGCAGGGTGACTCAGAGGCACACAGGGTTGACTGGCCCAAGGTCATAGGACAGGTAAGTTTATAATGGGCTGATTCTAGGCCAGCTCCTAGCTGCAGGAGGTCTCCTGCCCAATGGGTTTCTTTCCACCTGGAGGGTCGGCATTGCTCAGTTGGATCCTGGGACCTCTAAGCTGGGAACTTGACCCTCAAAGCAGTGTTGGAAGGGAGGGACCACCTCATAGAGCTGTTATGACTCAACCAAGGCCTGCCTGGCCAGTGGTCCTCATCTGACTGGCCTCCTACCCATGTGACCCCTCCCCATGGGGCTGCAACATGCTCCTGGCACCTCCATGCCGCCCTCTGTAGCATAAGCACCCTGGTGCCATCCTGTGTGATAGGTACCAGGCCTCGGGTACCAGCAAAAGAGAGACACTGTCCTCCTAGGCTAGGGAAATACCATCACTGCTAAAGCACATGCTCTCTCTTTTCCCTTGGTGTTTGCCAAACAGCGAGTTCAGACCCTTGGATGGGGCAGGGGCAGGGCCAGGGACTGGGGGTGGACCAGGGCCAGCCTAGTTGTTGGCTTCAGACATAGAGGCCACGTGGTTGAGGCCGGCGAGGCCCGGGAGGCCCGCCAAGCCCGCGGCCCAGGGGTCTGGCAGTGGGAAGTAGGGCCGCGCGGCGGCCACGTTCTCGGCCAGCGCCAGGGCCAGGAGGCCGCCCGCGTTCCTCTCGGCCTCGAGCTGAGCGCGGCCGAACAGCTTCATCTGCGTCTCCTCGAACTGCCGCTCCAGCTCCTGCAGGCTCAGGGCGCCCTTGGGCGCGGCTAGGAAGTGCTTGGCCGGGCTGGGCCCCGGGAGGCACACGGCCGCCCCGCCCAGGTGGCCGCCCACCTCGCCCAGCGCGGGCGGCACCACGAAGGCCGCCTTGTCGGGCGCGGGGCCGCCGGGCCCGAAGAGCAGGCTGGCGGCCCTCCAGGCGGCGGGCTTGCGGCCGCGCCGGGGCCGCGCCATGCGGCAGCTCTGCCGTTTGATGTGGCGGTGCAGGTGGTCGGAGCGCGTGAAGCTCTTGTAGCAGAACTCGCACTGGTAGGGCCGCACGCCCGTGTGGATGCGCATGTGGTTCTTGAGGTCGTAGTTGTGCACGAACTTCGCGTTGCAGTGAATACACAGGTAGGGCCGCTCCCCCGTGTGCTTCCGCATGTGAATCTTCAGCTTGTCCTGCCTGCGAGGAAACCCAAGATTCAGACTGAGCGCGCTGCAGCCGGGCATTGCTTTCTCTTTTCCCACAACCTGCTAACTCTCCCGGTTTCCAAGATATTAACTCCAGAGTGGCGTGTATACTAGGCCACATTTCTGCTTCACCTCAAACAAGTGTGTCCAACTTATCTGGGTTAGAGACATGGGGAGGAAGAAGTGTTTGGAAAGAACACCTCCCTTTACACACACTGATTATGAGGGGGCCCACTCCTGAACACTAGAAAATAAGCTTGCTAGAAAGGTAGGTTCCCAAAAGTCAGCATTCTGATGGTAGTCCTGGAATGGTGTAGGGACTTCTGTAGTGGACTGTCCTTTAATCTCCTGCCCTCTCCGACCTGCCCTCTGGATGCCTCCTGTGTTTCTGTAGTATCCTATGCCTTCCTCTCCAATCACCCCCCTCTGACTGTTGGTGGCTGTCTGTTTTCAGCACTAATCTGGAAGTTCCAGAGGCTGGTACACCTTGTTCAGAGCTTCTGCCCTGTGGTTTCTTATCTAAGCCCTGGCTGTGTTCTCTACAGACATTTCAGGGCTTACAAAAGAGCCAGGTGTAGCAAGAATGCAGCCAGAGCTCTTGGGGTTTTAAGAGCATTATTCAGAGGCCAGGCATGGGACAGGGAGGGGCTCCTAGATTTCTGGGAGGCCCTGCTCCAGCTGCAGGCCCACCTCCCACTCGCTGAATGACCTTAAGGCTAGTAAGGTAACCTCCAGGCAAAGCCAAGGCCAGATATCAACATCCATTGCCCAGGGTTGCTGAAGGGACCAATTTGCTTGAGCCAGAGTTCATACCCCTCCTGTGGCCCCAAAAGGAAAGCTGACCTCCTTGGATTGTTGTCTAAGGACTGAGTACCCAGAACACGCGCATAAGAAGCCTTTCAGTCTGAGTGGGTGGGGGCAGCTGGGTGGCGGCTGGCCCTTCTAGGATCATCCAGCTGTTTTCCCCAAGTGGTTGGAGGTCGGAAACACTTCAGGCTGTGTGCACCACCTCCCTGCAGGTGGGTCTTGGGTGGGACCTCTGCTGTAATTCCAGGCTGGGATTTGAGGTCAGAGCAGATGCGGAGTCCAAGTGGCCTCCCTAAAATGGCCAGAATTAAACCACCCTCAACATAACCCTGGACAGCAGAAGCCACCAGGTTGTCCCACGACCACTAGAGGTCGCACCAATTCTCATTTTGAAAACAGTTTTCCCAGGGTGCCAGCAGGAGACCTGTTCTAGGGCTTGCTGAAGGGGGGCAGAGCCAAGAGGGGAGTTAGGGGGTATGGTGCCCCGTGTGGGTTTTTCTCACATCTGATCCTTCTCCCACAACCTCCAGCCACCCTGGCCTATTTGGTTTCCTGCTATAATTTCCTAGTGCCAGCAGCACATGCTGGGTAGCACCTAAACCCAGGAGAGTGAATGTTTGAGCAGAAGGGGACTCAGGGAGTCGCCTCTGTACTGTGACCTGTGTTAAAATGTAAGGGCTGTGTGAACCCCTGCTGTGATGATGCAAATAAGTAAATTCCAAGGGGCATGGCTTGGACTCTACCAATTCACCCAGGCTTTGGCGGCAACACAGATATTAGGCTCGCTCATTGGTTGGGTAACTCACTCCTTCACCGGGGTCTAGTAGATGGTTTTGTTCAGAGTCATCTGTGGAGTTTGAAATCCATCACCTCATTTATTCCATGCCACAACTTTAGAAATTCATGTGCCATGATTCCCACAGAGATTGTAATGTTACCTTTGCAGACCTCCTCATTCTGGCTTGCATAGGTGCTAAGTAAACTGTAGCTTCTCTCCTCTGGCATACCTCACTCTATCCTTGGGGCCTCATGCCTGGATACCCTCTCACTCTTTCCTCCCAGCCTTGAGCCTCTCTCTTCCTGCCCTTTCCACCTGCACTGGTATTTTCAGTTCTAAGTGTGTGCATACATGCTTGTCCAGGCGCGTGGGGGCCTGTGCACTCTTCTACCTTCTCCACCTTACTCTTTCTGTTGTTGTTGAGACAGGGTCTCTAAGTTAAACCCAGAGCTCAAAGATAGGGGTGGTCTGGCTACTCAGCTTTCTCTAGGGATTTTTAGTCTCCACTTTCTGATGCTGGAATTACAAGAGAGGTTTCTACACCCACCTAGATTTTTTTTTTTTGTATGTGTGTATGGGGTGCATGCACGTTGTGTGTGTGTGTGTGTGTGTGTGTGTGTACATTAGTGTACTTGAGTTTGAGTTCCCCTAGAGGCCCAAGGGTGATATCGGGAATCATCCTTGATCACTTTTCTACTTTATTGTTATAAACCTGGGTCTCTAATTAAACCCAGACATGGCATTACTCTAGCTAGCAAACTTGTTCTGGGGATTCCTGGACATTTCAGGGTTAGAATTACAGGTGGGCTGCCATACCAGCCCAACATTTTTATGTGGGATCCGGGGATTTGAACTTTTATCCTTTTGCTTGTGAGGCAAAGTCATCTCCCCAGACTCCCACCTGGTATTCTTATGTGAGACCTGGGGTCTGAAGTACAATCCTTTATCCCAATCCTTTATCCATTACCCAGGTGCTTTTATTCACTAAGTCACCTGCCTCGTGCCTTTTAAGATAGCATCTTACACAGCTCAGGGTGGGCTCGGACTCACTGTATAGTTAAAGTTGACTTTAAATTTCCAATCTTCCTACCTCTACCTCTCAAGTGCTAGACTATCAGGCATGCACCACTAAGGCAGTGTGGGGACGGAAGCCAGGGATTTGTGCTCACTGGGGAAGCACCCTATCCCACTGAGCTACTTCCCCAGCGCTCCAAGTTCACTTTTACAAACGGCTCTTCACGGATGTCTCCTGTTCCAAATATCCACTGATCTTTCAAGGACAAAGTCAAAAATGATCCTCTGCAAACTGTCCAGTCCATTCAGGTCTTAGGCTGTCACCTAGGTCTCTGGTTTTCCAGACACCAGTGACCCGAACACTTGTCTTCAAGGCACATCCCCAGAGGAACAAAGAGAAAGCAACAAAATAAGGCAAGACTTAGCATGCCTATGGCCCTGGGTTCAGTCCCGACCTTGGAAGAGGAAAAAAAAAAAAGCACACAAGCAAACAAATGAACCAACACAACCAACCAACCCAAACGACAGAGGTGCCAGCAGCTCTTCTGGGCAGTGCTTCCTACATATCTCCGCTGCTCTCCCAACAGGCCTTGGGGGACCAAGACTCTCCTCTGCATGTGCCTGTCACTGCTTTTCCTCTAGCAGCTCTAGGCAGGGAAAGACACCTGTCCAGAGGTAGCTTGGCTGGTGTCCTGACTCTATGGTGTGCTGTTTCCTGGCAAGGCCTCCATGTGTATCTTGGTTCGCTGGGAGCTACGGGGCCCAGGAGGCAGTGAATCCACAGGCAAGGATAAGAGATCCAGGAAGTGCAGGAAAGGGACACAGGCTCAGGGGCATGATCTCCCTGTGGATTGACTTGCAGTGACCCAGACATTCTGCCTGGTATTCCTGGTGCATATGAAGTGACCGTTACCACTGTTCCTTCAGGCAACAGAGGCAGAGACTAGAGGCAATGGGGTTATGGCTCCTTCACTTTTGGCAATGTTCAAATGAGGTCTAAAAACTTGGAAGCAGCCTTAGGGAGAGCCTACCCTGTCCTTGCAAATAATACCTTGGAAACTGTGCCCAGACTCACACATCTGGGCAGAGGTAGAAGCCAGCCCAACTCCCAGGCCTTCTGATAACCACCAGATACTCTTCCCAAAGTGTCATGATGCCCCTTGGTCATTCGTTCAGTGACAGCTATTCCATTCAGTGTAGGGAATACACTGCCCATGTGACGCATGCAGGTGGCACTGTTGCAAGCGGTTCTTTTGTACTATGCACCATGTACAATGCTGAATATAGGTTATGTATGTCCTGCATTTGTTGACTGACCAGCAAGGACCAGTTCAGAACTCCCTGATCCAACTCCAGTGTGCTCCTTCCTGGCCCTGCAATCTTCGCCTGCCATCTTGCTCCATCTCCCTGCAGCCCGGCCCATCGCAGTCTCCTGCTAGTCCGGGAGGAGGAGGCTCATTGTCGGGAAGAAGGCTTGAGTCTTAACAGCTTGTCCCAGTAAAAGGCAAGGTCCTGGCCTGGGCTCCGGCCTCTGGAAAGGTTCCCAATCAGCCTGATGTCTCCCGGTACTGTCCACCCAGACTGACTTCCTGATCTCACTGTTAATGAACATTCTGCGAACATATTGAGGTTTCTAGAGCTGCTGGGAGAGTTGCACTGGAAAGAAAGAGAGAGAGAGAGAGAGAGAGAGACAGAGAGAGAGAGAGAGAGAGAGAGAAAAGAAGAAGGAAGGAAGGAGGGAGGGAAGGAAGGGAGGGAAGGAGGGAGGGAAGGAGGGAGGGAGGGAGGGAGGGAGGGAGGACACCCAGCCCAGGTTCTGTGTGCAGAGAGCAGGCCGTTGCTGGGGACACAGTGGTCTTCACTGAGCTGGCACTGTAGGTGGGATGCTGGACGCCTTCAGAGTGATTTGCAGGGGACCCTTCAAAAGCAGGTGACATTATGGCTCTTAGGGAACCAGGGCCATTCGACCTTCTTTCATGACCTGTTCTCCAGTGGACCTCCGGACAGTCTATTTTCATTCTGTCTCTATCTCTACTGTCTGCCATGGCAGGGAAACTCATGCGAAGCAGAGTGTGGGTTGTCCAAGGTGCTCAGGAGGGGTACCAGTCTGGCTGTGGTTTCTAGGAGCTCTTGGTCAAAGGACTGTGTGACACACAGAGAAGGGCCTGTGATCGAGTATGCAGAGTAAAGGCACGGAGCGAGATCGGGGGATGCCCAGCACATCCATCCACAGGTGTCCCCTTTTCGTCATGTCCTTTAGGACGTATATATACTCAGCATCTTTTCCGGCTGAGTCCTGCAGTTCTTGTCTTTGGCTGCTCGTCTCCACACTCTCTAAGAATTGAGGGTGATGGGTCCCCCAACCCTACAGTGAACTAGAGCTGCGTCTTTCCTCAGCCAGATGTCACTGGGTCTGGCTTGGCTGCCTCTGACTAGCATGGGCACTAGCCTGTCTCTGGAAGGAAATGGCCCAGCCTTAGGCTCTCAAAACCCAGTTAGCTACATGGGGATCTGAGTTAGGTGACAGCAAGGGGTCATAGGCAGGGACAGCCAGTGAAACTTATGAGGTCCTTGCCTGTGGGCATTTCATACCTAAAGTAGGTCACTGTTGGATCATAGGTGGGACTGGCTGAAACTGAGAGCTGACTCAGAGGAACAGACAATACCACGGTGAAGGGGGTGTCCCTCTTGAGAGCTGTAGAATGAAGGCAGCAGGCAGGACTTGGAAGTGACTGGGGTTCTTCTAGAAGGCCCCCAACTTAGGTATTGCCACAGAAGTCATTAGGAGTGGTGTACCCACGCGGTGTGGACATTCTAGGAAGTGGTTTCTGGAAGACACAACTTAGAGACTAAACCAAAGGGCTATCATGCAGGGGAAGAGTAGGTCCTCCTACATCCAGTGCACAGCTGACCTGGTCGGAAGGCCCGAGCTCTGCCAGCACTGAGGAGGAACGAGAGGCCCTCCTCAGAGACAGGAACCGAGCCATGGGGAGGAAGAACTGGCTCTAGAGGTTGGCGGCCCTTTCAGCTTCTTTGGGGCTCAGTACGGGGGAGTGATGGAGCTTGCGAGGGAGTTGGATCTGAAGGCAGCTGACCTGCTGAAGAATCTCAAGTAGGGAGGAGGGGAAGGTGTGCCAAGGGATCCATCCACAAAGCAGTCAACATGGAAAGGCTGTGAAAGGACTTGGCTGTAGACGGGAAAACCTCAAACTGGCGATCCAGGCCTGGGGCTTTAGAGGCCAGGAAAGAGTCTTGCAGGGCCGCCCCAGGGAGGACAGTGCGCGAAGGGCCAGTGGCCATGAGGAATGTGGTGGGGATCTTTCAGCAGAGGGCCGCAGCCCACGGGGAAAAGAAGTCCCTGATGGGAGTTGGAATTCCAGGGAAATCTCCTCTGCCCCCCCCCCCCTTCTACTAGAGAGAGGCCCCTTTATAAAGCCTGCTTTGTGGGCAGAGCTCAGGGCAGTTCGAACCAAGCAAGGGATGGGGGTGGGATGCAGCTGTTGCTGCTGTGGACAGGCCTGGAGCCCAGACGGCTGTCATCTCACTAAACAGGAGTTACTGGGGAGGTGGGGGGGGCAGGGCAGAGGCTGGTGACCAGAACCGCTCTAGGACTGAGCTGGCATGGAAGGGTAGAGAGACTACAGGCACAGAGGCCAAGTGGCTATCAGGAATGCGAGGGAGGAAACATTCTGGAATTTCCCCTTTACACAAAGCCAGCACTGACACCTGAACCGGGAGCCTGTCCTGCTGAATGTTCTAGTGCCCGGAGGCAAGAAGCCTGTCTGTAAAGACGACCAACCTTAAAACTTTCCCTATGAAAGGCAGGGTCTGTAGACAGAAGGCTAGGTGTCATAGTTAAGCACAGGTGTCAACTTGACTGTTGAGGGTTTGAGCTCTGGGCACAGTTGTAGAGAGTTGATGGTTGAATTAAGCCCAGAGCAAACCTGAAGGAGATTGTCTAGCTGGTAGGGAAGACCCAGCCCATGGTGGGTGGGATTAGGCCCTGGATAAAACACAGAGAGCTGGTTGAGAGAAGGCATCCTTCTGTATATCTGGCCAGACATGCCAGTGTGGCCAGTTCCCTCGGCCCTGGTGTTGGTGTGTGCTCTCCCATCAAGCTCGACTAAGAACTGTAACCGGACTGTTGTAAGAAAGTAAACCCCTTGTTCCCTCAAGCTGTGTTCTGGTCATTTATCAGCAACCATGCAGGCAGACTGCAACAGAATTTAGTATCAGAAGTGGGGTGTTGATGATAAATCTGACTATGTGGACTCTATGGCTTTTGAACGGTTTTGCTGGACAAGATTTGAAATGTTTGAAGATTTTGACTTTGTGGATTTCCAATACCGTTCTGCAGAGTTTGGTGGGCCATTTGGAAAATTGTGATGCTGAGAGCATAATGAATTGTTTGGGCCCAGTTTCTGAGGAGGGGAACAAGGACTTTGTTAAAGCTGAATTTAAAGAGGATGGACTGGTTTGCTTGACAGAGGAGAGCTGTGTTGGCAACCTTAAAGGTTGAAATGTGCAAAGGGCAGGCAGCAGAATATCTGCTGCTGTTGTAGAAATGAGGATCAGTGAAGGAAAACCTAGTGACTTGCACTGGGACGGTGGAAGATGTGAAAACCACTGTATGGCAAGTTTGTGGTTTGGAAACTCAGATTCCTTCAGGGGCCGAAAGCCCAAGTTAAAGCCACTTCTTGCCCTTTGGAAGTTTGGTTGCCTAAAAGAGGCTTTTCCAGCATCAGCGCACAAAACTTGGTATAGCTGTGGCTCGAGTGAACCAAGCTTCGTTTCAAACTCACTTCAGAGTCTGGCAGTGTCCCCCAGGTGGTACTGGTTTTGGTATATGATTACGGGGTTCATGAAGAGCAGCAAAAGCTTGGCACCAAGTGGCAGGTGTAGAGTCCTGCAAGAGAAGGTGAAGCTTATAGCTGCAGAGGAGAACCCAGAGTGTTTGAGATGCCAGAACCGTAGGACTGCTGCTGAGGACGACTGCGAGTGGAGATTCAGCCTGGTTCAAAGAACTCTGCTTTTATAACTTGGAGCTGCAAACAGAAACTGGGAATGCCTAGAAATCTATGAGCCACCTTGACTATGATGAGCAACAGAAGATAGACACTGAAGTAAAGGATGTGATATTTGATTTTCTGGACTTTAATCTTTTTAATGTTTTCTTATTGTTTAAAATCTTTCTGTTTTAATGTTTTACCTGTTTTAAAGTATTTAACTTATTTCTAATTAAGAAGGTTGAGAACTTTGAACTTTTAAAATATTGGAACTGAACTTTTAATAAGAGAACATTTTAAATTTGTCCATGAAATGTATTTATATTTTTAAAGATAACTTTTAACATCTATGGGGACAAGAAAAGGTTACAGTTTAAAAGTGCACAGGTGTCGACTTGACTGTTGAGGGTTTGAGCTCTGGGCACAGTTGTAGAGAGTTGATGGTTGAGTTAAGCCCAGAGCAAACCTGAAGGAGATTGTCTAGCTGATAGGGAAGACCCAGCCCATGGAGGGTGGGATTAGGTCCTAGATAAATCACAGAGAGCTGGTTGAAAGAGTTGGCATCCTTCTGTATACCTGGCCAGACATGCTGTTCTGGCAAGTAAGGATTGTCCATCTCTCAGCCATTATGCAGTGATGGTGTGGCCAGTTCCCTCGCCCTGGTGTTGGTGTGTGCTCTCCCGTCAAGCTCGACTAAGAACTGTAACCGGACTGTTGTAAGAAAGTAAACCCCTTGTTCCCTCAAGCTGTGTTCTGGTCATTTATCAGCAACCATGCAGACAGACTGCAACACTAGGAAAAGACTGGAGGAGGGAGGCAGGAAGGAGGGAAGGGACTTAGCATGTGGAGCTGTCTAGGCTGAGGTGCACACCCTGCTGAAGCCACGGGCCTGGTGTCCTCCCTTGGTCATCCTGTCCTGGAACAGGCACAGGAGGTTAGGAGGCTGGGCATGTGCCTGGGACCGAGTTCACAGCTAGTGCTTCCCGATCAGGCCTGTGTCTTTGAAATCCTTGAGGCTGGGGTGACAGAGGGTTGCTGCAATTTCAGGCTGCAGCAAGGTCCCTGCTAAAGAGGAATGTGTTGCCTTTGAACTTGGCTTTCTCATAAACTCTGTAAGTCGATGATTCGATTAAGCCTTGTCTAGGTGTTCTAGTCCATCTTGCCCTGTGGGGCCAAGAGAATTCAGGAGAAGAGAATAGCATGTATGGTGCGACAGTGCATCAGAGAGCTGGGACACTATCAGGGACACCTAAGGGGAAGTGAATCTGGGAGCCTGGGGTCCAGCTGTCCTGTGGGATAATGGGGACCGAATGCCCTGAGGTCAGCATTGGTGGGTCACTATAGCTATGAGTAACTCGATGTCAAGAGGAAAGTAACACAGTACTGGTTGCAGACTATCTCTCTTCTATCCCTCCAGAAGCATCCAGGACAGATTCTGTCTGGGACTCCCACTCTGGAAGCAGTTGGTGGGCAGATAAAGTGCCCTCCTACCCGCAACAGCCCTCGTCATTTTATAGGTCCATCCTGTTTTCTCCGTGAAAGGCACCGCCCCTGATTGACGTCTGCCTAGCTGGAAAAGTCGCTCTATCTTTAAAGGCTAAAGTTTTCAGCTCCTTGAGCAAAATTAGAGAAATAAAATTTACAGGGCATGTGGGGGACAGAGACACCATTAGAGTAAGTGGGAACACGTCAGAGAAGTTCTTTAAAGGGGATGGTGCAATGGGAAAGCCATGGCTTTGTCCACATCAGGCAAGGGAGGTCACTCACCAGAACGTGGATCTGGCTGGGAAAACCCACCTCACATCAGGGACGTCAGTGGTACTAATTAAGGCTACTTTTTCCAAAAAAAAAAAAAAAAAAGAAACTTGGCAGCGAGCAGGGAGCAGGTAGGTGTAACTCCCTTTCCCCATTACCACCAGTTTTGACTATAAAAGTTGCTTCACAGAGAACATACATAACCCAACTGCTGAACAGGATATTTCTCAAAGATGACAGGCTTATAATGTGCTGGCTTCAAAGCCCACAACAGCATGAGGTTATCCTTCCAACGTGGAGACGTAAAGGGAGAACATAAATGCAGATGCACTGTGTCAGGGGACGGAAAGCACCTTTGTGGGTCACTGCAGCCTCTTGGTCATAAACTTCATTGTCACATGACATCTGGAATTCCAGTCTCAGCTGTGCCAGTACACAGATGCACCTACCAGTGGCCAGCTAGCCATGGGTGACGCAACAAAGAAACCCAGTGTATAGAGTCTGCTTAATTAGGGATGGTTGCTGCCATGAGACAAGGGACTACCCTCTATGGAGACTGTCTCAGTAGCTCCATAAATTTTCTGTGGGGAAAGGACACTGGGGAGGGGTAAGGAAACAAGGAGCTAGAGTTTCTTGCCATCTCTTGAATAGCTCTGCTCTGACCTATTTTATATCTTGGGCTTCTCCTAAATATATAAGAAAATATTCTAGCTATAAAAGGGCAGGTGTGTGTGTGTGTGTGTGTGTGTGTGTGTGTGTGTGTGTGTGTGCGCGTGCGTGTGTGTTGGAAGGGCAGGCGTATACTTCTTCCCACTGTGTGTATGTGAAGGTCAGAGATCAAACCTTGTTTGAAAGGGTATCTCTTTGTCCTCGACTGCTGTCCCACAAACTTTCAGGGATTTTCCTGCCTCTACCTCCCATCTCCTCCAGGAGCACTAGAATACATATATGTGATACTGTACCCAGTTTCATGTGGTTTCTGGGGATTCAAACTCAGGTCCTCACCCTCAATATGTCAGGTGATTTCCACTGAGTCTTCTCCCCAGATGCCTAAAAGGGCTTTGAAAATCAGCCCACCAGGCAAGGCCTAGCACGCATCTTAGACATGGTCTTGTGTGTCTAGAACCCAGGTGGGATGCTCTCCATCCCTGCCCTCCCAGCCCCCTCTCCGTTAACACCTCACAGCATCTGGCTTTGTCCCTGTCCCCTCCCCCACCCGTGCCCCAGCCCACCCTTGCCTCCACCTGCACACCTGGTGAAGCGGACCTCGCAGATGCTGCACATGTACGGCTTCTCCCCGGTGTGGGTCCTCATGTGCCGAGGCAGCTTCCCGGCCCCCATGATGACCTTGTGGCAGATGGGGCACTGCTGAGAGGCCTTGGGCTTCAGCTTGCGCTCCTCTACCAGTGGCCAGGGTGGGAAGAGGCTCCCTAGGTGGGTGGCACTCAGGAAGTTGAGATAGGCACCATAGTCGTTCTCTGCCTTGATGGGGCCTAGCGGCCCCCCAGGCAGGTCAGGGAACATGTCCTTGAAGAAGTCACTAGGGAAGGGTGGTGGTTGGGGCGGGGGCAGCTCCTCCTTCTCCTCCTCCTTGATCTTGCGGTTCTTGATGACTAGATCCAGTGGTCCACTGTCCATGGGCTGCTCAGGCAACTGGGCAAAGGCACCAAAGTCCCCCGGCCAGAGGTGTGGGAAGAAGTCTGGGGCAAATGGAGATAAAGAGGCTCCCCTGTCGGGGATGTTGGCTTTGGGGTACAGGTTCTCCCTCAGCAGAGATTCAATGGAGAAGTCTCGGATCACACCCAAGTGGCCAGGGCTGCCAGGCTGAAAGGAGTCAGGGAAGTCCCTGGGTGTGTCCGAATAGGCCTTCTCTGTGAGATCGTCCGTCTTGGAGGGGCTCTGGGGGCAGTTGATATCCTGAGGGTCGGGCAAGTTTTCCTGGTCAGCAAAGTCCTCAGTGTCATCATCGTCATCATCCTCTTCTTCCTCCTCTTCTTCCTCTTCATCCTCTTCGTCATCATCGTCTTCGTCATCATCGTCGTCCTCCTTGTCCTCCTCCTCGCCGCCGTCGCCGCCGGGCTCCATGATCTCCAGGCAGACGTTCACGATGCACTGGATCTCCAGCATCCTGGCGGCATTGAGGATGTGCTTGACGTTGGAGGCGGTGATGGTGAGCGTGGAGGTGTAGGCGAACTCCAGGATGGCAGCCAGAGCCTCTGGCTGCACGAAGTCGATTTCGTAGACGTAGGGCTGGCTGGCCAGGTTGCCGGCGGTGAAGAGCTTCTTGAAGTACTTGCTGCAAGCGGCCAGCACCGAGCGGTGGGTGCGGTACTCCTGCTCCTGCACCACCAGCAGCACGTCACACAGCAGCCCCGCATGCCGCTGTTCGTTGAGGCTGCACAGCACCTCGCTGCTGTGGTTGGGGAAGGGGATGCCGATGAGCTCGTCAATGCCATTGGCCATGTTCTCAGCCAGAGCCCTGTGGGAACACACATTGGATGAATGAGCGCAGTGAGACAGGACCATTTGCTTAACCTACATCTAGTTTTGCTAAAGATTTTCCCTCCATGAAGAAGCTGGCCTTTCACCTCTCAGTGGCCAAGCCTCACCTGCCAGTCGCAGCTCCACCCAGACTTGAGTTTTCTCTGCCCTCAAGGACTCTGGGAATTTGTTTTTTTAGTAAGCAGCAGGCATTAGTTACTTAGGAAAAGTCTCGGACAACTTTTGAAGGATTGATTCACAGACTTCTGCTCTGTTAAGGTGGATTTCAAAAGAGCAGGATGCACAGCCACATGACACAGAGACTGTGTGGTACTTGTTCTGAGAAGCGCTCTGGTTTGCTTCTCAAAGCCCATAAGGAAATGGTACTACATTTTTGCACTGGCTACTAGCAAGTGGACAGGGGTGCCTTGAGGGCATAATGCTTGCCTCCTACCCTCCGTCTGGCTTCACTGAGGTTGATGGAGGTTTCCTTAACATTTGTAATTCTTAATCTTGCTTTAAATACTAACCACCCATAAGTGAAGGTATATGAGCTGCTTTACTTGTAACTGGACATTTAAAGTCATATGGATGCAAGCACGCTGTTAATTAATCACATCTGGGTCCATTAACATAACAGCTGTATAGACTCCTGGGAAGAGCCCCTGGTTTTGAGATTTCTTGTCCTTATGGATGGCCCTGACTTACAATGTTCTGATTTAGGAATCGTCAACTTTGTGATGGTGTAAAAGTGGTTGTTTTTTAACTTTTAATGTAGTATTTAAATAAGTTCTAAGAGAGATGGCGACACTTTATTATAAAAACATCCATCCTGTGTTAGATAATCATGCTTAGCTGTAGGTTAATGTTAAGTGTCCTGAGCATGTTGAAAGCAGACTTGATAGTAGCTCTGGTGTAGTAACTGAAGTTATGAATCACAATTTTTTCAGCTTTCCATGTGCTTACTAGGCTGGAGCCTCATCACAGTCAAGAAAAACCTATAAGAAGTCACTGTGAAGTATGGCTAGTGGAAGCACTAGGAGAGACTCCATCCTTTCCTCTCATAATTCCAGCCCAAATTAACATTTGCAACCTGGACAAAATTCAAGTTTCTGCCAGAGCATGTGGGAGTCTTTCTACTTAGGGTAAAGTTTCAATACTGTCCACAAACAAATTCTAGCAAAGGTTTGACTCTTATTGAAGTACCATTAAAATGGAAAAAAAAAGAGAGAATCCCATGTCCCACTACCTAATGGAAGAACTCTCTACATGTCTAGCTATTGAAAGTCTCAGATCCAGAGAGGCAGGAGCAGGGTTAAAGAAGAGTGGGGAATCCTGGGCCTAGGAGCTGGTGGGGGTGCATGGTGCTAGGTATACTTCACCTTTCCTTTCAACACCCCACCTCTCTCCAGACCAAGTGCTCAGGACTTTCCCAGAATGCAAACTTCATTTTTTTTCCCTGCTTGTCATTAAAAGCCCCAGAAACCCCAGAAGCCACAGGGTTGCTCCCTAAATATTTACTGGGCACACTTTCTGATTTTGTTTTTTAACGCGGGACCTGGGATCCGAACTCAAAACCTTCTGCTTGTGAGACAGCAGTTGCCCTGAGCCATCTCTCCAGCCCTGGGCACACTTTCTGAACCAGGCACTCACTGGGCTCTAGGTGCACGTGTCAAGAAGGCTTCATGCTGTGACAGACATTTTGGACACCACTGAGATAGAAATAAAGCAGGCTTCACCAAAGAGGTTCACAGGTGGCAAATAAGCCCTCTTAGCCATTATGGAAATGCAACTTATAACCATAAAGCGATGTCACTACATTTCTATTAGTGTGGCTAAAATGGAAAATGGTGAAGCTTCAAAAGCTGGTGAGGATGGGGAGAAAAATGGATCACTTGGGCACTGCCAGGCCAGCCTCCTTCAAAAGCACTTCAAGAGTATTTCTTTTAAAGACATATAAATCCCCCATGACCACTTGATCCAGAGTTGGCACTGCTGGGCATTCATCCCAAGGAACCGAAAACCATGAGCATCTATTTGCAGAATAGCCCTGAGCTGGAACCACCCTGATGCCCGACAACAGACAGGTGGCTATGCAGACTGTGGTGCATCCGTGCCCTGCAGCCTGACTCAGCAATGAAAGGACCTCGACCCTGCATGCATGCAGCAGCTGGATGGGTCTCCAGAGAGTTTCAATGAGTGAAGAGAATCAATAAAAATGTATACTTCCCTATAGAAATGGAGAACAGGTGAGGGGTTACCAATAACTAAAGACAGAGTGTTCCTGGTTACCAGAGCAACAGGAGGGACTTGTGCACTGGAACATTCTGTGGCTTGTCCATATTGACATCAGTATGTTGAATGTGATGCTGTGCTATGGTTCCTCAGATGTGCCATGTGGGCAGCTACCATATTGTCTCTGCATTATCTTTTACAACACATTATCTCTTAGCCACACTAATAGAAATGTAGTGACATCGCTTTATGGTTTTATAAAATTATCTCAAAAGAGAAAAATTAAACTTAAGAAAGAAAATGAGGTCTATCCAGATGGCTCAAGACTTAAGTTCAGGTCCTCAGAACCCTGGGCATCCCTCCTGTAATTCCAGCCTCAGAAAGTGGAAACAGGGAATCTTCAGAGCAACTTGGCTATCTACACTTAGCCATATCGGTGAGCTCTGGGTTTGATTGAGAGGCCTCGCCTCAGGGAATAAAGTGGAAGAGCAATCAAAGTTGATTCCAAAATCGACCAATGGCCTCCATATGCACGCACACACGTGAGCAAACACACATGCACACATTCACAAAAATAAAAATAAATCAAACAACAGAAAACAACTTAAACTGACCCCCTTGTCATTTCTATCTTCCATTTATTAGAGAGTATGATACAAGAAGTACTTATCCAGAAATGGGAGAGGAATGATGCTTCCTTAAAGAAATCTGGGCTCTCATTTGGTCTGAGATTACAAGAGACCAGAAGATTTGCTCTGAGAATGTATGGGAAATCATGGGAAACACTGTCCTGGGCTGTGGGAATGGCAATTTCATAAGGTCCTGAGGGGGGACAGGCTCTGTTCTAAGTGGTACATTTAGCTTGCTCTTGACCTGCGACAGGTTGCTCACTTCTGCACTTCCCGGGAGCTTGGGTGGGACATGCTCACCCTTGTCCCTCTACAACCTGTGCAGTCTAACTGGTAGATACCCTTCTTCCTCTCTGATAGAGAGGGTATCCCCAGGCCACAGGCTGTGTAGGCTGTGCTGAGAGAGAGCTGTGAAGCTTCCTCCTGCTAGCTCCAGGAGGACGGACTGTTTAGAGGCATCGTTACAGCCTGTGTCTCCCTGTAGAGACAGCAGCTGGGTGGCCTAGGAAGTTAGGGTAGCCTACAGGACTGAATGCCAGATGGTTCCTTCGAGGTTACCCTGACCCCAAAGGGTGACATTTCAGAGAGAGAATCCCAGATCTTAGGTGCATTTAATTTTCACCATGTGGAGATAGGTGCATTGTGCGTGACCTGTGCATGAGCGAGGAGCCTTGAAGACACCTACTCTGCAGCCCTGGCTCTCTCTTTAGATGCTTGTGGAAGGAGGACTTGGAGGAGAGAGCTGCCAAGAGGGTTTGACAGAAGAAGTCTTAAAACTCACCACCTTCCCTCAGACCTCAGTGCCATCTGATTGCTTTCGCCAGTTTCACTTAATTCTCAGACGGACATGAACTGGAGAAAAATTATACAAATGTTAGGGATGCCAAGGTCTACAGCAGTAGCTTCACTTCCTGGATAGCTTGAACCATAAGCTCCTGTGTCAGGGAGCAAAGGTAATGGAGAATACAGTGTCTTATTCAGCAGTTCAGGGAGACTCGTGTCAGAGAGTGGGGAACTCGGGGCATGGTAGGGATGGGTAGCCCTGCCTTCCAGGGCAGCTAGGCAGGAGGGGAAAGGCTGGGCCGGCCACAAGAGCAGTGACTCTTCCAAACCCCTGCTTTCCCCCACAACTCAGGGGAAGAGCTCCTTTGTCACTCCATGCAGCAGCCCCTTTGACAGGCCTCTACTGGGGGTGAGGTGGGTTGAGAGGAGAGTGGGGGAATAAGAATTGAGGCCCAATCCGGCTTTCCTGATCCACCTTGTGAGCACAGCTGTGGAGGTGCCCATCCAGATGGGCCATGACCACTACACCCTCCTCCAGTGTGCCCCAAAGGTCTCTTTGCACCCCAGCTCTCCAGTTCTCAAGCATAACTCCTGCTTTCAACCTCTAAGCATTTGCTCACACTAGGCTCCTGGCAGGAGAATATCTGACATCACGAATGCCCAGGGACATATGCCATGTGCTCTAGTGTCTGACTCACATAACCTGTGTTTATCTCTAAATTCAGATGCTGGGTCTCTCCAATCTTTGGCCTGCTGCACACTTGATGAATCCTGTCATTTGCATAACGGCGAAGCTGTATGGAGAAGTGCTGAATCATTGTGTACGTTGTTCACTCTCCCATAGCACTCCATCCAAGAGAGCTGTGGCAGACTTGGTGGCATGTCTCTCACATAAATAGGCCTGGCGCATGACCTCTGACCACGGCCACAAAAGATAGAGTTGTTTCAGCTTTGTGCTCTTAGCTTGATCTCTCTGGGAGGCTGGTGGTCCTGTTGGGAGAATGCTCAAACAGCGCTACAGAAAGAACCATGTGGCAAAGGACTAAGACTTCATGCCCCTAACTAACACCCACTCAACAGCCATACGAGTGTTCCATCTTGACAGCTGTCTCTCTAGCCTTCATCAGACCATCCGTGAGGGCAGCCCAGGGGCATCTTCAGTGCCCACAGCCTCATGCCAGACCCAGAATCAGTTTCTCCTGGAGTTTTGACCCACGGGAGATAGGAGACAGACATGTTTAATCTGACTTTAAGTCACTCCGTTTCTGACTTGTTTTTTTTTTTTCTTCAGAAAGAGACCTGTAGAGAGCCAGTTTGTTTTATGGACATTCTAGATCTGTGACTTTCAACATGACGGTATTCTGGTAGATGGCAAACAAATGTTGCATGTAACAAAATCAGCATACAAGTGGATTTACTGAGGAAGCAATGACACCTTAGGGGTATCAAGGTCGTGAACTCAGAGAGGTCTTCTCCACTGGGGGAGGGGGCGGACTGGGTGAAATCTCTTCCATTTTAAGTGAAAGCCAAGATCACCAAAATCCCTGGGAATCAAATCTTAAGAAAAGCCAAGTTTCTTTGCTTGCTAGAAACTTATGCTATTAAAGACAGTGAAACTGGGTTGATAAGATGGCTCAGCTGGTAAAAGTGCTTGCCCCACAATCCTCATGATCTGAGTTCCATCCCCAGATCCACGTAAAGGTAGAAAGAGGGAGCAGATTCCACATAACTGTCCTCTGATCTCCACTTACGCACTATGTAGTGCACTTATACACGCACATGCATAATACACACTACTACTAATAATAAATAATAATGTTTTAAAATGCTCCTTGAATTCTCAGAAATCTAGAACATAGTCAATTCTTAAATGTTTTATTTACTTGAGAGAGAAAGATAGAGGCACCATGTGGGGATCAAACTCAGGTCTCTAGGTTTGCATGCAGACGTCTTACCCACTGAACTAGCTCACTGGTCGCATAGTAATTTTTGTAATGCTTCATGTATACTTGAAAGCACATATAATTTTATTTGTTCCGTATTATTTGCTCTTTTCTTTTCTTTTTTTTGGTATAGTGCCCAGGACCTGGGACATCCTTGGCAAGTACTCTACCACTGAGCTACATATCTGGCCCTATCAAATTTTTTATGTTCTTGTCAACATTGTGTGTGATCAGTAGGTAAATGACAAAATACATAGAACTACCCCACAATAATTGTAGATTTATCAGCATCTTCATTTAATTCTATTAGATTCCACTTAATCTACTTGGAGAGTCCATTGTCAGGCAACATAAATTCATAATTAGAAATGAGATGCTTCTCAGAGAGAATGCCCAGGTTTGGTCAGGCAGATGTGGTTCTTTGTCTTTTGGTGCAGTGACTGGCTCTAAGCTCCCCCCCAAGGGATGCCAAGTAGCTGCAGGGCCTCTGGAGCAAAGTCTCTTTGGGACTGGTTGAGATTGGGAAGGTGGAGCTGTGTGTTTTGTGAGGCTCCTCCACCTCTCTGAACTTCTACTTTCTCATCATGTCACTGGATTTCACTGAGAAATCAGATGACACAGATCATGACCCTGAGCGTGAGGAGCATGGGGAGAGACAACAGGCTAGAGAGATTAACTTACAGGCTGCTGGCCCGAGACACTCTTACTATGTCTTGGTCTGTTCCATTTCTGGAGTAGGCACTGCAAGCACAGCAACTTGGGCTTGTTTTTTAGGCAGGAGGCTAACCTCGGTGTGAGGGCTGGGAAGGGTGAGTTGTGGTCAGGAGGCCCCTGTTTGGGGGACTGTGTTCTTTTATCTTTCATTATCTTTCCGAGGAAGCACCTCTGATTTGTGCTCTAGGATCTTCCCTGGTGACCCTGAGATTCCCAGGCCTTGGAAGATCAGCAGAGAGACAGACAGCTGTGTCCCTGAGGGGATGCCAGGGTCCTCCCCCACCTTTCCATCTAAGTCTCAGATGTCTTTCTTGCCCCTCTCCCAAGCCAGAGCAGTCTGCCTCCAAAAATAACAGGCAGAGGGAAAACAATCAAATGCTCATGCACATAAAAAACTCAGCAGTAAGAAGCTTGATGCAGACAACATAAGCCTCAGGTAGGAAGGGGATGGGAAAGTTTTAGATTACAAATGAAGGGCACAGATGGAGAGAGCAGAAGGGGGGCTCAGAAATAGAAGAGAAAGGCGATGAGGAAGAGTGCAAAGGCTATCGAAGCCTTCTTGGGTGTGACCAAAAGTTTAGAGGATGTGAGGCCTAACTTAGCATGTCCTGGGTCTTTGCCTTCATGGAAGTTTCTAGAATTCAGGTAGGTCCAGGAAAAGACAAGTCATCAGTTTATTCAAGTATTAAATGAGAGTATCTCTTCTCTTAGACAGAGAGGAGAGAGAGAGAGAGAGAGAGAGAGAGAGAGAGAGAGAGAGAGAGAGAGAGAGAGAGAAACTCCCCAACTTCCTTTCCGAAAGGCCAAAGGCAACCATCAAATGCCTGTTACCTGTGAGTCATCACATCTCTGTTTTTTTCTCAGCTGTACAGTTGTGAAAGGTAGGTGCTGCTCTTAGCCACACCTGTAATGTTCAGATAGAGTACCAGCTATGCAAAGGGCAAGAGATGTGCCCAAGGCCACACAGCTGGCAAGCATCGGCATGCCAGCAAGCATTGGCTTGATTTAAACCTGGGCATATGACAAGGTTACATTCTTTGCCCTTTGACATGCTGCTACGAAGCAAGTTCACTTTGGGGAAAGGGAGCTTTGAGCGCTTCTCCCTCTTGCCTCAGGATTTGAATGGAGCCAGGCCTGAGGGATGTGTAACAGATTGCCGAAGTCAACAACAACGCAGGCAAGTAAAGGTGGAGGAAAGGTGCTCAGAACCAAATGTGAATGACAGGCGTGCACAGAAAGACCTTGTGGGTAGGAGATCAGGCAGTCTTCTGGGGGTCAGGCCTGTCAGTACTGGTGGACAGAGGAGTTTGTGGGACACTACAACAACCCACTTCATTTTAGTGGGGAAAGTTTTGGATGTCTAGAATTTCTTCCAAAAACCATGTTTAACCTGGATCCTGGAGTGAGATTTCTGTCAGGCTGTGCTGGACTTGACCCACAGCAGGAGGTCAGAGCAAGAGCCCTGCTCTTAGCCAGTCTGATCTTGCATGCTGACTCTATTACAGATGGCCTGTGGGATGTGAGATTCTCTTTGACTGGTTTGTTTCATTCATTCATTCACTCACTCATTCATTCATTCATTCAGAGACTTGTCTCCCCCAGGGCAGCTATGAGACCCAGGGAGGCAGCAGCGATTATGTGCTCCTGGAACTTGGCCACTGCCCTGTCAGAGTTAGCACCTCTCAAGTCCAGGAAGGACGTAGCCCCCCAGCAGAAGTCTCCGGCCAGATGGACCACACCAGGAGTCAATATAATCTTGTACAGTTTTTTAGAGGTCTATGTTATTGAGCACCTGTCTGCAAGACATTTTGAGAAGCACCTTTCTGGTGCGCCTCATGGCATCTGCTGGTGGAGGACCGCTTGTAATTGATTTTCCTATGAAAGTGAAGTCTCCCTAGTTTCTAATCTTGAGGTAGGGGAGAATGTGCACAGAACACACTGTGTGGTGTAAGTGGAACTGGCCGACGTAGAGCAACAAGTACACTGGGTTATCTGTGGGAACCATTGCCCCCAGAGGTGACTTGATCCATGGCAGACTGTATATCATCTCACGATGCCATCAAGCTATATGACTGGGTAGATGCTGCATGAATGACATGTCATGAATGACAAGCATGAATGACAGCCACTCAAAGAAACCAGGGAGATCATTATTGGAACATCACAAATGGCAGTGGGATGACACCTACTCTCTGCCTGGGGACACCTGACCTCTGAACTAGTTCTTACTATTGCTTTGGTCCCTGTTAGAAAGGAATCAGAGAGCCAGTCACATGATGAAAAACATCAGGGCAGAGACCTGATTTTTGTTCAGGTCTCACTGCTGCTTTGTACTCTATCTTTCAAGACAATCCTATTGCTACAATCCTCAATACAAATGTCTCCCTGAATCCTACTCAGCCAGCAAATCTGGAGCTCAAGGCAATGTATCTATCTTTCAAATCCCAAGGGAAGGCAGACCCAGCCACAGATTCCCTCCACCACACTCTGCCTCCAGTCCCCAGCTCCTCTGTACCCAAACCTGGAGTATCACTGCCACCTGGTAGATTAGTGGCAGTAGGGTGGGGGGAAATGTTATACAGAAGTGGGGAGAAATGTGGACTTGTCTGCAGACCTGGGAACTAGACTAGACAGTGGCTACTGTGTCCTTTGTGCTGATCTTCACTCCCTGTGGCTTGCAATCACTGATGTCAACAGGGAGGTAGTGGCTGGGCAGGAGAGAAGACCGGGACTATGGGTCTAAGCCATCCCTCCTGGGTGCACCTTATCCTGTGCTTGGCAGATTCCCCAGGCAGGAGGTTACACCCCTTGGCCCCAGAATGCCCCTGAGCCTCTGCTGCCCGAGAGGCTCAGGCCAGACATGTAAGCTGGGAGGCTGGGCAGGGTTGCTTCAGCTTCCATCCTGTGCCCCACCTGCTGTGAACACACTGGGCAGAGTGCCCACACTGGGTAAAGCCAGCCCCACCTGCTCTGCCATCCTGCCAGGACATGCCTACAGCCCCACAGTCCCTGGCTCAGTTGGACCCTCTGCAGCCCCTCAGGGGTTTTGTGCAGTGGGCTCAAGCTGTGTTCTTTACAGGCTCAGCCATCCATGTTCCTTGCAACTAGAGGGCAGGCCTTGTCTTCCCATAGGACTATGCAACCTCTTTTCTCCCCGGGTCCCTTCCCTTGTCCCTTGTATAAAAGCTGTGAGGACTATAGCAGAAGCCAGACCAGCAGGCACTACTGGGCACTGATCCCAGCTGCAGGCAGATTTCGCGGGTTTCACTACCTGATGTGACAGGGCACCCAGTCCCTGCTTGGGATTGTCTGGTAAGCTGGGGAGGCTGTGTGCCTGCTGAAACTGACACCAGACAGCTTGTGTATACTCACTTTTATATGTGGAGTTTTCTGGACCCCTCTGGACAGAAGTTTATTAACTTTTTAAATGAGAAATGTAATTCTCATACTGGGAGATAGAAGCAGGAGGATCTTGAGTCAGAGGCTAACTTATGCTACAAAGTGAGTTCACTGAGATCCTAGCTAGACAGCATTAGAGATAGATAGATAGAGAGATAGAAACAGACTCATCCAGAGCCACAGAGATAGCCAAATGACAGCAACTCTAAATGTCCAAGGCTCACATCAGTTTCTGTATCAAGCAGTACCCCATCCATGTGTATCCCATCATCACTTGCCTGCCACCCCCTTCCCAGCTTTGCTTTAGTAGATCGAAGGGTGTGCCCCCTTCAAGCTTTGCTTTGAAATTATCCATTCAACCTTTACTGATTACAGGGGTAGGGAAGGGATGGGGAGTTATTTTTCAGTAAAAATTGCACCCCCTTTTCTTTATGTTCCAAATCAAGGATTTCCTACTCGTGTTTATTATAGGCTATTTCCTCAGCCAGAAAACTCCTTGGGAGGTTTATTAAACCTTATTAAACCTTAGAAAATTTAGATCATAAAATAAATCACTCGTATCCATAAACAGCACCAGGCCACCTGGTACAGTCCCAGCTGCCCCTGGCTGGTCCACAGAGGCTCTTTATAGTCTGTGTCAGCACAAACTCACAGCTCCCCGGAGGCGAGGGCGCAGGTCAGCTTTCTCCAGGAGCCCTAGTTTTTGTAGTATTTCTGCCCCAGTGAGGCATCTCTGCAGTGGGAATAGGTTAGACCTTGCTAATGATTAAGAGCTTTGTGTATGAGCACATGGGTTATTTGGCACTATGTTCAGACTTGTCCTGGGGATGTTTTAATGCTTGTTCTAGAAGGCACCAATGCAGCTGTCCAGCTGGCTGGCCTTGGGTGCATTACTCTTGCACACATTTCCCCTTCCCCACTCTCATGTCAAGTGTCCTAATGTGCAACAGGGGTCAGTAAGCCAAGTGCATGCTTTAGAGTCTGGGGACTTTACACATTGTGCATATACTGCACGCTGCCAGGATGGAGTTCATCATTTGAACACACCACGTACAGTGAAGGGACTTGTGAGGTGGGTAAAAAGTGCTCTGCTCCCTCCCTCTCCCTGCCCAGGTAAGGGTCAAGGGGGCAGGCACCGAGTATATGTTCTCTCTTCCCCACGTTACTCAGGGGTGTTCAAAGAGCTTCAGACCAGACGCATGTTCGTTAGGAACAACCACAGGACACTGGGTGGGACAGAGCACAGATAGGAACAGAAACCTTCCTGACGCTGCGCTCACTGGGTGTGCGTGCGTGCGTGCGTGCTTGCGTGTGTGCGTGTGTGTGTGTGTGTGTGTGTGTGTGTGTGTGTGTGTGTGTGTGAGATGGGTGAAGTACACAGGAGACAGAGGGCTTTTACCTGTGGACCTTCCACTTTGTTCCTTGGCTCCTCATCTCATCCTCAACAAATCCCCTTACGTAGCTACTTCTTACCTTATTTCAAGCAGGGAGACTGAGACAGAGCTGGGACTTGAAGTCAAGCAGGGAGACTCTGGGTTTCTTCAGCAGATGCCACATCCCCTCTTCACGGTGTGGCTACAGGTAGAGGACTCCACTGGGGTTGGGCAGGGAGTTCATCAAGACATGAAGCCTCTACGTAGTAAGGGCTTGGGGTTAGGGTGCAGATCATTCCAGAAAGTGGAAAAGCTAGGTGAGACACAGTCAGGGCAAGACAGGCACGTGCAGACAGGATCAGCAGGGAGCTTGGGGTGTCGACTCAAAGTTTATGAGGTGTGTAAATTCAGGAACTGACAGGTCTGGGCAGCAGCAGCCTACTATGGCAGGAGTCAGGGTAGGAAGGTGAGTCAGGGAGATGAGGGGCTTTCTGAGTCAGGGAGATGAGGGGCTTTCTGAGCATCTGGACTTTATTAAAGACGCCACAGAAGATTCCAGGTAGGAGGGAGTTTGCTGGCAGTGCACTTGAGGAAGGTATTGGCAATAGGCAGCCTAGAGGAAGGAAGGACCAATGAGCAGCGAGGGGACTGTGTCTTCCTGTCCAGCAGCTGCTCCCATTACTCAATGACTTTCCCTGACCTCCTCTTACCCCAGACCTCGATCGGGTCAGGGGGTGCTCTATGGGGCAGCAGCTGTGGGAGGAATGAGGTCAGAATCACAGCCCAAGCCTGTCCCAAGTGTAAGGTGTCCTGACTACACCTCAGCCCCCGGAAAACACTCTGCCTCTCAATTTGGAGACAAGGCCCAATGAAGGGTTCAGCTGGATGGTCCCAACATCCCAACTGTGCCTATACTGTCCGCAGGAAGCGAAACCTCAGATTTGCCTCTAAACTTGTTCTTTTCTTCTAAGAAAATGCCATCTACCACAAGAACCACCTAGTATTTGACAGGGAAAGAACGCACTGGAAGCTTGCAATGTTCAGGTTTAATTGTATAGTTAGGTGTAATATTATTACATAGAACTCGTATTGCCTCAAGAAAGTCCAAACACTTCCTCTTCCTGTTTATACTCGGACCCAGCAGCATGTGCAGTAATTCCTTGTTCACTGAGGGCTATTGGGCCAAGAGCCCTTCCCAGAGAAAGAGCGATGAGACTGAGTTAGCTCCTCAGTTGCCATGAGTGGCCTCCTCGTGGATTACCAATCAACAGCTGCCATTAATCGCTCACCTGGACTTCAAGCCATGAAGAACTCTATAAAACCTCAGCACCTGTTGGGGGGGGGGTGAACTGGTAGGCTTTACAGAGCGGAGGACACTAACCCACAGCAAAGTACTGCAGAACAATAGCAGACAATAAGGAATCTGGGGTGGGTGGGGCCTGCAGGCAGGGATACGAGAGCTGGTGATTCATAGGTGGTTGTTGGGCAGGTTCCCGACACAGTACACGGTCATGGTCGTGGAGGAGATACAGGCAGTCTAAAGCAAGGCCGCTGCTCCCTCGAATGCTTGCAAGTCTCTCTGCTGACATTTCCCTCAATGACAGAAGCCCAGAATCAGAGATTGGGCGTCTGCATGATGGTCAGAGGGAACTCAGTACCTTGCCCTCTATTAAAGAGAAAATACTTCAGCTTACCACCACTGCTAATCAGCCTAAGAATTTGGGCCTCCTGACAGTCATGAATTATAGTGAAAATATTTCTTCCCAGACTTCCCCAGTCCAAAGAAGCCAGCTGATCCACATGACATAAAATAGATGCAGTGCTTTCCTTTTACTCAGAACAACTGCTTCTTCTGATACCTCAAAATGCAATGCAACATGCAAGGGTAAAGGGTTGGTGAGATGGCTTAGCGAGCAAAGGTAGCTTGCTACAATCCTGTGGATGACCTGAATTCCTGGGAACCCAGATGATGGGAAAGAAAGAAACAGACTCCTGCAAGTTGTCCTCTGAACACACACACACACACACACACACACACACACACACACACACGATAAACAAATGTAAAAAATGAACAAGAGAAAGAAATGCAAGGTTAAAAAGTAAAAGAGCTGGCAAACCATCATTTGTGAATGGTGCGATTGGGGTCTTTCTATACAAATAACGGGCAGAATCAAGAATGTATGAGACAGCCTCACTTACTTGGCAACAAAAAGGAAGGAATAAGACAAAGGAAATATACAGGACTCACTGCAAGAAAGTTTTAAAACAGGACCGAGGAACTTTTATAAAGAACTTGTTCAGCTTATAGAAAGCTAGATCCTCTTTTGGGTACCGACTCTCCCCACCTCCAATTTATTCAATAAGTGCAAGGTGATTCCAGTTAAGGCACCAATTTGAATTTCTACTGAAATTAGACAAGCCAATTTAAAGTTCATATAAAAAATTAAGCGTTTAAGCAAACAAATAAAAATCCTGAAACAGATGATCAATAGCAAAAAAGATATCAGTGTGAATTAGCCTAAGTGAATGGATACATTGCAGATCCAGGGAATAAAATACTTGGTACAGGATCATAACAAGGAAAAACACTAAGAAAAGTCAGGGTACCCCATGAGTACACTCATATAAATTCATTTACATATGAACAAAAACAAATTTTGTTAAAGATGGGCTTTTAATAAACAAGTTTGGGATAACAGGCTGATATATGGAAAACAAGAGAGGATAAAATAAAATATGAATCCTTTTCTCATGCATTACACTAGAATAGATGATATCTGTAGCAAAGATTCAGCCTTTTAAAGTCATGTAAAGATATATTAGGGATACTTTATGATCACCAAAAAATGCTTTTCTGAGTAAGATAGAAAACCCATCATAAAAGATTAATAAATTTGCCTAAATAATGAGTTAAGAATGGTTCACACAAAGTTTTCATAATGAGATCAAGATACAAAGAAATTGGGGAAAATATTTGCAAAGCATACGATGAAAGACTAATTTGCGGAGAAAGCACTCACATCAAAAACCAGGAAGAGACCCTACAGCTTATTAGAAAAAAATAGCCCTAATCCCCCACAGGAAAAGAAACACAAATGTTCTTTAAAATGTAACAAATGCTCAGTATTAAAGAGTAAAAATTAAGTGGATTTTCATCTTTGCATATTCAATCGGCATCATAAAAAATTCTGATGAGCCAGCAATTTCTCCTTTATGTTTCATAATCGCATGTGCTTAGCTTATACATACACTATTATTACCCTGCGGTGTCAGCTCTATAGCCGTTATAATTCTTTTTTTTAATACACATGTTCATGTGTGTGCTTGTGGAAGCCAAGAGTGATATGGGAATCATCCTGGATTGTTTTGCCTCCTTATTGGTTGGTTCTGGGGATTCCCAGGCTCTGCCTTCCAGGGCTGAAATTACAGACCACTATCATATCGATGGGATTGAATTTGGGCCCTTTTGCTTGTGAGGAGAAGGCTTTAACCCCTGAGCCATTTTCTGAGCCCTCCATAGACATTAACTGGGATCAAACCATATGTCCACCAGTGATGGCTGGCAAGACGCATCACAGGGTACTCTGCAGGCACCAAGAGAACAAGATAAGCTGAGCAGGGTCGTACGTGCTTGTAATATGACTTTGAGGACATCCTGGGCTATACAGCAAGTTTGAGGCCAGCTTTGGCTCCCTTGTCTTGAAAAAGGGGCACAATTATATAGAGAGCTATCGCTTAGATTTCTCGTTAATTACGAAGTGTGTATCTTGGCACCTGGCTTGTTCCCGTGTTTGGAAAGAGAAAGATCTGACATGTATATACTGGCTCGTGATACATGGCTTCAGTCAGCTACTAGTTGTTTCTGAGGAGGGTGTTGGAGGACTGCCAGTGAGGATAGGTGGCAAATCTACTGTTCTATATATACCACCAGTGGTATTGGATTTTAAAGCCATTACTTATTACTAAAACTTAAATCATCTTAGTTCTTCATTTAGTTCTTCATTTTCTTTTACAAAATGACAAATCTTTGCAGTTTTTTTTTTTTTAGTAACGTTGGACCATTATTGAGTGATGCCAGGGTCTGTAGGTCAGTTTTTCTGTTTGTGAAAGGGAGAGAATGATCTGAATGTCTATGGAATATAGAGAAGAATATGGTGAGACCAGGCTCTGCCACCGGTGTGTCCTGTGAGACACAACTATAGGATGTAATGACAGCCTGTGGTCTGTCCAGCACTTGTGACTAGATAGGTGGCCACTTGTTGGTTAAGCATCCATTACATAGCTATGGACCGCATAGGCAACAGAGGAGGAGTGACACTGTTTTATACTATCTGACCTTTAGGATCCCATTGCTTTAGCCTCAACTTTAACAATCACAACAAGAAAACCTTGCTCCCTCCCAATAAAGCACCCGGCACACATGATGGCTCGTTTATTATCTGCATTTTACAGATGCTGCCTCCTAAGGGTGAAGTGTCTCCCTTGGATTCTGTCATACTTAGATACTGGTGTCAACTTGGCAACTGAGGGCTCTGAGCTATGGGCACAGTTGTGAGAAATTAGCAGTTGAGTTAAGCCCTGAGCAAGTCTGCAGGAAATCATCTGATTGATGGAGAAGACGCAGCCCATAGGAGCAGGTGGGGCTAATCCCTGGGCGGACGGATAAGATGGAGGGAACTGGTTGATAAAGTTGGTACCCTTTGGTAAACTTAGCCAGATATGCTGATCTGGCAAGTAAGGATTGCTCAGCAGTCTTGTGGATGTGGTGCTTCCAGTTCCCTCAGCCCCTGGTGGTCATGTGGGCTCTCCTGCCAAGCTGGACAATGAATCCCAAAAAATCGGGTTATAGTAAGCCAAAATAAAACCTCTTGTTTTCTTAAGCCATTTGGTCATGGATTTATTAGTAACATGCGGAGTAGTTGTGACAGATGTCTAGCCTCCCACCTGAACACTGTCATTTCCAATGAATCTCTTGAAGTCATCCCTCATCTCAGTCTGACCGTCAGTCACCCCAAATCTGTTCTTGATCGTATTTCCTGTCTCTGAGCAGGGCTCTTTTCTCTTTAAGGAAGGTCTCTGAGCTGTTTGTAAACACACCATGCCTGTTTTGGTCTTGGCATCTGTTCCCTGGATCTGCTTACACCTCCAATCCCTCCTTTCTTGCCCAGTCTCAGCAAGACTTGGTATGAATCAGCCAACCTCTTCCCTGATGTTGCTTCCTCAATCCTGTGTGTGGCATGACAGCCAGCCTCCATAATGGTGCCCAGAATCCTCATCTCCTGGTATTCATACCTCATGTAGTTTCTTCCCATGGTTTATTGGAACTGAGTTGTGTCCACCGGGAAGTGATGGAGGGCGATTGCCACAGCTAGGATACCAGACACTGCCATTCTACCTGGCTTTCTCTCGGGACTCTTGCTATGAGGAACCTGTCACCAACAACCAAATGGGGAGGAACTGAGACCTTTCGTCAACAGCCAGTGTTAACTGCCCAGCTACGTGAGTCAATGGATCCTCTTGCCAACAAGTCCCTCTATCCCCAAGAAGCCTTTAAGATGACTATAGGCCCAGTTGATATGCAACTCCCTAGCTAAGCTCTTCCTGAACTCTCACTGCAAACTTCACGAAGACGATAAATGTTTACTATTGTTTTAAGCTGATCATTCTGTTAAATACTAATGGTAATGATACATGTTAGTCAACTCCACAAGGAAGGTAGTACATGTTTATACTTATTCATTATCATCTCTAGATTTTTGTGCGTTTAATCTTGCCTCCTCAGCCAGACAGTAAAGATGTCTTTTTTTGTCATATCATGCTTATGAGGGATGGGGAACAGAAGTGGGAGTTACACTAACTTTTCAGGCCACCATGTGTAAAGAGAAGCCCAGGGCAAGCACATGTACATGCTTCTCATTGCCACTGTCTTACGGGCATGCACAGCGGCCTGGAGAGGATATGGGTGTGAGTCCTGAAGGCTTATGTTCTGGAAACTTAATCTCCAGGGTGGTGACACTGAGATAGAGGAATCTTTATGAGGTGATCAGGTTAGGTCATGTGGGGTTGCCACCCTCTGAAGGAATTAATGGAGCTCTTGAGGGACCCCAGTTCATTCCTGTGAGAGCGGGTTGTTACTTAGACAAACAAACAGAATAAGTCTGATCCCTGAGTCTCTCGGGCTTCTTGTCGCGACATGACTATACTCCAACCACATGCCATTCTAGGAGCAAAGGCCCTGACCAGAGCTAAGCAGATGTCAACATTATGCTCTAGACACTCTAGAATTGTGAATTAAATACACCTCTTTAATAAAACAATGAAACTAGGGTATTTTGCCAGAGCAACAGAAAATGGATTAAGGCAGTAGGGGAATACTGTGCAGTGTGTGTTCCTACACAGAATATCTGAAAGCTCACATCTCAGACTTGACATTCTCCATCACTCCAGAGCATGCCCACTGAGTGGTTCCAGATGTTTCCTCATGTCCGACTCATCACCTGCTTCTCATGGTGGAACCTCCTCGAGGGGAGGGGAGAGGAGGTCTTGGAGAGGGTGGTTGCCACACCAAATCTCTTCATGATGTATTTCCCTGCTACACCCTTTTCAAGATTTCTTCCAAAACTACCATGACAGTCTTCCTCCCTTTCTACTCTCTGGATGGTCAGTTCTAAGAGATGGTATGCTTGTGTGCGTGTGCGTGTGTGTGTGTGTGTGTGTGTGTGTGTGTGTGTGTGTGTGTGTGTATCAGAGGGCACTGTGTGTGCCTGTGGAGACCCAAGGATAACTCTGGGAATCATTTTGGATTGCTCCATCTCTTTTGTGCTGAACCCATGGAACGACTCGGGAGTTTATGGAGAAAAATACTGCAGAGTTGCAGCTCCTTCTGGGACGGGCCTGGGCCCAGGGGTTCATGAAACTGCCCCATCGACACAACTCCAACACATTCCTTCTGTTGCCCTAAAGGCAGTGCTCTCCCCAGCTTCTCGCCAGCCCAGCCTGGTGAAATATATCTCCAGACGGGCGAGCACAGCGCAGGGGAGGAGGAGAGCTGCATTGTACAGTGGTATTTGAACAGAGGCAGCTCGGTCCCAGCTCTGGCAGGGTGGGTGGAGGTGACCAAAGATGCAATTATGACGGAGCCCATCCTCTCCCAAGAGACCATTTTAACCGATGGTCATACAGCGCCAGCTCATCCGCCCTCTGATTTGGGTCAGATGAGATGAATTTTTAGCTTTCTGGGGAGTCTGTGCCAGTGAGGAAGGCAGGGAGAAGAGGGGGGTCAGAAAACAAACACACTCCAGTCCTTCGAAGAAAGACAGAAGGAGTGGTCCGTGAAGCCGGGGAAGTTTACCTTCTCTTCCACCAGCCGTGTTTTTGTTGTTAACTGTCCAGGTCTCAAACCTGGCTTCCGTGAATGAGGCTTCACCTGCCTAACTTGCTTGTTTGCTTCCTGCTGGTGTCTTCGACTTTCTAACAACTCTGAGGTGTCTCTGTCACATCCAATCTTGGCCACTTGGACCTTGCTCTTTCTGTTCCTTTCCAACTCTTGTTCCTCCTTTAAACTCCTCCAGGAAGCCTCCCTGGACTAAGTACGTGTCCCCCACGTTGCAGTCTGTGCTCAGCCACCCCTGGCCCCACCATGGGAGGAGGAAGAAGCAACTCAGATCTAACGCAGGGTTCATGACGAACAGAGAAAAGACCTCCCGAGGCAAAACCAGCTGCTGGAACATCAGGGACTGAGTCTCTTGCAGCACTGGGACTGGGACAGGTTTGGATAACGGCAGAGACAGGACCACTGCTCTGGCTCTTTAAGCTGAGGCATTGCCAATTGGTGAGGGAGGCAGGAAGCTGTTTTTTGAAGTTTCAGCTGCTAGACCCAGGGATGGTGGGCACCCAATAGGGATGCTCTGTTGGAGGAAGGAGTACTAAGCACTCCTAAGGGATCCCTAAAACCCACAGTAGCAGGGTCAGATGCAGTGCATTCTGACCCAGAGCTCTGGCCTCACCCCACCTTTGGAGGTTCTGTTCTGTCCTTGAATTCCTTCTCTCCTGCTAATAGTTCTGAATGTCCATGAAGTCCACAGGCAGTGGACACAGAGCAAAGGGTCTTTAGGTAAGCCAGAGAATGCATATGGGGCTGCTTTTCAAAGCGTGCAGTGGTGTGAGGTTCCCCTGTCATGGTTTGAATGTAAGTTGTCCTCCAAGGTTCATGTGTTTGAATCCTTATTTCCAGTTGATGTTTAGGAGGTGGAGCCTTACTGGAGGAGAGCATGTCATGGGGTGGGCCTTGAGGCTGGTGAGTCCCGCCCTCCTTTCTGAGAGCAGTGGGCTATTGCAGTTTGCAGTTTTGCTCTCTCAACCTCCATGATGCATGTGATTTAAGCCATCTCCAGCTTCTGCCGATCAGCCATGCCTCGTCTGCCATAATGGACTGTACACCCCTTTGGAAATAAATCTCCCTTCCTCCTTTTACGTTGCTTGACTTTGAGTGTTGTCTCATGGCAACAGAGAAAAGTAACTGGTACAACACCCGTGGCAAGTGGTTGTGGAAGGCATTGCTGAGTCCTCTCAGGGAAGAGAATGCGGGGCGGGCAGGAAACATTCTAGGCACCAAAAAGATGTTCACCTTCCCATTACGGAACCCTCTGGAGAGGTGTGTAAGAAAGAGTAGCTTCTCCATGCCTGCCACAAGATGGGGTACAGGCTTGTCCATCAGATGAGATTTGGTGTGTTTAGGGGGTATGGCCCTAGACAGGACCATGCATCAGAATAGGACAGGACCTGGGGCGTTCTACCAGTGGGCAGCAGTGTCTGTGGAGTGACTCATTGAGCACATGTGGCTGTTTCCCTTGGGGCAGTCAGTGTCACCTCGGTTGTGGCAAGAAGGAAATGACCTGAGAACACAAGGAATGTAGGGAGCCTCAGTGGACGATTCTGAGATTTGCCATTCGGAGATAGCCCAGCCTGGACACGTACCATGCACCGGCTTATCTGTGGCAAGGAAAGTGAAATTCCAACCAGAAAGTTTATGAACCCCCTGGCTACATTTCTACAAGCAAAGATGAGAGTCTTACTTCTTCCAATTGAACAATTTATAAATCAACATAGCCTTTGGAAGCCAAAAGTGCTTCAACATTGCTGTAATTCCAAAAACAGCCACTAGCATAGTTGTCCCTTTATCCATGTTCCCAGACCCACCACACCAGGCATGCCTGGAACTGGGGGACCTCGCCGAAGTCCCACACTGGCTCCTTCCTCTGCTCACACTATCTGTGCTTGAGTTCAACTTTCAAGTTAGGCACCATGAAGGTGAACAGCAATAATAAAAGAGAATAATTACAACAATATACTGCAATAAAAGTTATTGAACTCCTATGAATTATTTAGTAAGTGCTGTATCACTAAGGTGTATCCCAGGATGCATTCTGCAGTTGAGATGTGAGTAGACTTTATAGGAGGAGCTTGACCCCCCCCCAGAAGGCACAGGAGGACAACAGTTCTTGAGTGCCCACTGTGAGCCAGGAAGTGAGTTGGGCTCTTTTATTGTCTCAGGCCTTATGAGGCTGCTGTGGCAAGAAAGATGTTGCCCCATTTTGCTATGGCAAGAATGGGATTGCGGCTGGGAAGTCCCAGCCCAGGACGGCTGCAGGTCGGGGGCCGGTCCATTCCAGGAGTGGCATAGAGAATGGTGGTGGTGGTGGTGGTGGTGGTTGAGAGAGCTGGGAATGTAGGCTGCGAATACCAGGAGGCAGCTCTGAGGATGTCAAGGTCAGATGGGGCCTTTCATGATCCAAGGTGCTGCGGCTGAAAAGGGAAAAGGTGTGTCCACTTGGTGAAGGCAGAAGGCATTTCCTGCTCTCCCCACACGCCTGGATGCTCGACTGAAACACAGATCACAAACTATCCTGGGCTCTGTTGTGCTTTGCTACTGAGCAAACAGGCCCAGGCAACAGGGGGTGGGAGAAGTTAGAGGTTCTGCCAGCTATTGCTCCTAACCAGGACTATAAAGATACCAGGCTCGCCTTTAGGAGGACTGACTTTCCCTCCTTTCTGCCTCTCAAGCCCAGAGATGACATCAAGCCATGCTGTTCCCAGGACTTTCCTGGCGTAAGCTCTGGAAGTCCCACATTCCATACATCTCCCCAGTCCCAGGCAAGGTGTGACAACTGATCACTCTGACTGTCTCCACTTTCTCATACACCCACCTTCCTGGCCTTCAAGAATCACGTGACCCTGGCTCCACCACACACTCCAGGGATTTTGGAGCTCACACACATTTGAAGTCAAGGAAAAGCTACCTCATGGACTGCTCGGCTCTGGCAGGGTTTTCTGCATTAGCTGTGGGGGGCAGTCCCTGCCTCGGGACCCTCAAGAGAACCAGGAAGAGCAGAGAGTGGAAGGACAGAATGGAATAGAAAAGAAAAGGAGAAAAGGGAAGAGGAATAAGGAAGGCATAGAGATAGTAGGGACCGTACAAGTCAAGGAGTGGCCAACAATGAGCCAGTGGAGCCCAGGTCTCCCCTGACTTGGTGTCATCATTGTGAGATTTTGGAACAGAAATGAGGTGACACTTTTCATTGTGCCTTTAAGATCACTAATAAGGACGGTGACAGTTATGATACTGATCTCTGGCAAGTCAGTCCTCTTAAGTAGGTCTTTCCAAGTCAATGTCAACACAAAGTTGAGTAATGATCTTGGAAATTTGAGCAACTTGGCCAGGAAGATGAGGAGGTGGCCCAATCCCTTGGGAAATGGGAACAGGGCTGGCTCCATCAGTACATGTAGGTGGTGGCTGGATGGGGTAACTGGAAGGCACTTCTCTGAGCTCCACCCAAACCAGTGTTCACCTTCCACAGCCTGATATGAGACCACCCAGCCTGCCTTCCGACCACTGAGAATTCACACCAGCGGAGATTTGAACAGGGGGCCCCCGAGCCCAAGTTATCCAAAGATCTCAGGGCTGGTCCCACAGTCATAAAGACTCATCAATGCAGAGATCCTGGGCCCACTGGTCACGGCACCAAGCAGGGTGGGGCTGAGACACAGGGCGGGCCTCTAGGAACATGAAGAGGAAGGAACATGGTGGACTAAAGTGACACCTAGCATGTGATGTCAAAGTGGCTCGAGACAGTCAGACACCATGGTTGTCCGACCTCCATGTATTCTTCAGTATCCTTCCTTCTTTCCAGTCCAGTACCTGACATGTTTTCTGGTTGGGGAGAGGCTCCACTGCGACAACTTTGGTGACTATAAACGACACTCTGCCTTCTCCTGAGGAGGAGGTAGGTGGCTGTTCTCCTCTTTCCCACTCCTCATAGTGAGTTCACAAGCTTGCTACTCAGTTCAGTTGGCAGGATAGTGAGGCCAGGATTCGAATCTAAAGTGAAAACTCATCTCTCTCTCTCTCTCTCTCTCTCTCTCTCTCTCTCTCTCTCTCTCTCTCTGTGTGTGTGCAAGGAGGATATCCACCTGTGGGGGCAGATGTGCCAAAGGAGGATGGCGGATGTCCTGCTCTATTATTCTCCATCTTATTCCTTTGAGACAGAGTCTTTCACTGAACTTTGAGATAGGCTGTGGTTAATGAACCCCAATGACATTCCTGTCTCTGCCCTCTCCTGCAGGACTGTGATTACAGGCACTTGAGCTGATCCAAAATCAGCTCCTCTTGTTTGCAGGGCAAGCACTCTTCTTACCCACTGATCCATCTCTCCAGCTCCTGCAATGTGTCTTTTATCAGCTATTATGAACTTTGAATGACACAAACATTGAGTACACCTGAACATCATAGCACCTTTTTAAAAATTTTATTGTGTGTGTGTGTGTGTGTGTGTGTGTGTGTGTGTGTGTGAGTGTGTGCACGCGTGCGTGGATCAGAGGGCACTATGTGTACCTGTGGAGGACCAAGGGTGACTTCAGGAATCATCCTGGATTGCTTCTACCTACTTGCTTCACTCTGGGCTTTCCCAGGCTTTGCCCATCAGGGTCAAAAGTACAGGCTGCCACCCTTTCTGCCTGGCATTTTTTACATGGGACCTGGGATCCAAACTCAGGACCTGCTGCTTTCAAGATAGAGTCTTAACCCTTGAGCCATCTCTCCAGTCCAAAAGCTCCATTTATTACCAAGGGGCAGTAACCATATTCTACCCCAAGAAAGGACAGAAAGAGATCTGTTAAATTCTGTATGTCCTGCACCTGTTTGCTCTTCCTGCTATGCTGTTTGTTTTGGTTTGGATGTATTATTTTTTCGACACAGGGTCTAATATAGCCCAGGCTGGCTTTGAACAGGTTATACAGTGTAGGATGACCTTGAACTCTCGATCCTTCTGCCTCCTGTCTCCATCATGCACTGTTGACTCTCCTGAGCATCATCTACTGGCTGGGCCTAACCTCTGCCATCTCTAGAGATGCCATAACCTCTGCAGCAGCACATCTCTGGATGTGGACTAGCACCTGGCTTGGCTCCATCCTCCCTGGTGGCCTGTCTTGTTCCACCTCTTCAAGAGCACAGTCTCTGATCAACACCATATCATGTGAACACCACTGGATGAGGTTCTGCCAAGACCTCAGAGGTGTGTGTTTGGGGGGGAGGATGTGTTGCTAACAAGATCAATCATTATAACTGGGCTTTGATTTAAAGGAAAATCTATTTCACAAGCCATATTTAATGCCGAGCAGGAGGCAAGTGTGCAGAGACCATCTCTGGAGATTATGGCATTAAGTGTGCAAACCCAAGCATAGACGGAGCAGCTACAAAATTATAGGTATCAGTAGGAGCAGGACATAAATCCAGGGAGTTGGCAACCACTGGGAGGCCTCCAACTCTCTACTCTACTTACAAGCAGAGTCAATTTATAGTCTCCCTCCTGCTTCCAGGAGCTCAAAGGACAAGGCTGCAGGGTAGGAGTCTGGGCACAGTCACACATTGCAAAGGGTGCTTTTCCTAGAGGGATAAGGAAGTTGGGAAGGAAAAGCCACTGGAGGCAGGAGTCAGGCTTAAGACTGAACTCTGATGTGACTTGGGAAGGGTGGTCAGTCTCTCTGAGTCACAGGTACCCCAGTAAGTAAGGGTTTTTATGTTAAAGTTTCTTTCAGAGCTTTACAATCTTGAGACAATGACAGGAAAAAGTCATGGTAGAACTGGCTATAGGCTCATGGACAAGTTGCCTAATTTTTGTTTGTACAATGCTGTGTGTGATAGTTTTTTGTATCAGCTTGGCTTAGGCAATTGGATATTTGGTCAAAAACAAATATCTCTATAAAATTTGATCCTTTAGGTAAGATTAATATTTAGATTTATACAACACGGTTGGATAAAGTTGGTGTCAATGAGAACTTAGGTTGCATATTAGACTGTAGAAAATTAAAAAAAGGTCCTCCGCATTTTAGGCCTCAGCCCTAAGTCAGCCGCATCTGACCCTGGACAGGTTTGGAAATCTACTTTTTAATAGCTCAGGCTTCCCGGTGCAGCCAGGTTTGCTGGCTGAGTGCTCACCAGAGTCATTTTGGAGCTGATTAAAGCTGGACATTCACTGCAGCCTTTGCTCGGGCTCCTGGCCCTGTATCTTCAAGTTTAACAAGTTCCTGGCACATATGTGGGGGAACTGATCTATAATTTGGGAGTCCTGGGCATGGGCTGCTCACAACGCACAGCTGTGTAGTCAGTGTCTTGGGGTGAAAGCAACTGCCTCCTTTCAGCTGGAGTTCAAGGCTGTGAAAGTGAGGGAAGCCAGCAGGTTCGTGGGTCTGAAAGAAAACCAAGCTCCTTCTAGCCCTCTGGGAGCAAAGACACAAGATCCTCCTGGCTCTGCTGAGGCCTCACAGTTTCTTCATGACGTCCAGGGTGGCCCACCCACCGCGCTGTTTCCCCTGCTCCAGGGCAAGGCCAGAACTGGTACCTAGGCATTTCTGTCACCTGCCAGAGCGAATCTGTGCTCACATTGTCCCACCACCAACAGGCTCAGACCTATCCGGGTGTTTCTGTGGGTGGCAACCTCTGGCCTTGCCCAACTCTCCCCTGCCACCTCCAGAAAATGTCCTTCCTGATTGCTTCACCTCCTAGCACCAGGCAGGACCCAGGGGCCACCCTCCCTTTGGAAGTAACTCCCTAGTGCACTTTTTCCCTCTTCATCTCTCCTCACTGCCCCAGCTGGACTCCATCCGCTTAATGGAGCTGCCCATGCCTGACACATGTCATCTCTCCTCCTCCCGTGTCTTCTGCAGACTGGGGTGGGGGGTGGTCAGTGGACAGATGAGGTACACACAGCTGGGAGTTGTGAGAGCTCCACATGTGCCGAAGAAGTCCCTGCCTGCGGTCACCAGACTCCGGAGAGCCCCCACACCATTGACTTGGATCCTCCACAGTCAGGAACCAGGCTTTGCTCTGCACAAGGCGAACCATCTGGACTCTGCTCCTTCCAACGCCAAGGCTGTGCTCTTAATCATCAGAGTGCAAAGCTTGGGGAGTGGGGTGGAGGAAGCTCTGCTCTGACCTTGATGCAGTGGGGTAAAGAGCATCACTGCCGCTGTATGGAGGCCTGTCAGAAGAGCTGCTCTGGCCTAGCAGGAGATTGGGGTGGATGGTGTTATGGTGTGTATGTCAAAGCAACCAGAAGAGACAGTATGAATGTTCTCTCCATAAAAGTGATAAATGGTAGAGATATGCTAACTACCTGGTCACACCATAGAACACGCGTGTACTAAAACATGCCGCTGTTCCCCACAGCTATGTCCAGTCATCATGTGGAAATGAGAAACAAAACACACATTCTAAAGGGAAGGACAGCGTGCAACTTATCAGCCCAACTGTGAGTTTGTTCCAGATCTGAAACGCGATTTTTAAATTTGACCTTTTGCAAGAACTTATGAAAGCCCTATAGAAAGTCAAACATTCCTGCTTATTTTCATAATTCTTGCTCACATGCTTGAATAAACTCTTCTAGAACAACAACGAGAAGGCCTGTGGGGCTGAGTGGCCAGTAATGGCGGCAGAGGGGATGGAGAAGAATACCTGTTTGAGTTTCTCTGCACAGGCTTTTGATTCTGAACTCACTGACCCATTTCCCAAACAAGGCAACTGAGGTGCACAAAGCTGAAGTGACTCACCCAAGGCAGAGTAGAGACCCCAGATAATTCAAGGGCCACTGAAGTCACGGTGTGGAGGCAGAAGGGGACTGGCCTTTCCAGTCACTGAGCACGTGCCCTTCAGAGCAGGTACGGTGGGCCGGTCTAAGCCACAATGAATCGAGTCTCACAAGAGAGTAGGTGGGGCTCTCTTGCTGATCAGGACCAGCAGAGGGAAGAGGAGGAAGAAGCCTGTCCTACTCTCTTGGACGCGAGCCAAGGGCCACGGCGGAACTAGAAAGGGTCTGGCCCATTGCAGCATGGGGACTCTCAACAACCAAAGGAGAGCGGAAGGGAGAATCTCACTCTTTGGCCAAGTGGCAGAAGTATTTTTAGAATGGGCTGTTCTTCCCATTACCCCTCTCCCCACTCCAAAACCTCCCTGTGGGGAGAGAGGGGTGGTGGCGCTGGATGGGGGAGGGGTCAGCTGGCACACTCTACAGAGGAGGAAGTGGTTCTACTTTTTGTTCTTGGGCTGAGGCCCCAGGTGTTTGACCCGGGCCAGAGCCTTGTCAACCCCCGTCTTCCCCCCTACTCCAGCCACTTCTCTTTTGGGATCGGAGCTTGCTGTCATCTCCCACCCCCTGCCACATCCCCAACTCTGCCTTCAGATGACCTGCAAGGGAAGTTTATAGGAGGAAAAGGAATGAAAAGGATTCCATTTAACAGCACACAGGGCGGAGGAACTTCCTGACAGGAACCCATGTGGAAACCAGGCCCAGTTTGGCCATGGAAAACTGGTTTGGCTCAGGATTGGCCAGAGTGGACAGGAGACCTTAGGCAGCCGTACATCGCAATTAAACTGGCCTTGTCCAAGTTCGCTTTCTTCCTTGTATCCTCGGAGCAAGCAGACACTGTAATAATCCGTACACCACAGGGGAAGAAAGGTACCATTTCTTTTAAATTCAGGGAGGGGGAACCCACCCTCGTTGAGGTCACGGAACCATGCAGGGCAAATGGGGAGCAGATGCAGGCAGCTGAGCTGCTGCCACCAGGCGCCCAGCCTGAGTCACCCGGGTGGGGTGGGGAGGGCAGGCTGCCGTGGGCAGGGCAGGCTGTCTTTATTCCTGGGCTTGGGTGTGGGGTGCAGGAAACAATGTACATAGAAGAGTCCTCAGGGCTGGGACAGGTTCGGGGCAGGGACAGACTCGGGGCTGGGCAGGTACAGACAGGATCCCAGCACCCCACCCTTTTAGCCAGAGAATGACAACAGGCCTCTCCCTCCCTCCTCCCCCTGCCTGCTTCCTGCAGCCACACTAGCAGACCTTGCTGTTCCTTTTATCCAGGGCTCAGCTTGGCCACGGCCAGCTCCCTTGGTCTCCAGCTGGCTCCACACGCTTACTCTCTAACAGCCAGGCTGGTCAGGGGCTGGCGCAGCAGGGCTAGCATGAGCGTTCCAGGCCCTGCTCGGATCTGCTGGGCTTCCCAGCCATCATTTCCACACGCTTCACCCCAGCCCCTTCTCCTCAGTGTTCCCCCGCCTCTCTGCCTCCTCAGGGCTAAAGGCTTGTGTCCATCTGTCTGACCCCAATTGCAGCAGGTATCTAGACTTCACTTTTTCTAAGATCTCCCTTTGCCTGGCAGCCATTCCTCAGGGTCCCTTTTCCTCTTGTAACATGAGCTCTCAGGAGGAGGGGGTCTTCTCTGTCTCAGTGGCCCTCCAGCAGAGGGCTGGGTAGGTAGCAGAGGCTTAGCAGATGCCTGTCATGGGAATAGAGGAGCATCACGGGGCATGGGGGCACCCCACAAAGAGCACTGTTGTCCTCAATACTATGTACCCAGAGCAGTGGGGGCTGCCTTATGGGGTTTCCTGGTGCAAAGATGAAAGCTTTAATTATGGTTTCTGGCAGTGTGACCCGATTTTTCCAGCACCCACAAACCTTCCAGAGGTAGAAGGGGGAGAAGAGTAATGACGTTGCCTCCAAGATGCCCCCTATAGCCAAAGGCAAAGCCCCCACTTTGGAACGACAGGGGAGAAAGGTACAGTCAACAACATGCGTCTCAGAGTACCCCAAACCCAGATCTCTTGCTGTCAAAGTCCTCTCCATCCATCGATGCTTTTTCTGGTGGGTCACGCAGTTATTAACATACCGCTACATTTCTATTACTCTTAAATTCCTTTTGACCTTTGGGTCCCTCTAATCAAGCTTACATCAAAACAGGCCATCTATTAAAGTGTTCTGATGGGGAGGGATGTGGCATGGGGCATAAGGAGAGAAAGGGTTTGGCACTCTCCCCAAGCTGTGCTGTCTCCACACTCAAAATGCTGTGGTACGATCAGGAGGAGGTGCATATGCGTGTTGCATGGGCATTCACACATACTGCCATGGATTGCATGCTGGGTCTTGTGTGCAACAGACTTTGATTCCTTGTCATTCTCTCCCCACCAAGTTCCATCTTGTTCCATGAGAGACACAGGCCAAAGCCCCAGAGGAACTCCCTGGTGTCAGCTTAGCTCCTTGCATTTCTGTCCATCGGACCTGCCAGTGTGACGAAGAGTTTCCAATCCTGTGCCTAACATGGAGAAACAAGAGAGAAAGAGCAGAAGCTGGCCCCAAGGACATTCTAGAACCTTCTCCCCAGGCTCTCCTGTCTGGACTTCCAGAGAGCCCTGGAATGGCCCTCTTTGCTCCACCATGGGCTTCGTTGAGCCGTGGGCTGTGCGCTGCAGCGGGGGTGGGGGTGGGGGGGTGGAGGGTGGGGAGCCTTTATCCAACGGCAGGTTCAGGACTTCCGCAGCTTCAGGGTCAGTGGGACCGCCCTGGCCCGCTTCCAGAGGGGGACGGACAGTAGGCTCCGTTCCGCCTTCCTTGGTTTTGTACTCTCTGCCATCTGTATCTGAGCGTGAGAATGGCTGAGTTAAACAGAGGGGCCTCGTGGGGCCCACCTGCACTACGGCTAATCCCTTAGCACCTGCACAAGTCTAAAGCACGAGGAGACGCCCATCGTCCTGCCCTCCAGAGCCCCAGTTCTCCTTCAGAGTGAACACATAATCCACCTACGTGCTTTTAGAAGAGCCTGGCATGCAGGCTCAGAAGCATCACCATTCCCTCCCCAGGCTCCACTAGCTCCTTCTTGCAGCTGCCGGGCAAATCCACTAAGTGCTTGCTGGATAGGCACTGCTGTGTCCAGTGTTTTTTTGTTTTTAAACAGGTTAACTGCAGGTAAACTACATCATGACTCAGTATTCTTGTGGTGGGTTCCATGATATCCATCCCATAGTAGGTACAGACATATGGAGAGTGAATGAAAGAAAGCAAACGTGTATACGTTTTAAAAGAACACCACTCTGAAAAGGGAGGTACCCATTATCGCGGAGGACCCAGAGACGGCTTCTGCTTCTTCTTCAGGAGACAGTGACTTACACACCTCCTCTGTGCCAGCATTGTGAGGCTGCCTAGTGACACAACTTTCCCTCAGGACAGAGGTGCCAGGCTTTTGTGTATCTCAGGGTACCAACTTGGATGAGTGAGACAAGAACATTGAAGTTCAGAGTTTGACTTGCCCAATGCCCCAAACAGGTGGTTTGGGCTGTGAAACCACTCCTCAATAGAGCCAGAGGCAGACCCCACCCCTTGGGATTTGAATTTTACAAATTCAGATTTTTTCCCCCTGAACCTCAGTGTTCCTAAAATCAAAGGCAAGTATTGGCAACGAGGACCAGCATTTCCCAAACTTGAGGGCGACTCTAACACAGTGTAACTCTCCTCCTTCATGGGCAAGATAGAAACCTCCACATGTGTGAGCCTGAAAGCTTTATTCACCTGTTTTAATTGTGTGCGTGTGTGCGTGTGTGTGTGTGTGTGTGTGTGTGTGTGTGTGTGTGAGAGAGAGAGAGAGAGAGAGAGAGATAGAAATAGAGATATATGCATATGTTCATATGGATGCACATATATGTACATTTTGGTCATGTTGGCTGTTTTCCTCTGTTGCTGTCCATTTTATTTTTTGAGAGAGTCTCTCACTGAACCTAGAGTTCACCATCTGGCCAGAATGCCTGGCCAGGATCCATCGCACTGCTGCACCCAGCTTTTACATAGGTGCTGGGTATTCAAAGTCAGGTCCTCATGCTTGTGTAGCAAGCTTTTTTTTTTTTTTTTTTTTTTTTTTTAACCAACAGCCATCTCTCTAGTCTGTGAAAGAAGTTTTATTGAATAATCTTCACTTTGCCGAACATACACTTTGATATTTTCTATTCTGTTTTTCTTTCCTTTTTTTTTTTTAAGCTGGAGGTTATGACCTACTAGGTTGATCAAATGGCCCATAAAAACATGCCACCTGCAGTTCAAAAAAATACTGCCTCACATGACTGGATTCCCAGTTGTTTTCCAAGTTTAACCCATGAGGGCTCATGCTCTGAAGTGCTGGGCCTCTGTCCAGCAGTCCTGCCTCTCAGTCACCCTCATCCTCTCTCTAGCCTTGTGCCCAGCCCTCCACACCCATCTGCACAGACACATACAGGAAGAAGGCAAAGCAAAGCAACCCACTTCTTTCTAGCAAGGGTCACGCTGGAGCCAGAGAGGGGAGGAGAAGCCAGAGGGGCAGGGTTCCCCTCTGATCCCACTCCTAGAGCTCATTCCACAGGCTGACTGCTGACATAGAAATCTCTCCATTAGGACTGAACACTTATTTCTCTGTAATAGGATTTGTCATAACAGCGTTTTACTGCCCAATCTAGCAGGGAAAACATTTCACAGCCCTAGGTGGAAAAAATGAAATCAGAGAAGTTCCCCTGACTGTAAGTGTGCATACAAGAGGAAACTCTATCATCCATTCTGAGGATGGGGTTATAAAGAGTATTATTGTAGGAGCCCATATGTGGACCTTATTCCCTGGTCTCATGTCGTGAAGAAAGGAGGCCTTCCAACACTTCAGGGACAAGCCCATATCATGCTCAGCACATTGTGCACTGGTTGGAGGCAACAGTGTGTGTGTGTGTGTGTGTGTGTGTGTGTGTGTGTGTGTGCATGTGTGTGTTCTAGAAGGCACTTGAGTGTGTGTGTCCTGTGTAGGCTCAGGGGTGACACTGGGAAGCACCCTGGACTCCTCCATCTCCTCACTACTTTGCTTTAGGGTTTCCCAGGCTCCATTGACAGCAACTTTTAACCATGACCTGAGCCTGGTCTCTCTGTCATCTCAGGGACAGCCTCATCCCTTTGGTCCCACCAAGTGACTGCAAGAGCTCCAAAACCAGAGGAATCCTTTGTGGGGTGAGGTCTTTGCAACTGGTTTGTCTGTCACCCTTGGGTCTATTGGCATGATCCAGGTGAAGCAGATTGGGAAGGCCATCAGGGGACATGTCTCCTCGTCCAGAGCAGATAAGGAGAGGAGAGAAAGGTGTTGGAGGAAAGCCCAATCCTGGCTGAGGCTCGCTTTTGGGGGTCCTCATCCCAGGGCTGAGAAAGGGGACTGGTAGCCAGAGGAAGTCAGGGCCAGCAAGGAATGAGGCGGGGCCAATGATCTGCCATCTTCTCTCTTACAAGCGTTTCCAGTCCCCGCCTGCTGCCTCAGTGGGCCAACAGCTTCACTTTCCACATCCTTTACCCTCCCTTGTCCCCCCACAATGTTCCCACTGTAGCATGGGGCTGACTCGGATCAGTGGCCCGGTGGCTCTTGCTTCTAACTTGCTGCTCTGTTACTCCTCTGGCCTAGGCTCCACTGCGGCCCAGCTGGAGTGCTGCTGGGTGTTCAGAGCAGGCCTGCCGCCAGGGACCCCGGAGCCTTGAAGATGGGCTGTTACTTGCTGCTCTTCCACCAGGCTGTGTCGGGTCCTGCTGCTCACAGGACTCTTCCACTGCCTGGAAGATCCTCTGACCCAGTTCTAGAATTTGCTTCCACTCACCACCATAAAACCCTAAGTCTGGGTTCATATAGACTTGTAAAAAGCATGCAGAGAGAAGTCATTCTTCCCTTGTCGCTGTCTTGGAAACACTGTCCTTGCTGGACTTCTGGGTTTCTGTTGTGTATTCTAATCTCCCCCTGCTTCTGGCAGCCTGGGCAGGCTAGTACTTATGTGAGACATGGAACAGGCTTTTGGTTTTTTTTTTTTTAATTTTTTTTATTATTTATTCAATTGTACGTGTGTGTATGTATGTATGTATGTATGTATGTACGTACGTATGTATGTATGTGTAAGTATGTGTGCGTGTAGAACCATGGGCGAATTTGGGAACCACCATGGACGCCTCCAGAGACATGGTCTCATTACATAGCCCCTGGCTGGTTTGGACCACTCTATGTAGTCCAGGCTAAGCACAAACTCAACCCTCCTGCTTCAATCATCTCAGTGCTGGGATTAAAGACCTGAGCTAATGTAACAAGTATCAAACGGAAACATTCATTCGCATATATCCCAATCAGGAATACTCATAATTGTGCTGGAAGTTAACTGTTATCCCCGTTTTTCAAACAGTGATGATGATGATGCTCTCTATATGCTGAGTGCTTGTTTTATATGGAGCTTTGTGCTAAAGAGTTAATACATATTTTCACAATAGCTCCTTCCACCCACACTGAAAAACAACTTCAATCATCTCCACTTTCCGGATGAGAAACTGGCAGTCAGAAATGTGCCTCCCCTCCCCCATTGTCACAGAGCTAATGAGAAAGCATGGTATCAACCCAGCCCTGGAGCCAAAGGCAAAGGGGACACCTGAATTACGTGAACAAAAGCAAGAAGTGATAAGGTGGATGTTCCTTATGAAGGTGGTACTTGGAAGGCAGAGTGAACCCAGTGCTTCCTTACGATCCATTCCTACTGCCTGTAAGGGGAGGTTGCAGATCTCCTGTACTCATGATGAACTAGCCCTTATTCCCATCGCACGCTCTCTTCTCAGACTTGACTCAGAGTAGCTGGAACTGTGACTCTGCCTGCTGCCGGCTGGCCAAGCCCCAGGGCCAGGGACCGATGGAGCCTAAAAGAGCATTTTCCAGATTTTTCTTTTTTCTCCCAAAACGTCTTTCCCAGATTTTACTCAACCCTCTCCTTTTGTTGTTTTAAGCTATCACTTAATGTTTGGAAAAGACACGAAGCAGTAGATTCATGCACATATGCAAGTACCCCAGTGTGTGATCACAACATTGTAAAGCCAGGGTTTCATTCAGCATCTACCTTCACCCAAAGCTGAGCAGAGTCCCGGAAGGCCAAACAGGGTCAAGAAGACAGACGCAGTGGCGGAAAGACACAACGTGGTCTCACAGCCTAATAGAATACGAAACACTTGTGCCCAGAAAAAGAAGTCAACCTGCTTCCCTCTTCTGGGCTCCAGAACCACAGCCAGAGTTTGATGGAGCTCGCAGTCCCCAAGGGCAGGACGCATTTGGCCCTTTAGGAACTCAGAGTGGGGACCGAAAGCACCGCGTTCAGGTAGCCAGAGAATTCAGGCTTGAAGGATGGAAAAAGTTAGGGTCAGATAACTTTCAGGCAGATAATGGACTGGCCAGTTGACTATGGTGGCTCAAGCCCACATTTTTAGTATTTAGGAGATTAAGGCAAAGGGAGTGCCAAGAGTTCCAGGCTAGTCTGGCCTATATAGTGAATTCCAGTGCTAAAAGGAAAATCCTTGCCTCAAAAAAATTTTTTTTAAATTACAGATTTTTAAAAAATGAAAAACATTCAAACAAACAAACAAAAACACAACTGAACAAATGAAAGAACAAAGAAACAAATATGGGACATGTGTTCCACACATCAAGTTTTGTTGGTTGAAAGAAGGGAAAGATGGTGTAGCCTTGGCAGGGGGAGAAGGCAGAGCTGAAGGGGAGGAGTTTCTTCAGATCCAGGCCCAGGAATGTGACATTGCTTTGACAGGCAGTAGCAGCCACAGAAGACAGTTGCTGAATGCAAAGAGCGATAAAAACAAAAACACAATTCACCTGGTGTTACACACACTGCAACCCCCAAAAGGTGCTTTGAAAAAATCTTGAACCCGTTATTCTAACTTACCAGAATTATCAGGATGCTTGTTAAACAAGGACTCTTTCCCCGTTCAGACTTGAAAAAGTCAAATTCAGAGATGAAGCCTCAGAATTTCAATTACTCCTGACTCCCCAGGTGACTTATCTACACAGGAGAAAACTGTACATGCTGGCCCTCCCCCCCCATGACCTCCAGGAACCTAATTATAGTGTGGAGATCTGAGGTGGAGTCTTAAAGTCCATGCATCTATCAGCTTCTGGGTCAGGCCAATGTCGTTCCTTCAAGGGCCACACTTTGAGTATCAAGTTTATAAAGTTTTGAAATTCAAAGTCTAAATTGTTCTCCATGCTAGAAAATTAAAATCAAAGCGAGTCAAACAAAAACTCTTCTAGGGGCCAGTGAGATGGTTCGTCAGGTAGAAAGTGCTTAGGCACGTGCAAGCCTACGATCTGAATTCAATTCCCAGAGCCCACAGGATGGAAGGAGAAGACCCAGTTCCTAAAGTTGTTCTTGTACACGAATTGTGGAAGGTGCATGCCCCCCCTCTCTATCCCTCTCTCAAATAAATAAAGGTCAGAATGGTTAAAAGCTCCCCGACTGAGTCTGCTCATCGGCTGAAAGAGATATCATCCGTATCTCTGCAAGGTAAGTGCTCCCCTTTTCTCAAGGCCACCAAACCATCACTGATGGTCCCGTGACTCAGCCTTGTGCCTAGATGTAGGCACTCTGCTACAGAAGCAGAGTGGTTAAGCGGGCATCCTGAAGCCTGAGGAAGGCTAGCTAGAGCTAGGAAAGCAGTCAAGCAGTGGCTGGAGACTGACATGATCACAGAGCTGTTGTCCCGCAAGCCATCATGTGACCACTCAAACAATCAAGGAGCCAGACCACCCTGGAATCCACTGGACCATCCAAACAACTGCTAATTGTCCTTTGCTTCATTTTAATGGCATCGCCATATCATTAGCCTTGCAAACTTGCTTGCTCCCCTGATGCATCCAGCACCTTGCCACATCCAAAAGTCCCATCTAGAGACCAAGGGGAGTAAATCTATTCTGGGAAATCTCAATCCATTCACAGAATTCCCTACCTTCTCTCTGCCTTAGTGCATGAGTAATATTTCCCTCCATTAAAGTTGCCCATAAAATGAATGATCCAAGATTCCAGTGATGTAATCCTCTCTAGAGTGTTGTCATGGTTTGAAATGAGTCCTCCACAGGCTCATGTGTTTGGGAAAGTCATGGCACCTTTAGGGGGTGGATCCTTGCTGTAGGAAGGCAGTCACAGGGGGTGGGCCTTGAGGTGCATGAGTCCCACCCTACTTCCTGGAGAGGTCTGCTCTAGCAATGGCAGTCTTGCAGCTCTTAGTCTCCACGAAGGATATAACTTAGCCCGCCTCCAGCTTCTGCCTCCAGTCGTGCTGCTTCCGGCATGAAAGACTGTATCTTCGTATTCAGCATAAGCTGAATAACTCTCCCTTTCTCCCTTAAGTTGCTTAACTCTGGGTGTTCTCTCGCAGCAACAGAAAAAGGTGTTAAGTGTTTACTCTTGTGTGTATGTTTTTGCTTTTTGAAAAAACTTCTTTTAATTCCTACTTTGTCTCATCTCTGATTTATTTCTAGGATAATGGCAAGGACCTGGGAACATCCTTTACCAGTGGCCCTTCTTCCTCATGCCCAACAGTTGGCCCCAGGAAGGTTTTCATAGTGTGGAACTCGTGTGGCATATCAGGAATGCATGCCAACCTTCCACTTCTGCCCCCATTCTACAGAAAATATGGAAGTGTGTCTTCTTCCCTGCTGTGTCCCTGGGTTTTTCTTTGGTTATAAAATAGGAAGGTAAGATTATAGCCCATATTGAGCCAGACACATGTAGCCCTATGCGGATGTATGAAACATAAGTAGTAGTCCCAGGGGAGAAAGCAGTAGCCACAGTAGCCACTCCAGGATTGGCTTTGGTTTTGACTATGCTTCCTAATCTTGAGGAACTCCTTACAAGAGACCTGCAAAGTTCCAGGTGCAAACCTGCACATACGTGGAGAGTTAGTCATGGCCCCTAGGTACATTATGCTGAATTAGCCTTATAGACAAGCAGGACAGGATGAGGAGCCAAGCACCTTTCAGTTATTTCTCTTTGCTCTAGAGGTTTGTCAAACTGAGCATGCTCAGTGAGGGGTCTCAAAGTAGGACAAAAGATGGAAGATGAGCAGTGGAGTTGAGGGAGTGAAGAAAGGTTAAGACTATGAACTCTCAGCAGGATTTAGGCCTAACTTCTTGGCCTTTGCTCCCCGTGGTACTTCTCAAAGCCTTCACTTTCAGAAAAGATAGTCAACCAAGCCATTGGCTGTGGATGGGTGTTTCCTGCTCTCAGGCACATGTGATAGTTAGATAAAGGTGTCAACTTGACAATTGAGGGCTGAGCTTTGGGCACATCTGTGAAGACTTCATAGTTAAGGCAAGCCCTAAGAAAACTTGCAGGAGATTGCTTGATCGATAAGGGAAGACCCAGCCTATTATGAGAAGAACCATATCCTGGGCAGGTGGATAGGATGGGTGAAGCTGTGTTTGGTGAGTTGGCATACTTTAACATACATTGGCAGTCTTGCTATATCGTGGGTGAAGTTTGCCCCTCTCTCAGCAATCTGTAAATATGGTGTAGCCAGTTGCTTCAGCTCCTGGCATTGGAATGAGCTCTTGAACTGGATAATCATAAGCCAGAATAAAGTCCCATGTGTCCTGAAGCTGTTTAATCATGAATTTACTGGCAACATGCAAACAAACTGGAACAGCATGCAGGCCTTAATTCAGAGGGACACCATCCGCACCTCCTTAGTAGAACCAGGCCCACCTTCCAGTCTCACTCCCTCTCCACCTTGTAGGGTGACAGTACCCCACAGTGCCCTTTCCTCTCTGTATTCCTATCCTATATCTTGCCCTGTGTACCCCTTTCACCTTCCTGTAGCTTCTCTGCAATGATGCTTGAAGCAGGAACTCTAACACAGAAGCAGATATGGATATCAGTCATTTGTGTAATCCATGGCTGCAGAAGTCCTTGTGGAATCATGCACAAACTGATGCTTCAAAATGAGACATCCATGCATCCAATTGGCTCTGTACTTGTCTCTGTGCAGATGGTTCAACTTCTAGATACACAGTTCTGGTTGAATCACCAGGGGTATTTTGGGGGTGGCACCTCTACTTCCTGGGCTCTTGGCACTAGTCACCTTCCCAACCCTTAGAAAAACCTACTGAACATTCTAGACTTTGGAAGCTACTGGTTTTGCTCAGGACCCTGTGTCCATCAGCGGGGATGCCTGTTAGGAAGGAGCAGAGGTGGGAAGAGCTTATCCCATGCTGGTTAGATGGCTATTGTGGCCATTTCACACTCTAAACATAATGTTAACTGACAAAACAGAATCACAAAAAGAAAGGAAACTGAAGTCTTCATGCAAACTAAATCGACAGCATCAAAGGTGATCACTAAAATGGTGTTGAATTGGAAGCGGATGAGATAGTAAAACAGAGAAAGCAAGCCAGAAACCTAGAAGGATTTTTCACTCAAATATTTTTGCATATTTCTTAACTTTCTTTTGCTACTTCAATAAACCCATTCTAGAAACCACAGAAGATTCCTTAGAGGGAGTTTCATGCAGGAAATCGTGGGGAACCCCAACCACTAGGCCTGTATGCAAATGAAAGGCCTTGATTCACCCAGAATGACTGATGAAGGGATGTACATTTCCCAGTTCTAAACTAAAAATAAGCTGTGTTTGGTCTTCATGTAGCTTTAGTTTCTGTTGTTTTGACTGTATTTTTGAGACAGAGTCTTGACTTGTAGCTAAGGCTAGCCTCCAAAGTGTCTAGTATTACAGGCACGGACCTCTATGCAGCTTTGGTTTCCGATCACTACTTCGAGTAACTTTCAGGCTGAGTCACTGTGAATTCTGATCAAACAACGGCCAACTTTGTCAAATATTTGCAGAGCATTGCTAACGAAGGGAAAGCCTGGGGTAAATAACTCATCTCTATGGATCCCAGAGGTGGAATGCATACAGGGGATTTGAATTTTCGTAGAGACCTTGTAATTCAACAGAGAACTTAATACATGGGACTTGTCCGCAAAAGCCCACGATAATTGACAACAGCAGGAAGGTCCTAGAGTACTCTGAGGAGAGTATATTGGCAGTTCAGTTCCAGAACCACTGACAGGAGAAGCGGAGCCTCTGAATAGACACACAGTAATGGTGTTGCTGCCTGACTTACTAGGGGTGTGGACATTCAGTTATCCCTTCCTCCTGCTCTCCCATTGGCTGAATCAAGCCAGAAGCCCACTGGTGAGGGGGCCTGGCAGTGCAGCTGGTAGGACAGCCCCCATGGTGCCGATCAGGGGAGAACTCTGAGGGCATCTGAGGGCAACAGGCACAGGTCTGGCCCAGACCTCCTGAAATCCACAAAGTCCCCACTGAATGACTCAGCATGGAATTTAAGATACTTCTAAGGCTGAGCAAGGAAAAGTGAATACTTGAGGCCAGAATAGGGAGGGGGTTTGGCCTTCTGGAACCCTACAATTGTGCTATATGAATGATTGCCATGTCGAAGCTGGCCTGAAACAGTGATGAGGGAAAAACAAGCCAGACGTTGGTTCTGAAGAAAACACAGGAGTTCAGAGTTGGAGGCAGCAAACTGTCCCTGAGGTTGAAGTAATGGAGGTCATGCTGGATGCATCCTGGCTTTTCGACTCTTTAAGATAACAGCGGTAGACTTGTTTATCACAATCCAAATCTAAAGGGAAGCTACCTGAGTCATTTAGTTTTTAAAAATTGTGTGTATATGGAGTGTGTACATGTGAGTATGTGTGTTTTCATGTGGGTGAGCACTTGCATGTGGGTGAGCACACACGTGTGTGCAGGCATGCATGCATGCACATGAGTACAAAGGCATGTAAGGCCCGAGGAGGATATCGGGAATTGTTCTGTTGCTCCATAAACCCAGAACTCTCTGGTAGGGCTAATCTGGCTCACCGACTTGCTCTAGTGATCTAAGCGCTCACTGCTCTCTGTTCTTTCTGGCCAAGCAAAACCAGAAATTGCAGTGGGTGAACTGGGCCCATGGACTTTCTCGACTGGGGATCAGTCCAAAATCAGCATCTAGGTTTCTGAATAGTTCTGTGGCCCACAGGTTCTTCTGTATCTGCCAGCCATATTCCTCTTGCTTCATATCCCAAGGATGACTACCAGCTGAAATGGGGGAAGCCGTGGGGGTCAGTTTCCTCAGGAGTGAGCACTCCTCTTTTTAAAAAGGATTAGGGTTATAACTCACTGGTAGAGAGAGCACTTGCCTAACACGCATGGGGACTTTTTCTTTCTTTCTTTTTTAGTACTAGAAGTTTCCAGGACTGAAAAAAAAAGGTCCTCTTCTATCATATTATTTTCTCCCTAAAAGCAGAATTTTAAGAAATAAATCCTAGTTAATTGAGAGTTCTGGTTACTCAGGGGCACTTAATCAAGATTTTACTACATTTTCTACCGCAGTGAGTTACACAGTGGTTTGCATATGCAGTTACTTCTTAAGTGACTTCTGTTCCCTGACCTCATTTTTGATTCATTAAAATTGAACACTCGGAAATGAAGGAAGGGGCGTGGAGCAGAGTGCTTCCACCTGCATGCAGCACCGGGAAAACGACAAAGTGATGAACAGTGGACCCTCGCGGTGCCCATGAGTCAGCTGCCTGCCTCGAAGGTGGTTCAGTGTGTTTCCAACCATGTTTCACAGTGTGCCCAGCCTGGCAAGACCCCACTGGGCCATCCCAGTCTCTCTGGGATAGATGAATTGGATGCAAAAAATTTCCCTTGGTTCCCTCCTGGTAGTGACCATATTTTCATTTTAGCTGGCTAAACAATGTAGGAGATGTAGGAGAGAACAAAATGCTGCTCCAGTTCTGGGTACACACTGCTCAGATTCTCAAATCTTCAAATTCTCCTAGTCACTGGGAGGCAGTTCCCTAGTAAGCAGCGTAGTCTCTTTAGCTAGAAGTGAGCAGAACTTCACAGACTCATTGAGTCTTTTATAGACCTGCACATGCATACAGCCAGAGGTCTAGTGTGGGAGAGAGAGAAAAGGTGGGGTCCCTAGCCTAGCCTGGCAGGGAAGCCCTGGAGCAAAAGATCTCAGTTCTGTTTAACAGGTAAAGGACTCCAGGGATGCTGGCATCTCACCAAGGTGTCCTGCAGCCCACGGCCTAGGGGCAGAGGCCTGTCTCTTGCTCTTGCTTCCTACTGAAGAGCCAGATAGGGAAATGTATGGCTTGCAAACTAGAGGAACAGCTGGTGGCCTCTTATGCAGAGCCCAGAGTATGAGAAGCATATCTCACCAGGACAATTGGGCAGCATTAAGATGATTCCAGCAACCATGCCATCTCTTCTCAAGACTAGCAACTTCTCTCACTGTCCCTAGGTACCTGCAGCTCTGCCTTTGTTAAGAACCCATGCATGCCCTCCATCCTTCTTATAGAAGTCTCTTCCAATTCAGGAAGGTGCACATAGTCATACTGCTTTATCAGGGAAACAGAAGAAGAAAGTGCCAATTGTAAAAATATAATTGGAAATCAAAGAGTCGGGGGGGGGGAGTTGGGCTTCTTAAGATATATAAAAAAGGAACTGACTTTTCCCTAAAAGACGAAGGACAGACTGAAGGGACTTTTTCCCCCTTCTTTTCTTTTCTTTACTTTTTTTTTTTTTTTTTTTTTGACAGGTTCTCTTTTTTTTTTTTTTTAAGGGAGAAAGGGAGGTTTATTCAGCTTACGGTTCCAGAGGGGAGGTCTCTCAAAGCAGAGACGGCATGGCTGGCTGGAGGAGGCTAAGTCACCGCAGACATCTTGGAAGCTGAGAGCTGCAGACTGCTTGCTGCAAAGGCAAACTTCTCCTGCAGGTAGGGTGGGACTAATCCACCTCAAGGCCCACCCCTTGTGACTGCCTTCCTCCAGCAAGTCTCCACGACAGGTTCTCTTTATATAGCCCAGGCTGACTTCAAACTCTCAACCCACCTGTCTTAACCTCTCAAGTGCTCAATTTACAGATATGCGCCACCACACCTGACTCTGAGGTGACTTTTAATGGAAGTTCTGAGTTGCTCAGAGCATCCATTCCCGGCTGGAAACATAGTTCCGGGGGAGGGTGGTCACAGGGAAAAGGGACAGGGCTCTTGTGGACACCAGCGTGGCCTCTGGTGGCTTCTCACGCTGTGGCATGGCTTCATCCTCTTTCTCCCCCTCTTTCTTTGAAATAATGATCAAGATATGGACATTATTTGTTAGGAAGGTGGCAAAGAGAGGACTGAGGAAGGGCCAGGTGACCTTATGTTTCCACCAGTCGTCCAAAGTCTAGATCTCAAAAAAGATTGAGGCCGATGAATTAAATAATTGTATCATCTCTTGTGGGCTCAGAGAACAATGAGAGGGAAGAGGGCAAGGAAGATTGTCCATTCCAGCAACTTCTCAATAGTTATCAAGCTTTGCCATTTTGCTCTAGACTGCAAGTCCCTCAAGAGAGGTCTGGATTGGGGTTCTTGCTGGGTGGTGTTCCTGCTACCACCACCACCACCTTCATGGCCTCTCACACTGCCATTGTGGTGGTCAAGGCAAGACCATCAAATGCACGGAACACACCGAAAGGAGCCTCCTGTTAGAGTGCGGATCCCCTGATGACCCTTTCTCTCCCACACCCCCAAGATTGTCTCCTTCTCTCACACAGGATTCCCCTGTTTGTGGAAACCCCCATGTCACAGCCACAATGGATTGACTCAGAGGTGTTTAACTGACTTAAGTGTAGACCAGCAGAGACTTTCTCTACACATGCTTGGCCTGGTGGCCATGGAAACATGGATCTTGTATGCCCACCTACTGTCTGTGCGAGGAAACCCAAGAGGGTATTGTCTATAGAGGCGAAAGGATAAAGAAGCCAAGAGGAGAGGACATACAGTCCCCGAGCAATCCACACATAGTGAGGAAATAATTGGTCGTCACATTTTCCTGGCTCCAGTCTCTTGAGAGGCTTTGCTTTAGTGTGTTTCCTGCTTTGAAGACCCATAACAAACCTCTGTGTCCGTATAATAAATGGCATTTTCAGCTTAAGCTAGTTTGAGTTGGTGCTCTGCATTTGCAAAGAAAAGCTTCTTAACAAGCATAATGCGCGTGTCACCACCCTGACTTGCTCAGCAGGCATCACTAATCAATCACAGCAGTCTTCCCACTAAGCCTTTGAATCCTTCATCTGACAGTCACTACCTATTGAGTCAAGTTAGCAGGCAAGTTAAAAATCCCACTGGCAAAACCAAATGAAAGTCTTCACAAACTTCTGTCTGGCTCAGAGCATATGCTGGGCAAGAGGAAAGAAGGCATGACAGGAGCCCATGGGAGGGAGGGTTCACTCTGATGGGACCTTCTGAACGTGGACTTGCATGACAGGTGGATTTCACCAAGCAGAGGGTGGGGTATACTTCAGGTCTGGAGAGCCTTTATGGGTCACTTCACTGTCGGAGGATGGACCCAGTAACTCAACTCAGTGTTCCCTTACCACGTTTACCAGGCTGACTCCAGATCTTGGAAAATTCTCCGTTGTGGTTGTTCAGGATGCTCTACATTCTAGAAAGATCCCTTTAGAAAAGGCATACTAAACAAATCGAAAAAAAATTGCCCTGACCAGAGATACATTTCTTATTTTTCCTCTGCTCCCCAACTCCGGGCTGGTTTTGAGAAGAGCTAAATCACTCCCAAGGTCTTGGATTTCCAGGCTACCAGTGCTCCCTCTCCGGGGGAGGCTGTGCTCTGCCTTCCCTGATTCCCTTCTACCTTTTTATCCATCGCTCCTGACTTACTTTCGTGGCACTCTGATTTCCACCTAGGCCTACTACCAGGTGAGCAGATCCCATTATCTGGGCCTGGGGTGAAGAATGTGACCAATAAAAACCAATTAGTGGAGTCCTTTATTCTGGCTGTGGTGATTGGTTCAGAAACAGACATGTGACCTGAGACAACCAGTCACATTCTATTAGCACTTAACCATCCAACAAGAGGTAGTCTTTCCCCCTCCCCCAGGAGAGACTGTGAGGCCACCTTGGATGCCACCACGCACCATCTGCAGGCTGAGCAGTACCCCATATCTTGAGTATGACCCAGCGGGGTCACCCATGGCATTTATTTTTGCCCCTTTGATAGGGCTTTACTTTGACTTGCGCTGCCTTGGTTATCTCATCAGTAAAATGGGGTTTGTAACAGTTTCCTTTGTACAGGGCTGTTGCCAGGAATAACTGAGTGACTACAAAATGCCCTGTTAATGTCCGAACAGTGAATGATGATAACACTCCAAGAAGTGTTTTTAGGAAAGTAGCATCAGTGGTCTCAAAAAAAAAAAAAAAAAAAAAAAAAGATGGAGAAACGACTCGGGGACTCGGGAGTTAAGATCTGCCTCCCAGGCAGAAGAACTGATCTTGGACTCCAGGTGCCAGGTAAAATCACAGCAGCATCTGCCCTTTGGGTCCAGGTGGGTGGGCCTAGGAAATCTTAGTGCAAAGCAAAAAGGAAGTAGAAGCAATCCAGGATGACTCCCAGTTACCCCTGATCCTCCACAAGGGCATACAGTGCCCTCCGACATACACACACACACACACACACACACACACACACACGCCCGCTCAGAAAGAAGGAAAGACAAAGAAAGAAAAGAGCTATACTGTCTCATCTTTCACACAATTTATCCTAGCCCAAATGCTCAGCGCAGAGAAGATGCTTACTAAAACAAAACAATGAATAAGAAGTATGCCTTGATTTACCAAAGCGCACACCTCCAGTGACCTACCCTTGCTGAAGCCCCTCCCTAGCTCTCCCTATCTGGAGTCAGCCTGAAGGGGCCCCATTCTCTACACAGCGTTTGACAGGCTTTCCATTCTCTGATCTTAAACTTGGCTCTCTCCCAGCAGTCCTCCCCAGCACCTTTGAGACCCCCCACACCTGGCTGTCTGCTCTGCAGGAGATTCAGGGGAGGTTACAGGGTGACAGATTCAACGGAGGGACTTGAGGCTGACTGCTAACGCTGAACCAGGAGAGCATCCCACCAGTCACTTCTGGCTGGACAGGAGGTTGGCTGCCTGTGTAAGGAGGCTGCCACCTGCCCATCTACAGAGGTCTGGCTATTCCCCACCCAACCAGGAAAGGCACAGGGCTCTCTGCTCACTCAGTTGTCCAAACACCATTTATCACCCAAGGAAAACATAATAAAGGCTGAAAGTGCCTCTCCCAGAGAGATTTCTGAATACATACAGTTCAGCTAAAGTTATCCATGTCTCCTTTAACCTGCTTAGCTGTAGTATTCAAAAGTATCTTTCTAGAAGGTTGATCCCAGTATCATTTCGGGAGAAGGACTTGCATCCCCATTTCTTTGTCAAGACAACAATTTCTTTGTGCTTCCCTTGCTCCTCTGTATCTGCACCCTCCTCGGTTTGGGGGAGTAGATGCGCTCTCCCAGAGTTTTCTCATCAAGCACTCCCTTTCCCACTTTTCCGCCAGCGTCAGCAGATTAGCCCTGGAAATCATTTTCCTGGAAGTAGGTGATTCTACAATTCAGCTGTGTGCTTGACAATTAGCTAAATAAACTGCTTGGGGTCACTTGGAGTAACAATTCACAGACTTCCCCCTGACAAGCGAAAGTTAAGCCCCTCCAGCGAGCAGGACCTCTCCACAGGGGAAGGAGGAGGCTGGTTCTGCAGAAGAAAATTCTAGGCATCTTATTATTCACTCGCTCCCTTCCAGCTCTGACCTTAAGAGTACTCTTAACCTTCCTCCTCCAGCTTGCTAATGGGGAAATAAATCTTGGGAGAGTATCTTAAATTCTTTTTTATCACAGACTGTATCGCCGAGATAATAAGACCAGCCTTCAGAGTAACCATTAAGCCACAAAAGGTGTGGTCATCATTTATGATTTTTTTTAGCCTTAATTGCTAGACAGACACTTTAAGTGGGAAGTCTGTCTAATGAGCCCAGTCATTAAAACATCAAAAACTGTTATCTGGGGTTTCTATTTTAGTTAGACATTACATTATTTTAATAAGGGGGACGCATTTCTTGTCACAGGATTTGGTAATGGAGGCGGAAGCAACTCCGTGGGGAGTGGGGGAGGGGAGGCGGACCTGCCTTTGGAAAAACAAGGTTGCAAATCAAGCTGGATCCCCAGAAGGAGGATGCCCGTGAGCGTCTAGAGTACACAGGGAACTAGGGAGAAAGGAAGGCCCTGCTTAGAGGGGTGGGGGATTGGTACCAGCTGGGACTGGGGAAGACTGGTGGTCCGGGTACTCTGGCTTTCTTGTGTCTGGTGATGGAGCGTTCAGGATAGACCCCTCACCTCTGTGCATGATGCCTTTGTCTTACTTAGACCCTCCTTGCTGCCTGGAGAGAAGTGAGCCCGGCTTCCAGCTCTTTGAGCTCCTCCCTTTGACACCCAAATGAACCCAACCCATCCTTCCTCTCTCCGGTCCCCAACACGCAGCATCCTCTAGCCCACCTGCACAGCTCTGATTCTACCCGTGGCCTTCTCAGATGGAATATCCAAGATTGTTACATTTATTGTTCCTGTTATTGATCTGTATCAGTACGGCCCAGAAGAGATATAATGTGAGGTCACATTTACATATATATATTTACACTTACATATATGTATTATATATAATATAATACATAATTATACGTAGATTTCTAAAGGTGCTGGCTGCCACATTTAAGAGGGGAAAATAAGCAGGTAAATCGAATGTTAATTTGTTTACTCTAAACTAATATGTTCCAAATAGGATTTCGGTATGCAATCAGTATTTTCAAGCATGGCTCATGAGATATTTCAACTTACTTTTTTTTCATGATATCTTACACTTACAGTTCATCTCAATTTATAGAGTGCACCCTCCCCAGAGCTCATTCGGGCTTTGTTCCAAGTTGTTAACCATCACTGAACATGCTTTTGGTGACAGGCACTGTTCTTTGCAAGTCACATGCACTACTCCATTTGACAGTCTCAATAATCCCATCATGTAGATACCATGTTCAGTTAACAGATGGGGAGATAACAGATGGGGAGACTGAGGCAATGGGGGTGCTAAGTAACTTTCCCCAGAATGGGATACACTTCAGAAATGGGCTCAGTGTGAATCTGATACCTAGGTGTCTGGTCTGTCACTAAATTTAACTGAACTCCAGGTAACTTGAAAAAGGTCAGAGTCTCCCACCAACCTGGGTGGCTGGTTTTCTCCCTGTTGATATCTCTAGCCATGCAGTCTCAAGTAATCTACCTTCTTGAGCAGGTGAGCTCTGGAGCTCTGGGAGGCTGGGCCTAGGCCTTACAGAAGAGAAGCCTCTGTCCAGTTGCTTCAAGGTGACTGGGCCTGACCTCTCCTAGCGCCTCTCACACTAGAATACTTCTGCAGCTCAACCAGAGATGTGCTTGCATGGACCAGTCTCCCCCAGCCCCCCATGTCTGTGGAGACAGTATGCCCCAGCTGCTTCCTTTGGACCTCTCCTCAGAGGACCAGGTCACCCTTTGACCCCAGTTCTACTGATGAGGACTGTATTAGTTACTTTTCCCGTTGCTGAGACAAAATACCTGCTAAAACAACCTGAGGAGGGGTTACTTTGACTCACAGTTTGGGGAAGGTGTGGCAGCGTGAGGCAGCTGGTCACAGCTGGGAGCAGAGGGTGAATGCTGGGGCTCAACTCACTCTTTCCTTTTTCCATTTTCATGGGTGCGCACACGTGTGCATGTGTGTGAGCACACAAATATGTGTGTGGGCGAGTAATGTGCACATGAGGAAACCTCGGGTTAATATCAGCAATCATCTTTGCTTGCTCTTAGATTTATCCTTTTGAGACGGGGTCTCTAATTAAACCCGAGGCTAACCCATAGGTCTAGTGCGGCTAGCCAGCTTGCTGTGGGGACTTGCAGTCTCCATCTTCCAAAGCTGTCATTACAGGCAGGCTGCCACACCCATCGGACATTTTATGTGGGATCTAAGGCTCTGAATTCCAGTCACAGGAAGCTTTTCAGCTGCTGAGACCCTCCCCAGCTTCACTCTCGCCTTTTAATTCAGATGGGACTTCAGTCCTTGGGATGGTGTTGCCCACATTCAGGTTGGGTCTTCCCTCCTCGGCTAAACCTTTCTGGAAACATCCTCGTCAACACGCCTAACGGCGTATCTCCTAGGTGATTTCAAACCCAGTCTGGTTGACAGCAAAGAAGACAGGGACAACAGGGAAGAATGGGTGATGCAAGTCAGATCATGGGCGACAGGGGTTCCTGTGTCCACTACAGATCTTCAAAGGACAGAGCGCTACCAGAGCGCTGGGAACACAGCACAAATGTCATTCATTTTTGTCACATTCATGTTTTGTCTGATATTCTCTAACCAAGTTGAGTTCCAGCTCTGAGCTACATTTATAAAGACAGGATCTACCAAAGTTCCTCAATGCTTCTGAACAAGTCATCACGGATGCAGTCTGTTCAGGTCGTGGACTGGGCTATGCCCACTTCACACCAGCAGTGCCACCCCCTCCTCCAAATGGTGAGACAACTGCAAAAAGCCCCCTACACACACACTTACCAAAAATTCTTTCGGATGTGCAAAGGAGCAGACTCCTCTATGGAGATGAGCGTGTGATATTGTCCCTGGTGATCTCAGGGATCCTACCCTTTATCCTAGTTGCTAGTGGAAGCTGAATGACTAGGGGAAAAAAGGAATGAAAATGGTGGGCTGGGTCCTGGTCCTGGCTTAAATGTTCCTAGCCCAGCTGTTTATAGGGATGACTGTGAAACAGCTGGTTCACTGCATTCCTGAAATGTAACAACTGAGCTGGCCAGCTGGTAGAGCTGGTGCCCGCGGACCAATGCTTGGCATCTTGTATTTTACTGTGTTAAGTGTTAATGTAAGAGTTGCACTGAATTAAGTCCTTTGGAATAGTCTTTCTGTGGCCTTCAGTTTTAGAACCAAATAATATGATTGCGACTAAAAATCTTGATAACACACCCTGGGGCTGAGCCAGCCTTCGCTCAGAGGAGAAATGCTCCAGGCTGATGTGTGAATGCCAGACTGGTAGAGGGCAAGGAACGGGGCTATATGGAGCGGCCTGCTTCTGCCTCTCCATCCTGAAGACCACCTCGGTGGCTGCCTGAATCACTCTAGAAGGGGCTGAAGGCTGAGCATGCCCCTCCCAACATTTCCTTGCCTTCTTCTAGTCTCTGACTTTCGGAAGGACCCACCAGGCTGCTTCAGCCCCTCAAGGCACAGGCTGGGTAGTTTCCCTAGGGGAGTTTGCATTTCGAAAAGTGGGTGTAGGCAGGCAGGAAGGGTGATAGGCCAGAGAGTCCTGGCAGAGGCCATGCTGGCGAGCAGCTGGTCTTTCCAAGAGATGGCTCGCTGTCATAGAAACAAAGGGCCAGGACCCTGCTGTGAGGAGGGCAGGTTTGAATGCAGGAAAGAGGTTGGACAAGTAAGAAAATGAAAACTCTGAAGGAGAAACAGATCTGAAACGACTGCTCTGGCTAGGGGTGGGGAGTGCAAGAGGGCAGGAGAAGGACCTCAGCTGGCTGTGTTTGCCAGCTGAGGGTGGGAATGGTTTCCAGGGAGTCTCCGTGTGCCAGAACCTATCAAACTACACTTCAGATACAGAGGTTTATTATTCATCAATTATACCTCTATAAAGCTGCTCCAAACATAGCCGGACAAAGAGTAGAGGTAGGCTTTCGGCTCAATTTGAGATTCTCCGGCTGGGAACAAGGCCATTCTGGAAGGACCAGGGAGGGGGGTTTGGAGCAGCAGGAGATGGGATCTCCTTGGAATCCACCTCCACACTGCAGGGGCCAGAAGCTGGGAGGGAGGAGGCTGGGAACCGATTATATAATGCAGCCCACAAGGTCTAGCAAGGCCCAGCAAGTGTCAGGCTGCCCAGAAATGTCTGCTGGATGAAGGTGATTTAATTGGAATCAGATCCTCAGCTGAACAAGGAAGCAGGGAGATTTAAATATCAGGGTGCAGTTTATCTTACTAAGGGATGGAGTGAGGGAGAGGGAGGGGAGAACGTGGGGAGCAGCCTTGCAGATACTTGGGTGGAGGCAGGAGAGGTTTAGGAGTGATGGAAGGAGGGAGCCAAGGAGGAGGAGGGGAAGGAGGGAGGCAAGATGAGAGGAGATCAGAAAGCAGCTAGGAGGGACAGAGAGAGAAGGGTTGGAAGGAGGGAGGAGAGGAGACACTGAGGAAAGGGAGGGAAAACAGAGAACCTCCAGAGGTTCTGGCAGGAGGAGGTCAGGAATTTGCCCCTGGACTTCTAGAAAATTTCCAGAGGTCACTGTACTCAGACATCTTTTTAGAGATAGGTGGAGAGAAGAGACTGGATATAGTTGGATGAAACTAGGACTCTGCAGATTGCTGTTCAGAGTGGCCTCTCTCTCTCTCTCTCTCTCTCTCTCTCTCTCTCACACACACACACACACACACACACACATTCTCCTGCCTTCCCCACTGGGAGAGGTATTTGCACCCAAGAATAGGGTCATGGATAGAGCACAGGTCCCTACAGTAGAATCACAAGCTCACCTGGACCCAGAGGCCACTATGAGGGAAACTTCAAGTGGCAGAAAGATCTTCTTGGCCCCATTCCCTTTGATCTCCGAAGACTCCTGGATTCACTTTTTATACCAATCCCTACCCTTCAAATATTTGATAGCCTGTGAAATTCCACCATGAGTCACCCCTCTGGGCAGCATTGGAAGCTGGGGAATGAAATTATTTGCTTGTGGCCACATGCCCCATGCCCTTTCCACTTTGTGGGGGTGCATCCGGGTGCTCCAAGGTTGAAGAGTCCAAGAATAGAACTGCAGGCTGGTGAGGAGGGCCGGCTGAAATCTTGTGCATGCGAGGTCAGAGTCGGAAAGTGGCCCATGGCAGGGAGGAAGCTTGTGGCACAATTATAAGGTTAGTCAGGCCAGACCTTTAGGTCAGAGAGACCCACGTGAAGATGAGGTGTTCTCCCAAGAGAGGCAAGGAAGACAAGTGAATGCTCACCTATGGGAAGCACCTCCTGCAAGCAGAAACATCTTTTTTCAATCAGGTTTTCCTGGGCTGTGACTGGGGGTTTGAAAAGGACAAAGCAGGGGCTGGAGAGGTAGCTCAGGGGTTAAGCCTCTGCCTTGCAGGCGGAAGGTCCTGAGTTCGGATCCTAGACCCCATGTACAGACACCGGGCAGAAGCAGGCTGCCTGCATTTCTGGTCCTGGTAGGGCGGAGCCTGTGAATCCCGGGGCAGAGTAAACGAGGAGGTGGAGGCGCCCATGGTGGTTCCCGAATTCATCTGTGATTCTACACACACACACACACACACACACACACAATTGAATAAAATAATAATAATACAAATTAAAAAAAAAAAAGAAAAGGACAAAGCAGCCTGGTTGTCCAGAGATCTGTGGAAGATTTTGCGGGCGCGAGCGCAGGTCTTCGGTTGGTCCTCTTTTGCACTGCTCCACGCTCTGCCGTGACTGCCTCAGTGACCATCCTTGCTTCTGTCTGTGGACTGTGGATTCCCAGAGCCACCAAATGCCTCTAGTGGTGGTGGTGGCGGGGAGCACTAACGGGGATGCAGCCAGTGCTGTCAGGTAACATTTCCAGAGGGAATTGGAGAAGGGAGCCTTCCTGGGGAGTGGAGACTTAGAGAGTGCTATCCCAATATGGGGGAGGGAGAGGGCAGTGGCGCCCACCAAGGCTACTGTTGGGAACCTAGGGAATGGAGGAAGTGATTGGGTTTTCAGGGGCCTGTTAGGGACCCTGAGTGGGGAGAAGCAAGAGGGAGGAGTGTAAGTCCTAAAGTCCCCAAATAGAAGAACCCCATCACCCAAGCTTGTTTTCCAATTTTGCATGTGCTCCTCAGAGTCCTTCCCTTTCTCAAGCATGGAAAGATCCAAGGCCACTTCTGTCCTGAAAAACGGTGCTCATGAAAATGCTTGCTAGGATGAGTGACAGGAAGGAATACAGAACTTGTGAACAGAACTGTCATTAGTGTACTGCAGCAAAGCTACACCCCAAAGAATGCAGGTGTGGAAAGAGATGACAAGCAAAGAGCAGGGTTGGCTAAGGCAGGGTGTGGGGTGGGGGATGAGAGAGGGGAGCAAGGGTGTCGTGTTCAATCCTGAGCCTGCTGCACTGTTAATGGATGCAAATAAGTGTTACTTACCACAAAAGAAAAACATGCTTAGAAAGAAAGACACTGTTCCTTGTGCAAACATAGTAGTAGTGACTCGGCCACTGCAGCCCCCTCTCGGCAAGTGCTTCTCTACCCCACTCCAGTCCCAGAGCTTGGAACTTGGCATCCTTCCATCTCTGCAGTTCCAAGGGCCCTCACTACCAGCAGGACGGGTCCTCAGAGAAACATGTGGTGCTAAAGAGGCACAGGCCGCTCAGCTCTCATGGAGGTTGAGAAAGGCCTTTTGCACACATAAGGTGAAGAGACTTGCCCATGAGCCCATAGGAGTGGACGAGAGTCGCAGACTGCAGATCTTCAAACTCAGCTCAGCACTCCTTTCTATCTGAGACACCAGCTATGGCTTGGAAGCGTCCTCCAAAGGCAGTGCATGGAAAGCTTGGAACTACCAGGAAGGGGTGGAACATATAGGAAGGTCATTGGGGGGGGGGCTTTGCACTGGTTACTCTTTGCTGTTGTTCTGAGACACCACTCAAAGCCTAGCAACTTAAGGGAGAAAAAGAGATGTATTCAGTTTACAGTTCCAGAGGAGAGATGCAGTCTTTCATGATGGAAAAGCCATTGCGGGCTGGCAGATGCTGGAGGAGGGCTAAGTCACTGCAGACATCATGGAGGCAGAGAGCTGCGGCAAGCTCAAGAGCAGACTCGCTCACTCAAGCAGGGCGGGGCGAACCAACTTCAAGGCCTGTCCCCTGTGACTGCCTTCCTCCAGCAAGGCTCCACCTCCTAAAAGTGCCATGACCTATTTACCCAAGTACTGACAGCAGCTAAAGACTCCAACACGTGAACCTGGGGGGACAACTCATATTGCAAACCATGACATTCTCGAAGAGAATACTGAACTGTGACCTCCTCTCCCACCTCCTCTCAATCTCTCCTTCCCGGCAGCCCTAAGGCGAGCAACTTTGCTCTCATCCCACATGCCTACTGCCACCATGTTCTGCCGTCCCTCCGGCTTAGAGCAGTGGAGCAATAAACCGTGGGCTGAAACTATGAGCCAAAACAAACCTTTTCTCCTTAAAAGTTGATTATGGCAGGTATCTTGCCACAGTAATGGAAAGCTAAGACAATACTGTGCTGTTGCAGTTATCATCATCATCATCATCATCGTCCATGGGCTTGTGCCCTCTGCTCCCCAGGATGGGGAGTGCTCATCTTACACATACAGCTAACTCACTGATGAGAGGGTGGCAGGTTCTCAGTGACTCCCTTCAGCACATCTGAATTTGCCATCCATGCCCTAGCTCTGCCCTCTCCTGGTTCAAAGAGCAGAGCTTTTACCCAGTGTGCACTGCACTCCTAAGTGATCTTTGGGGAGCTAATTACCTAATTAGTGCATTTAGAAGAGAGCTTAAGTCATGAGGCTGATATGAAGGCAGCGGGACCACGAAACAATCGCACCCAGCGGCTCCTCGCTGTCAGCATCATTGTCTGCATCAAATTATTAATTACGATTCTTAATCACTCCTTTCCAGTCAGAACCCCTGAGAGATACTCGCTTCATCATTTGGCCTTCCTGGAATTCATGGCCCCAAGCATCTTTCCTCTCCCTGGTGACAGGGAGACTCACAGCCAGGTAGCCAAGCAGCCATCTGTCCCCGTGCCAGCTGGTCCCGTCCTGGGGAAAGAAAGGCCCAAGGAGGGGGCTGCAGAGGGCGGTGACAGAGCTATGGCCTGGGGTCCATTATGGAGGGAACTTGAGTGGCGTACTTGGAATCCCAGAAGACTTGGGGGAGAAGAAAAACAAGGCTATTCCTTTGCTCATGCAGACAGATGTGTAGGTTTCGTGGCAGTCAAACCTGAGCTTCGCATGATTTCTTTCTACCAGTTACGGCCGTCATGTCCAAGTCTGTCTGAATTGTGTAGGGGGCAAATCATCCTGCAATTATGGGGTACCATGGGACTACGGGAAGATTTTGTCTGCTGGTGGGCAGTACATATCCTGTCCTTTTGGATATGGTCCACTGCCCCACCTCTTTGAGGCCAAGGCTCACTCCCCAAACCCATGCCCCCGCAACACCACCCACAGCTCCAGACAGAGTACTTGAGCAATATTTGTGAACTCCAGTCAACCTCAAATTCAGCAAACTATTTCAAAGTCCACATACATACAAAGTAGAATATCAGAATTAGGGAAAATGTCAATGGTGAGAGTGATGGAATCGAATGAATTCATGTCATATTTGTGAAAAGAATGATTTTACAATGTAAAAGTAAAAACAGGAAACTAAGGTTTCCCATTTCTAAACATTTGGCACCCCACAGGAAGCGATTCCCCATGACTGTTGTGATCCTGTGGTCCAGGGAAGGGAAGCAGAGGGGACAGGTCAGGGACAAACATTCTGTTACACCTCTGTGCTGGGTGTGGTGTGGTCACCCCAGAGGCAGCTCATCATGAAGGTGCCTGCGGCTGAAGGCTTCTGCACACCAGCTGCCCTTGCTCAGTTTTAGAGATCAACTTTGTAAAATCAGATCCTAGTTCTTATGTGCGCATGTCACACACACACACACACACACACACACACACACACACACACACACACGGCAGGAGAGAAACTCAGACATAGTCAACCAATAGGGAAAAACAAGAGTGCATGGGGGGGAACAAACATAAATATAGTTTTGTTTTGTTGGACAATTTAGCAATTTAAAACCCCAAAATGATTAGATACATTCTCTTCAAGCCAATAATTCCACATCTAGTTGTTTATCCAAATAGTTAAATATACGCAATGGTTTTGTTACAAATGTTAGCCTCGGTATTCCTATATTGTGGAAAAAATTGAAAATGTTTAACAAAAAAATATTGGTCAAATATACAGTATGAGCTTGAACATGTATATAATAAGATGACTTATGGCCATTAAAATAACATAGTTAAGTGTTTTACTGACATTGGAAAGGCTTCTTTGTGACTCATGCAAACAATGTGTACAGAATGCTCCCGATTTGTTTAACAAAATAGATATTCATACGAATGTATTGACTAATATGTGTTTATAATAAATAACATTCAGTGGAGGAATTACAGTAGTTTAATTTTCTTTTTTTTTTGTTTACCCCTTGATCTCTCCTTTACCTCCTTTCCTTTTACTCTTCTCTTAACCATGGATATGTGTTATTGTTGTAATTTAAAAATGTTTTCAATTATGCTCAAAATTTTTCCTAGGAAAAGAGCATGCTAGATGGTTATAAAGAAAGCTTGCCTGGTGTATGTATAGAAAAGTACTGTGTTTGTACACATGCAGAAAGAGTGGAGAAATAGGAACTGCTATGAAAGGAGGAAGGATTGCCTTTTTAAGTAGTGGGACTGTTTTTCCTTCTTTTGGTTTGAATTTTTCTTCATAAAATGTGTATTCCGTGAGCGCGATTCTGAGCTTAATTATTATGCGGGTTTCCAAATGCTTGGTAGCTACAGTGGACTCAGGACTTAAGGGACAGGATTACAAAGAGGGCTGTCCAAGGATTATGCTCAATGGGGAACAATTGGAAGCATTCCCACTTCGATCAGGAACTAGACAAGGCTGTCCTCTCTCACCACTTCTATTCAATATTGTACTTGAAGTCTTAGCTGAAGCCATAAGACAAGAAAGGGACATAAGAGGGATTCAAATCAGCAAGGAAGAATTCAAGCTATCCCTATTTGCAGATGACATGATCTTATACCTGAGTGATCCCAAAAACTCCACCAGGAAGCTCCTGGAACTAATTGAGAAGTTCAGCAGGGTGGCAGGATACAAAATAAATGTGCAAAAATCAGAGGCCTTCCTATATGCCCAGAATGAAAGAAGTGAAAAAGCCTTGAGAGAAACAATCCCATTTACTATAGCCCCTAAAAAAATGAAATACCTTGGTATAAACCTAACCAAGAGGTAAAAGACCTTTATAATGAAAACTTTAAAACCCTAAAGAAAGAAATAGCAGAAGACACCAGAAGGTGAAAAGACCTCCCATGTTCCTGGATTGGCAGAATCAACATTGTAAAAATGACCATCCTACCAAAGGCAATATACAAATTCAATGCTATACCAATTAAAATCCCAAAGCAATTCTTTTTTTTTTTCAGCTCATACAAACTTATTAGGTACACCAGTTCCTCCCTCCCTCCTCCTCCCCCCGTACCCCCTGCTTTCCTCCCCACTCCTCCTCCCACTCCTCTCCCTCCCCATCCCCCAGTGCCTCCCGCCCCAATTCCCAGAGAGTCCTTTCCCAAAGCAATTCTTTAAAGAAGTTGACCAAATAATCTCAAAATTCATATGGAGGCACAAAAGACCCAGGATAGCAAAGACAATCCTGAGTAACAAAAACACTGCTGAAGGTATCACCATACCAAACCTAAGTCTATACTACAAATCCATAGTTATAAAAACAGCCTAGTACTGGCTCCAAAATAGACACACAGATCAATGGATAAGGGTTGAAGACCCAGATATAAGCCCATAAAAATACAGCCATTTGATCTTTGACAAAGGGGCCCAAAGAATCCAATGGAAAAAGAACAGCATCTTCAACAAATGGTGCTGGCAAAACTGGATCTCCACATGCAGAAGATTGAAGCTGGACCCGTACTTGTCACCATGTACAAGACTTAATTCCAAATGGATCAAGGACCTTGATATCAGGCCAGAGACTTTAAAAACCATAGTTGAAAGGATAGGGAACTCCCTCGAGCTGATTGGGCTAGGCCAACAGTTCCTAAACAGACATCCAATGGCACAGTCACTGCTACCAACTCTCAACAGTTGGGATCTTGTGAAATTAAAGAGCTTCTGTTCAGATAAAGAGATTGTAACACGAGCTCAAAGGCAACCCACAGAATGGGAGAAAATCTTCACTAACCACACATCTGATAGAGCTCTACTGTCCAGAATGCACAAAGAACTTAGAAAACTAAACTCCAAAGAAAACAATGGCCCAGTTAAAAAATGGGCCCTGGAACTTAAAAGAAATTTTACCAGGGATGACATTAAAATGTCTAACAAATATCTTAAAAAATGCTCCATTTCCTTAGCCATCAGGGAAATGCAAATCAAAACTTCCCTGAGATATCATCTCACCCCAGTCAGGATGGCAAAAATCCACAATACAAACAACAACAAATGCTGGAGGAGATGTGGAGAGAAGGGAACTCTCCTACATTGCTGGTGGGAATGCAGGCTCATACAGCCACTCTGTTGAGCCGTCTGGAGATTCTTAAAGAAATTAAAGATTGAAATGCCAATATGACCCTGCTATCCCACTTTTGGGAATAACCCCCCATGCAGCAGAGGTTCACCTTGATAGCACAAGCACGACCATGTTCATAGCAGCACTGTTTACAATAGCAAAGTCATGGAATCAACCCAAATGTCCCACAGTTGACGAGTGGATAAGGAAACTGTGGTACATCTATACAATGGAGTACTACTCAGCCATCAAAAATGATGAATTACTGGAATTTGCCGGGAAATGGATGTCATTAGAAACAATTATATTAAGTGAAGTATCCCAAACCCAGAAAGTTAAGCGCCGTATGTACTCCCTAATAGGCGGCTCCTAGTACCAAACTCACCCAGCCCACATTGAGACACTCTAAGGTAAACCTATGTAATACAGTAATTGCAAGGATTATGAACAGGAGGGATGGGGTTGGAGGGCCACACCAGACACAAGGAGAGAGGGGACCATGTTACAGCAGAGAAAATAGGGCTCCATCAAGGAATGCAAGTAAGTAATGTGACACCTGGTTAAGTTCACAGACGTTCATTCCTGATCATGTACAACTGAGGGGGTATGATCTCACCAGAAGGGGAGGGCATATAATCTGGCAGATAAAAAGTAATCATTTTGCAAATGGGTGATTGACCCCTCCCTCACTGAGGTTTCCTACTTTTATTACATCTACCCTTGAATGTGCTAATATAACAAGACTCCAGCTTAACAGCTTTTTGTCTCTGACCAGGGGGTGACATACAGTGCCCATCAGGATGGAGTGAAGGGCATTGCAGGAGCAGCAAAACTGTGAAAGAAAATCAACAAACCACAATTCAGAACTTCAGAGACTCTATATCAACCACATAGAACTAGGCCAGCCTAATCTCTCCCCATCCTGAAGCTCAGGGACATTTGCGGAAGAGGGGGCGGTAAGATTGTAAGAGCAAAAGGATGAGAGGAGCAATGATTTGCAAGATTCTCCACACTAGTTAGGGCCAAAGCAATCATAATAGGATTTTGCATGCCCTGCGCAATGTCCAACACACTATTGACCTCATAAAGTCTAGCATCAGCTAAAGGCACCAAGATCCTTGGAGGCAAGGGATTGACAGCCACAGTAGTGATCCTATGCTTAAGGGGAACACGAGAAAGGGTTCAGGGAAATGCCACTGGGTCCTTGTACGTCATCGGAGAGGAGGACCCAGAGGGGAGTTAGGCATACACAATAAAGGACTCTCTGGGAATTGGGGGGGAGGCACTGGGGGATGGGGAGGGAGGGAGAGGGAGCAGAGGGTTCGGGGGGGGATAGGAGGAGGGAGGGAAGGAACTGGTCTACCTATTAAGTTTGTATGAGCAGAAATAATAAAAAATATATTAAAAAAACAAAACAAAGAGGGCTGTCCACTGTGTGCTACTAGCAAATGTGTACACACTACACTGAGACCCCATCAGAAGAAAAATCTGGCAGGCAATAATTCTTGAAGGAATCCTTGGAACTGCCCTTCCTGCCATCTTCTGGGTGGATATATGCTGTGGACATAGACAGGATAAGAGAGCACAGTCTCACAGTCTTAGGACTTGCTTGTTGTCCAGTAGGATTCATAGGTGACATCCTCTAATGAAAGGAGCCACTCCAAGTTGCAGTTCTCTGCTAAATGATCATCCTCTTGCTAGGGTTTTGGATATCTGGGAAAGAGAAACTCTGCCAGATGTGAGGCAGAACCACCATGCTGAGTTACTGTGAAAATTAAAGAAAAGATGGGTCTATAACTAAGCTGGCTTCTGGGCCAGCTTGCAACTCATGCCCAACAGGGTGGCAAGTGGGAAGGAGTACAGAAGGTGATTTTCACTAGCTCTTGTCACTTTCTCCCACCTGTGGGTGATGCCGAGGTCAGGGTATGATCATTTGCATTTGGTTCAAAGTCAAGAGGAATCCCCAGTTCCAGTGTTTCTTCAGGGTCTTAGGAATGAATGAAACATATGCAAACAATGAACTTGTCTCATACTCGGTCCTGGACACAGATTCATCTTGAAGGACTATTTGGCTACCTATAAGTGTGAACTCAGCACCAACCGGTCAGTAACAACAGCCCTGCTTGCTGACTGTGTGAGGTAGGGGATCCATCTGAGCACTCCACCTGAGGAAGCAGACTGCTACCTAGTGCACATGATGCCAGGGCCCTGGGACCTGCTGGAAGACTGTAGTTGGATCTGCCTTCACTTGAGATCTCCATTTACTCGTATATAAAACAAGGGCTGCGTTGTCTCATGAAAAACCTTTCTGGCTTTTGAGATCCTGAGTCACCTGGTCTGAGGAAATAGTTCTGTCCTTGACAATGGCCACCATAAGGATGGGCATGTGTGTTAACCCATGATAGCAAGTGTGGGACAGACATGGAGCTCAAAAAATATCTGACTTTATTGGTAAGACTGTGGGGTAATGGGGACCTAGTGGACAGCTTGGAGAATAATAGAAAGTGTGTGTGTGTGTTACAAGTATTTATGTCTTGTTTATTTGTTCATCTGCTAATGAATGCTTGGGTTGTTTGTACCTTTTGGCTACTGGAATAACCCTGCAATGAACATTTGTATCTAAGTATCTGAGTACTGTTGTCAGTTCTTTGTGAATGGAACTTTTGGGTTCCCCAGAGATGCCATGTTTTATATTTTGGTAAACGAGAAAAACTTTTAAAACTTTATCTAAGGATTAAGACATGAGGACAGAAAATGGCCAGCAGCACACAATTCAGGAGAGTGATCTTTGGGGGGAGTGGGGCAGGAGAGGATGAAGACCTTTGGTATTCTCAGTGTCTTAGGCTGAAAGATGGACCACTGGAGTTCACTATTCTTCCTGGTCTCCTTCTGGGTCTCTTGCTCAGTCATCTGTCTACAATATGTATGTATGTATATATGTATCTATCGATCTATGTATCATATATCTATAATATCTATTATTTACTTGTCATTTATCTATAATTATTTATCATCTATTATTTATTTATCACCTATACTATCTATATCTATACTATTTATCAATCATCTCTGAAATATCTATCATTTCTATATCACCTCTATTGTCAAGGTCGGGATGGGAAGAGGGAGGCCACCCTTGTGTTGAAGATACATTTCCTAGAACACCCTGACCAGGCCCCTTGCTGTCCTCTCTAGTCTACCTCCTCCTGGAGGGCAATAACAGACTTTGATGGAGAACAGAACTTGCACACACGCGGTGACTCAAAGAATAAGTGCATTTATGAACATTAATCAGTTGCTTCTTGCTGGAACCGGTCAACTGTGCTCCCTCACATCCACACCATTCACTCAGTACATACCCTGTCCTTGGGGGAGGTCCAGAGAGAGCTCTTGCCTCATAGTCTTCTGTTGCTATCATTCCAGGTTTCTAAGTGCATTGTGCTGGGACCTAGCACTGGCCCCCTGCAGCTGCCCTGGGCAGCTGGATGGTTCCTTCTACGGCTGCATATCTCCTATGCTCCTGACACTGACCATGGCCTGTGGGTTCCTTGCTTGGATCCCTCGTTCCTGTTGGCTGTCTTGGTCACAGGCAGCCTCAGGCTTTGCCCTCTTTGTGTGTATCATGTCTGTTCATCACCTATATTTACATTAAACATATGACTCTGAGCTGCTACCATCATGTGCTCAGTGGGAGGAGATTCTGAGCAAGTCACGGAGCTCGTGATATGGTTGAATGGTTAGGAGCTGCAGGGATGGATGGTGGAGCACCAACCAACCAACCACCAAACAACCAACTTCAGACATCTACCTTTGTTTTTATACTTACCTCTCCTGGTTGCTGACCATATGGAATTGGACACCTGTGGAACTAAGTCCTCTAACTTTCCTGGGCCCAGGACTCCACATTCCAGCCCTTCTCCCTTTTCTGTGCTCCTGCCTTTCTCATATCCTTCTCAGAGCAGGCAGCCCAGCTCCCAGAGGTGAAAGCCAAGTCAGACCAGGGACAAATCATCCTACAAAGTGGTAACCATCAGATCCCATAATCCTTGCATGGGACAGGACAACAGAGCCTCAAAAGCTTTGGGTATTTTTTTGGAGGTGTCCTAGAGTTTTGAAGTCTTTTTTTCACTAGTAATAAGGTTTAAATTTTCTCATTTGTGAACTGATCATTTGCATATTTCTATGCATTTTTGCATATTTGAGGGTCATTTAGTACATTGCCTTTTTTCTCTTCCCCTTTTGCCCCTTTTGGCCCTGAGATACAGATTTTCTTTTAAGCTCACAGAACCTTTTTTTATAAGGTTAATCATAAAACTTTTTGGCCATCTGTGCTGCAAAATCACACATGCTTTAAAACTTCTTAATAAGAAACAGCTCATTAAGAAGTCAAGAATATGTAGTTTTTAACTTGTCCTTGTCTTAAGAAAATAATCAGTTTGCTCTCATGTCATTTATATTAGCGAACTAAAAAACTACCTAAATATGTAGCTGTTATGGTGTGTGAACCTGAGTGAAGAGTACAAAGCCATTAAAGTGAGATTCTCCGTGAATGACTAGCTCTGTAATAAAGTGGAAAAAGTAACTTAATGGGGCTGGCAAGATGGCTCAGTGAATACAGACACCTGTGCACAAACCTGGAAACCTGAGTTTGATACCTGGCACCCACATGTGCAAGGAGAGGACCTACTTTCCAACGCTGTCCTCTGACCTTCACACATGTGCTGTTGCACATAAGCAACTACTTGTTCTCTCTCCCTCTCAAATAAATATGTTTTACAAAGCAGTTTAATGACAAAAATAATTCCAACTTTATAAGATTAAAAATACACATTTTCTAAAGTTTTCAAGAAGATATCAAGATATTAATCAGTATTGATAGGAGTTATTTTAGTTCTTGCTCATTTATTTATTTGAGAGGAGAGAATGATATATATATATATATGAATGGAGAGAGAGAGAGAGAGAGAGAGACAGTTTTATCACACCATTTGGGCTTCTGGGGATTGAACTCAGGTCTTCAGTTTTGCAAGCAGATGCCTTACTCACTAGCTATCTCACCTGCCCCTGATTTTAATTTTAATTTTCTATAAATAATTTATCTTATAAGTGGAAAAGAGATGTGGACAGTTCGATCAGGTCAGTCTCCCTGACCCCGGGGTGCATAGAATCACCTAAGCAGACTGTTAAAACACCACCACTTCAAGATCTCTGAATCAGTAGCGCAGGGTGGGGCAGAGATTCCGTGTTGTTGACAAGTTCTATCAGTGGATTCCTTTTCCTCCTATGGCTTGTCTCCATCTAGATTGAAGATATGAAAAACACTGCCGTGCTGATGTTCTTATCTTCAAGAACTGATGGTTTCCAACAGGCAAGAAGGTGCCAGAGAATTAGGGCAGGCTCCAGTTCCGCTGCCAGTCCCATGGTCCAGGAGAGCTATATCCTCGGCATGCTGCCTTCACTGGGTACCTTCCTCCGTCTCCTTTTCCCAGCAATGAACCTGGAGTCTGTGTGGGGCTCTTGCTATTTGTATTTTGCTTCCTCATCTTTAATTAACTCCCATGTGTGGTAGCTGGGTCCACTCAGGCTGATCATACATTCTGGGAGAGTCCAGTAACAGCGACTAGTCACATGAGCAGTTTGCTTGGGTCCCAGCTCCCAGGACTGTTAGGGGCTGGAAGGACATGGTGCTGAACACATCTGCCACCCACTCTCTCAAATGAGGGTCCAAGTCCTCTGAGTCAGGAGACCTTAGTCCACAGTGAAAGATAGAGAATTGAGTCTAATTACTCTGGGGGCACCGCTGAGGAGGTTTACAGACTGTGTGTGAAAGACAGTTCTGGGGAAAGAATGTGTGGGAGGGCTCAGAGTAGAAGCTGGAAGACTTAGTGTGGCAGCTGAAGGTGCTGGCCCAGGGGGTGGCAGAGGAGGAGAAGAATGTGGGTTAGACCCTGGGAGGCAGGACGGACAGCTGAGAGAGGCTCCAGCTGCTGCATGTTTTTATTTGTATTAATTTAATTTGTGTGTGTGTGTGTGTGTGTGCGCGTGTGTGTGTGTGTGTGTGTGCGCACGCACACACACAAGAGGACACTTGAGTGTATGAGTCTGTGGAGGTCCAGGGGTGACATTGGGAATCATCCTAGATTGCTCTACTTCCTTATTGCTTTGCCATGAAATTTCTCAGACTCCGCCTTGCAGGGCCAGAATTATAGGCTACCACCATTTCCATGTGACATGTTGATGTGGGATCTGGGAATCAGAACTCAGGTCCTTTTGCTTGTGAGGCAAAGGCTTTAATCCCTGAGTCATATCCTCAGCCATTTTTAAAAAGCCTTATTATTATGCACCGTTAAGAGTAATTTATGATCCTAGCACCTGGAAAGCTACAGCGGAGGACTGAGAATTTAAGGGTAACTTAGACTATATACCAAGATCCCATCTGAAGAAATAAAACCAGGTAACAAAAATAAAAGGCAATTTAGAAGATGCACATGCTAGAACCCTGATCAACCCCCTCAACAGAGCTGCTTCTGCTTCTTCCCTCCCCGCCCCCCCGGAGCCCCCAAACTAGTCCTGATGCCTTCCACAATCATCCTGGATTGCTCTTCCACCCAATGACTTTGTTTTGGGATTCCCGGGCTCTTTCTTCCAGTGCCAGTTGAATGATTAAAGGCTTGGAGGAGGCTACCATATTCACCGGGCAGTTTTATGTGGAATCTGGGGATCTGAACTCAGGTCCCTTTGGTTGGGAGGCAAAGGCTTTAACCTCTCATTCTTCCCAGTCCATTGTCTGACTCTTTTAATGGTGTACAATATTGAACCACGTACAGGGACAATTAATATTATCACTCTCCTGTTTTTGACTACTGGGGATATTAACTTTCTTCTATGAAGATGGAATGATTTCCTCTTTATTTTATGGGCACAAAGACGCTGGATCTGGGCAGAGAGAAACCAAGGGTCAGAGACTGGAGATTATGCCCTACCCATGCAAGTATCACATGTTAGAGCCCTGTATCAGTTACTCTCTGTGCTGCTACAAAACGACATTCAAACTCAAGCAAATTAAGGGAAAAAAGGGAGATTTATTTGATTTATGGTTCCAGACGGGAGACACAGTCCATTGTGGCAGGAAAGGAATGGCTGGCTGGCAAAGCTGGAGAGGACCTAAGTCACATGCAGACATGGAGGCAGAGAAAGCAGACTGTAAGAGCAGACGTCTCACAGAAGCAGGAGGAGTTAACTAACCTCAAGGCCCACCCCTTGTGACATGCCTTCCTTCAGTAATGCTCCACCTCCCAAGGTGTCATGACTCCGTGGGGGGCAACTTATGTTCAAACCATGACAGGGCCCATCATCCAATGATGCGCTGAAACCATGGTGCCATTTGACATATAATAGTTCCATGCAATGTGTGGCGAAGGACCTAGGGTGGAGGTTGGGTTCGGGGTGTGCCAATTGTGAGGAAGTCTTGGCAGCAGAGAGGTTGGGTGGACAGGTGCAAGAACTCGGAGTTGGGAAGATGGGGAGTGGCTTTCAGGCCAGCTGTGTAGACAATCCACCCTTGAAAAAAACAGCTGTCCACATCTGCGTTCTGCAGCTCTGGCAGGTGGATGTGAGTTAAGTGAAGGAGCAGACAAATGCGGACAGCTTTGTACTTTATGGACTTTAACTTTTGCCTCAAGAAAAGCCACAGTGTTTCCTCCCGGGCTCTGACCCCCTGCTTGGAGGGATTAGAGGGCTGGGGGAGGGGACCTGTCCCCAGAGCTCTGTCTGGTAGAGATTGACTGAGCTGTGGTATTTCCCTGCTGGCAGTTCTGGGTGCCCAGGTGATCTGTCCCCAGCCAGTAAGCCTGAAGCCCATGGCTGTGCCACCTCTTAGATCACCAGCTGCCTTGTGATCAACTTCCAAATGCCCAGTTGGAGACTGGAGACCAAGGGGAGGGGGCAGAAAGGGCACTATAAGATGTTTCCTTCCTACAGGGAATTTGTAACCTAATGAGAAAGATGAGCCAAAAAGGCTGCAGAGAACAAAGAAATGAACCATTTGGAAGCATCTCCAGCTGCCAGAAGCAAGATCAGTGGTCACCCCTTTTAGGATGGGGTCTCCTCAGCTGCAGGGTACTTCCTGGCCCAAGACAACACATTTCCTTGCACAGTTCACATCCAATGACTGCAGAAGACCTCAGAGGTCCTATAAAAGCCTGGGCATTTTGGCCCAATCTGAAGAGGCCATTTAGTTTCCAGAGATCCCCATGGGGTTTTCTGAAGCTGTGGAATATGGTTGTAGCTTCTCCTCGGCCTCTCCCACTCTCCATTCCCCCAAACCTCCAGCTCTGTGCAAGAGCTGAAACTTCACCCATCCTAAACTGCTTCCTGACTAGTTGCCAGAGACCCCAGTCTTCGAGAAAGAAGCAACGCAACAGTGAAAAATGACGCGTACGGTAACACTCAGTGTTTCTGTGGTCCCAACTCTAAGTTCTATAAGAATGGCAGAATAGAAACAAAGGCTACACAAAGCCTCCTTAAAATACAGCTACGATGTTTATGCGTGTCTTCATTAATGAATTTGTAAGACAAATGTGTATGCTTCAATCTCGTTTATTAATGTGGAAAGCTATTTCTCTTGTATTTTATGTATGATGCTCACCTCTGGGGTCGCTGATGGACAGGAGGCGCTGTAGCCTGGGGACAGCGAGATGGTTTCTTCCCTTCAGGGCTCAGTCAGCCAGGAAAAATGCCAATTAAGGCAAAGCTGTCTGCAAGGAATCATTCTACTTGTCACATTAACCCTATAACTTGGGGATCACAGACTGGGTACCACCTCCCCACGTTTCTAGGCAGACTGGCCCCTTTAATTGGAGTCACTTGCTTTGAGGGTAAGGTGACCTCAGTCTAAGAACTGTCACAGTCTCGGGGCTGAGCGAAGCCTGTAGTCTATCCTCCTGACGGTGACCTGGGTGAGCCTGAGATGAGAGGAGTGGGAACAGGTGTGGGGGTGGAAATGGGCGCCCCAAGTGACAGCACAGGAGTCATTGGGAGCATAAACTTTTGCTGAAGTCAGTGCACATGCTGAGACATGGTCTGGAGGGCCAAACAAAATGCAATCAACCTTTGAGAACCATGGAGTTTGCTAATTACTCTTTTCAGTTTTTTATGTAAATGTGTGTGTCCATGCGCGTGCGCGCGTGTGTGTTTGGTGTGTGTGTGCACGCACATGTGTGTTGACATGAATATGGAAGCTCAAAGTTGGTGCTGGGTGTGTTCTTGAATTGCTCTTCCCTTTTGTTATTAAGGCAGGTTCCTTTATTGAATCCAGAGCTTGCCAATCAGCTAGGATAGCTATCCAGCATGTCCTGAGGAATCTGTCTTTGCCTCCTGAGTGCTGGGATTATAGGCAGCAGCCATGCCTGCCCGACTTTCACATGGATTCTGGGCACCCCCTTCCTGGGGAGCTCCTATGTAGGATGAACGAATAGCTCTCTACGCTATGATGCAAGCCACTATCCAAAGGTGACTCCTCTTGTCATTCTTCTAACCCTCTTCTTCTGTTCACAGTAGGCTCGGAAGGATAACATGGTACTGGTGTAAGGACACAGCAGCTGGAGAGGCAGTCAAACACATGGCACGTGTGTGAACTTGGGGCCAAGTGTCTTCTGCTTCCACTTTTTTCAGCTGAAACTTTCAACCCAGCAGGGCTTCCTAAGGTCACCTTCCTTGCCCTTCCTTAGGTGGCTCCAGTGGGCATGGTGACCCTGGACAGCAGGCCTGCTGAGCAGCCCTAGGAGACGCTGTCCACCAGATGGCCCTCTGGCATGGAGTGGTTGCAGGGCGCGAACTGGCTGTGCATTCTAAGAATGCGGGACATCCTGAAATGCTTCCCTAGGGTGCTTTGGGCATGAGATGCCAGAAGGTCCTGCCAAGGGAAGAGGAAGTGCATGCCAGTGTCAGGGCTACTGTAAGAACACACGAACACCTGCGACCAGGCTGTGGGAAGTTCCGCACATTTGGCCAAGATGAGTCTCTAGTGATAAGTTATTTTGACAACATTTGATGTCGACAAAGATATAATTTCAAAAGTTTACATGCTGGTGTTTCCATTTCCTTTATTACCTCGCATGCTGATTTCTCTAGATGATTACTGTTTCTGATCTAGTCCCTGGTAATAATTACTTTGAGAAATTCATTATCAGCTAATTCTCCTCCAAATTTATAAAAGACAATCTTCGAGCTGGCCAGGGTTTTGTTAGTCTGATCTAGGGAGTTTCTGGATTCTCATGCACAGTACGCCTGCCTTTCACATACTGTGCCCTGACATCCTGGGACATCCTGGGAAGACTAGATACTGCTCTATCACATCACAGCCAGTCCTGGATGGTGTGACCTTAGTCATCTAAGTCTGATCGCCCAAAACTGACTCTGGGCTTAAGCCTCCTGATATTTCAAAATCAGCTTATTTCCAGCACTTAGATAGCTCAACTCTCCAAGAGCAAGGCTGTCAAAATAGATACCCTCACTAGCTTTATAGGTCTGGGACCTGCTTGAAGAATGAATGGCGATCACTCTTGGTTTCTTAAGTGAGTTACATGGCTCTAGGTTCCACAGACCCCTCTGAAGGTTGAGTGATAGAAGGCAGGGAGGTAGACACGTTCAGGTGGGAAATGCTCCTTGAGTGGGCATCTGTGAGGTCTGAACCTCCGGCCTCAGAACACGAAGTTAAAGTGTCACGTAGTGAGCATGTGCCAAGCCAAGGCATTAAGAAGTCTGCTCACCATCCCTAAGGGGGCTTCATCCTTGGTAAAAATGGGGAAATCAAAGCCCAGAAAGGTATCAATAACCAGACCAAGGTCACGGAGCCCGTACATGACAGTGGGTCCTATGCGCTAAGAATGTGTGCCCGGATCCCATGTTGGAGCCCCATTCTGAGTCCTTAGCCCACACCTTATCCCATATCCTGATTCTGGACAGCACTCCTCCATGGACAGATCCGTTTAGCTGCCCATAAACTTATGCTTCTTTTTCAAGTTCAGTCTTAACCTGTCTTTGCAGACCACACCCCTAAGAAGACCCGGTAGAAACCACATGTGCGGCCTGATAGACCTGTAGGGGCCTGGCACAGTAGGTGCTGCTCGTCCTCCAATGATGCCTTGTTGGAAGACCTGTGCACCTGTTGCTTCTTCCAGGAGCCTCTCTGAGGTATCCCTGGTTCCCCCTTCAAGCCAGGTTGGCTGGGCCTTTCATCCCAGCATGCATTGGGGCTGCCCAGTGCTCAGCCTATCAGTCTACAGAGCTGCCGTGGACAAGCTGTCCAGAACCAGAGGCTAGGTTCACTTGAGAGTGCACCACAGGAGTAGGAGAAAAGAGGCAGAGAACAGGGTGAGAAGCTGCCATCCTGCAAGGATCGGTGTCACAGAAGAGAGTGGGACGAGGCAGCAGAGCAGAGCACCCCTCGGGGCCGTCGCTGCCAGAGTCAACCCGAAGTTCCAGCTGCTGAGCGCTCCCTCAGGACCCGAGAGAGCGCGTGTAGCTGGTAGGTTCCGTTGGTACCCTTCTTGGTCAGGGTCACACCCAGTGCACTGGGAGAAGCCTGCTGCACAGATGACGCGAGTCACTGCTGCCCCTGCAGTACAGTGCCTCCTTTCAGCTGCTCCCAGGGGCAACGCCAGGCCTGCCAATCTCTGTCTTCCCCGGTGTCTCTCAGGTTCTCCACCTTCTCTCATCTACCTGTATCTAATCCTATACACAGCTCATAAGCAACCCCATATCACATGACTCTCATCATTCTAGGGACCCCCCCCCCCTCCTGGCATATATGGCTGGCTCCACTGTGACTGGAGCAATCGCTTGCTTTCTCCTTAACTGAGGAAAGAGGAGGCCCCAGTGCGCAGACACTGTGAGCAGGGAGGCAGTAGCTGGCGCCCTCGAGCCTTTATGTGACCCAGTGTGAAGAGTTAGGTTTTCCTAGAGCAGGCAGATCCAGGAGAGTGAAGAGATAAGGAGAGCTTGGAAGGGGTAAGAGTTGCACAGGGCAACTCTGGAACACAGAAAGATGGCAGGGTGTGTGGACACCAGTGGGTGGAAGATAGTGGGCAGTGGAGGAAAAGCCACAGAGATGCCAAAGGGAACAATGGAAACCCAGGGCTGAGAGCTTGGCAGAGGTGCAGGCACTCAAAGGCAGGAGGATCACCAGTTTGAGGTCAGCTTGGGCTTCATTAAACAAGGCCAAGGACACTCAGTGGTTTCAAGGACACCCAGTGCGTCCCTTAGCTGGTTAGAACCTAAAGTCAAAAGTTTAGGACATGGACACACACACACACACACACACACACACACACTCCACAGGAAAACACGGCAGTGCCCCAAACCTACCCAAACACGTTCCTTTTGAAAGCTGCTAATGGGAGGCCTTGTTAGTTGGAAGCAGATCAAGCCCATTTCCTTTCATTGCAACTTCCACCCTTCTAGGATTTCTCCTTCTCTGCAGGTCTAGGCCACAGAGACATTAATCCCTATTCAAATGAACCGTCAAGGTGCTTCCTTCATTAAAAAGAGAAATATCTCTCTCAACCTCCCAAACGGCAACTCTGCTCCGGGTGTGCGCTCCCAGGAAGGGAGGGCAAGGGCAAGGGGCTGCCTCAAGTTTCCTCACCTGGCCCTCGTGTTGCAAAGCAGAAACGCGACTCTTCCTCCCCTCCTTCCTGCGGGCCCTCCTTCCAACTGCCTTAATAGACACTGATCATTTCAGTCCTCAGGGAGCAGCTGTCCTGTGAATTGTCCAGTCAGGGTTATGGGGCGGGGAGCCAAAGCTGGAACTTGGAATAAAGCTGCCCCTGCCACTCTCCTACCACCTGGCGCAGCAGAGGGAGCGAGGCAGGAGGAGGGCATGTCTTAGGGTGATCCCAGGATGGCAGAAGCACTTTCTACAGTTAGTTCAAATGTTTTCACATTTTAAATTCAGTGTGTGTGTGTGTGTGTGTGTGTGTGTGTGTGTGTGTAAGCATGCCATGGCGCGTCTGTGGAGGTCAGAGGACAGCTTAAAGGCTTCAGTTCTTTCCTACCATGTGGGTTCCAGTGATCAAATGCGGGTCATCAGGCTTGGTGGCAAGTGCCTTTACCTGCTGAGCCATTTCACTAGCCCTAAATAAGAAATGGGCTTCATTATTTCTTTATTTTCATGCATACTTTGTCCTCCTCCCCATCTGTCCTCCCTTTTCCTCTGCCCCCTGCACTTGCTGATCCTCTTTCTCCACCCAACATCCCCTCCCGTGTTCATATCACATGTATGCTTTAGCCTCTTTTTCACTTAAGAACTTTTTTCCCTCTCTCATGGTCCCCTCTCTCGTTTTATGACTCTACCCCATATGTGCATATGTAAAAATTAACTCTAAGATCCATGTATGAAAGAAAACATGATATTTATTTTTCTAAGCCTGCCTTATTTCACTTAATGATTTCCAGTTGCAACCATTTTCCTGCAAATGCCATGATTTCAGCTTTCTCTACTGACAATGAAATTCCATTGTGTTTATGTGCCCCATTTTCATTATCCATTCATCCGTTGATAGATGCAAACATGCATTAAGAAGATCACACATCAGGAACAATTTGGTTTCATTCCAGGGATGCAAGGGTGCCTCCACATATGTCAGTAAAAGTAATATAATATACATCTCAGTGTTCCCAGACCTCTGACAAAGTTAAACATTCCTTCCTGATAAAAGCTTTGAAAAAAATCAGGATTGGAGAGAATATATCTCAACACAATAAAGGCATACGACAAACATATAACTAACCTTGTACTAAATGGTGAAAATATGGAAGATTTTTTTAATCTAAAATCTGGAATGAGACAAGGACAGCCAATCTTATTTAATATAATAATTTAACTTTTAGCTACAGCAATGGGCAAGAGAAAGAAATAAAAGGTTAGAAACAGAAAAGGAAGAAGCCAATGACTACTATTTGCAGATGATATGATATTATACTTAAAAATGGTAACGATTCAATCAGAAAATTCTTAGATCTGATAAATACTTGCAAAGTAGCGGGATACAAAACCAATATACAAAAAGCAGCACCTTTCCTAACAACTATAATGAACATGCTGAGAAAGAAATTAGGGGGAAAAATCCAATTCACATTGGTTTCAAAAAGAATAAAACATCTAAAAATTAATCTAACCAAGAAAGTGTAAGACCTCTAACAATGAAAACTTTAGGACAATGAAGAAAGAAATCGAAGATGGGACCAGTGAGATGTCTCATCAGGTGAAAGTGATGGCTACCAAGCCTTATAACATGAACTCCATCCCCAGAACCCACCTAGTGGATAGAGAGTCATCTCTTGCTTTGCAAACTGTCCTCTGACCTCCACATGTGCAACTTGATATGCAGATAAAAGCATGCTAGGATGCGTGCGCGCACACACACACGCGCGCGCGCGCACACACACACACGCACACACGCACACAAATTTAAATAGCTAAAAAGAAAAAAGAATTTGAAGGCATGCTTTCCATAGCAGAATCAATGTTTGTGAAAATGACTATGTCACCAATAACTCTACAGATTCACAACTGCCATAACAATTCCAAATATATTCTTCTCAGAACTAGGAAAAAATGCTAAAATTCCTTTGAAAATGCCAAAAAAAAAAAAAAAAAAAAACAAACCCACCCCTGAATAACCTATAAATCTTAAGCAGAGAGAAGAATATTAGAGGAATACAATACCTGATTTTAAGTTACACTACGGAGCCATAGTGGTTCTGATACAAAAAAGAGGACGTCGCAACGGAATAGAATTGAGAATCCAGAAATATACCACACAGTTGTGGCTATTTAACTTTTGAAAAGTGTCAAAAATATATATTGGAAAACTTCGACAAATGGTGCTAGGAAAGCCAATATCCATGTGCAAAAGAATAAAATTAAAACACATCTCTCATCTTGTGCACAAATCAATTAAAAAGTGAATAAAAGATGTGAGATGCTGAAACTGCTAGAGGAAAACATTTCAACTTATAGACAGATAACTTTCTGGAAAGGATTCCAACAACATAAGAAATAAACAAATGAGACTGCATGAAATTAAAACGTTTTGCATAGCAAAGGAAACAATCACTGGGAAGGAAGAGACGGTCCACAGGGTGGGCAAAGATCTCTGCCAACTATACTTCCACCGGGAGTTAATATCTAGAATATATAAAAGACTATAAAATTAAATATCAAAACCCCAAATATTCTTATCAACAAATAGCCTAGAGAACTGAGGAGGCAGTTCTCAAAAGAAGAAACCCAAGTGATTGATAAACATTTTTACAAATGTCCAACACCATTAACTAGGCAAACGCAAATTTAAATGATTTTGAGGGTCTGGAAGATGAGTCAGTAGTTAAAGGTACTTGCTGTTCTATTTTGACAACCAAAGATAGATCCCCTGAATCTACCTGGTGTTAGGTGATGGCTGAGTCCTGCAAGCTGTCCTTTGACCTCCACTGTGGTATGTACACACTCTCTCTCTAAACGTAAATTTGAGATTCTATTTTGCCCCTCCTAGTCATAATGAGTATCATCAAGAAAACAAATGATTACAAATACTTGCAAGGATGTGGGGAAAGAGGAGCCTACTCACTGCTGACAGAAACATCAGCTGGTCTACTCACTATGCAAATTGGCAAAATGGAGGAGTCCAAAGAAACTAAAAACAGAACTATTATATGACCCACTCTACCACTCCTGGTCTAAACCAGAGGACTCTAATCCGGGAGATCCTGGTACACCCATGGTTACTGCCACACTCTTCACAATAGCTAAGAAGGTGGAACCAGGCAGAAGGATTTTTTTTTGCCTGGAGCTGAGCCGCAGTGGAGAGCAGAGCTTGCAGACATGGTTACAAGTAGAGCCACCTTCTCTGTGTACCAGATATTCAAGCGTCTCAAGACCCTCCTGTATCCAAATCAAGGATCCCTGAAATTATACCTCTGGGAATTAACCTCGAGTTGATTCTCTGCTTTAAATGCACCGGTATGTCATCGGACCATTGAAATGGAGCTTTAGACAATTTGTCACTATAGGAGTGTTTGAGAAATGTTGGTTGTATGAATGAATGGATGACACTTTGGACTGCTATTGACCTACTAGTAGAAGGCAGGGAAAGCTATAGGGGTTTTCAAAGAAATGAGTAGAGTGTGAAGTGGGAAGAGGAGGGAGAAGAAGGTGGCACCAAATCAATTTCCAAGCCAGCTAGGATGGCAGCTGCAGCAGATCTGGTCCCTGACCTCAGATAGCATGGCTTATAGCACGAAATGCTAAAATCCTGGTCTGAGGAGCTGGAACATTCACAAGTGGCTCCTCCTCAATGACTCTGAATTGCTCTCAGTAGCAGAAGCTTCTCTTTTATAGAATCCCCAAACTGTTGTGCTTAGATCTACATAGGACCCTTTGGAAAACCCCAGTCCTCATTTCAGCCAAGGAAACTGAGGCAAAGAGGTGACTTTGGGTTCATCCCTGGGTACTGGCTGCTACTCTGGTTCTCATTCAGTCCTGTCAGATAGGGCTTATGCCTGCCAACTTTTCAAAGGCTTCTAGATGGTGACGTGTGGTTGGACTTGGGAACTGTTGGACTATGCATGGCAGAGTATGCTCTGGGCTGCTCTTGGGCCACAGGGGCCAGATTCTATTACTATGGCTCCCAAAAGGGTACTAGAATTTCCTTCTGTGGCCAAAGTTCAGCTGTACAGATGAAGAAGCCACAGAGTGTCTAGCGACTTGAACTTGAGCATACTGGATAAAGGGGCAAGCTTTCACAACCTTTGGTTATCAGATGAGAAAAATTCCTCAGCTCCAATCGTTTCTATGCAGTGTCAGCCCATGGGCCCCAGAACAATTAGAGAAAAATGTTATCACAAATGTGAGATGCCATTGTGAAACAGAGCACCCAGACATACTGAGAACCGTCCTGTATAAACCTAGAGTTATGGAGAAAACACTGCTTCAATGACCCTTGGGACACCAATGGAAAATGTGACTGAACTCGCTCTAGAATTCTTCTAGGTCTTGCTTCCTTGGGTATATAAATGTTTAGGAAATAGATGGTGTGTGTGTGTGTGTGTGTGTGTGTGTGTGTGTGTGTGTGTGTGTGTAACATACCTGTCCTTTGAACACTTGAGGACTGAGAGTTCAGAGTTAGTCTCTACTGCATAGCAAGACCCTCCCTGTCTCACAAAACATGACAAAACTAAAAAATAGGATGGCCATGACCCAAGACAGATGATTCACCAGGGCTGATGAAGGAATGAAGACATTGGAACACTTGCACACAGATGGCCGATGGGAAATGAACAGTTTCCCAAAGGTTAAACGTAGAGCTATCACATGACCTCACTGCTAGGTGTATACCCAAGAGAGTAAAACTAGGTCCATTCGAAAGCTTGCGCACAGGTGTTCACAGCAGCGTTACTTACAAGGATATGCTGATGAGATAACTCAGCAGGTAAAGTTGCCTGCTCACAAGCCTAGAGACTCGAGTTTGATCTCTGACAGCTACATTGTGGAAGGGGGAATTGTCTTCTGAAAGTCATCCTCTGCACTTCACCAGAGTGTTGTGACATAGCACATCTTTTTTTCTCTCTCTCCCCCAAATAAATAAATAAAATGTAAAAAAAGATATACTTAAAAGAATGTGGAGACAAAGCAAATATCCATAGCTGGCAATTAAATAAGTAAAATGAAGTAGATCCACACAAGGAATATTGTTCAGCAATGAAAAGAAATAAAGTACCAGTAGTATATGCTACAAAGTAGATGCTTCTTGAAGACTGTTGCATAAGGTTGCATTTGTGTAGTTCTGGCCAGAAGGTTCAGAATTATACATGAAAACCTGGTGACCTGAGTTTGATACCTGGAGCTCACATGGCGTGAAAGAAGGGAACTGACTTCCAAAAGTTGTCTTCTAACCTCCACACATGTACTGTGACATGTATGCACCTGCCCCTCTCCCCACCCCCATATCTCAGAAGGGTCATATGTCCATCTACGTGTGGTTTTTATCTAACCAGAAAAAGGCTGCAGAACTCATGCTCCACCTTATCAGGCCATTTTTCAAGTTTGGAGTGTCAGAGTTGCTCCACTCAGTTTGTTTGGTGGATGGATCATTTATTGACTGGTGGATTACCGCGGCACCAGGGCTCCTTCCCTCAAGACAGTGGGCTGTAGTTAGGCAAGCTTCTCTGTTCTCTGCTTCCTCAGTGAGCCTGTCATGCCTCACTGACAAAGGGGGCAGCTCTTAAATGCAGGGGGGCGGGGGTATGGCACAACTTTCTCTTCACCAGCCGGCCTCCTGCAGAGTTGAGGGAAGTACACAGTGAGGGCGAGATTCCATTCTGTGTGGATTCCCCCACCCACTCCCCAGCCAGACCTGGACGGAGAGGACTCGGGCCAAATGGAACAAAAGTTACAGATGAGACCGGCATCTAAACCCAGGATGAGATGCACAGAGATTGAGTGAAATGATGCTTCAATTTTATCATCTTCTAAAGACAAACTCTGCCTTCAGAGGAATTACTCATCAAGCTCCACTCCATCATGGTACCTCGGGGCCGATCAGTATTCAAATTTATTAAGTAATGACACGAGGAATGTATATCAAAGACCTGTTTCATCACTCCATTCCACAAAAATATTTTCCTTCTTTTCTTTTCTTTCTTTATTTATTTTTGCTTAGTCATGAGGAGTCTAGCAAGTTAAAAATCAAAACAAAAACTAACAAGTATAGAGACCCATGAGTATGTACAGACACACACGCATGCACACACACACACACACACACACACACACTCAGAAGAATAAAGTCCTTCGTGGAAGTTGCTATGTGAAGGTTTCAGAAAGGAAAAACACAATCTCTGACTAATATGAAGGAGACTCCAAATTGCTCTTGGCAACAATCTCTCAACCCGATTCCCCTCCCTCTATTCATCTCCACAGTTCCCAGTCAAAGGAAAACAAACCGACCAGCCCTCTCCCCGGCCCGACCTGTGGGGCTGCACGGCTGAGCAGGGCTGAACAAACAAACATCCCTGTGCAATTATACACCTGTGTAATTGCTGTAAACACAGGACAGCCAGCCAATCAGCTGGGTGATAGGAGGAAGGTGCCTGCATTCTAGCAGTGGAATATCAAAATGGCATGAAAATGATCTGGCGACCTCAAGCCCAGGAGATTTTTAAATCTTATTTGTAAGGAAGGGAGAAAGAAAGAAGAGGAAGCATCCTCCCGGCCAGAGGTCTGTTGAGTTTCGGGGAAGGAAGTTCCTAGGGCATCATCCAGCCAGGCAAGAGCTATGAGATTTATTACTTTGCCATCCTCCCTGAAGTGACAGTTAATGAGTAGTTATCTTACACCCATTACAACATTTGAGACGGAAGGAGAGCTAACAGGCCAGATCTCCGAATATTTATGGCTGCTCCGTCTCAAACATCTACCTGACATTGTCCTGTTAGAACCAGATCTGTCTGGTCAGCTAGCTCAGCAACCCAGAGTCTCAGGAGGACAGAACCAGATACCAGCAAAGGCGAAGGTCTTATCAATTGAGTCCAGAAACCACTGTGACTGGCGGACAGGATTGTTCTGAGAACCATGGAGAGTCAGAAGGTCTGAGTCTTTGGTTCTGACTTTGCTACCTAGTTTTGTGATAGTGGCTGAGCTCCCATCCCATGGTAAGTTCAGCTGCTTGGAGCTGCATGTGAACCCTGTGGATATAGGACATTCCATTCTGACCACTGAGGAAGACGCATACTGGGGCCCCAGAGAGGGGCTGTTACTCTCAGAGGTTTTTGTCATCTCCTGTTGTCATCTCTGGCGGCCATGTGCCCTAACAACAGGCTCATTTCAGAACCTAAGATCATAAATCCTAAACCAGCCATTGAACGCCAGGGGCCCAACTGACTTCCTAGGCATTTGAGGCAGAGGCTGTACGTATGTATAGTTTCTTCAACTATAGTTTAAGGTTTGAAAAGATGTGTGGTGTAATGGGTAGCTCTGAATTTGGGCTCCTGGGCCACTTACTTGACCCCTTTGAGCCTTACTTTCCTCATCTGCAAGTGGGGTTAATGATTCAAATCCTGTGGGGCTGATGGATTGCTGGAGATAATGAGTGCCAAGTGCAGTCTGGCACAGTGTGGTCTCTAGACGCCCCACCCCTTTCCTCCTCCCGGCAATCTCTGTTCATCTCCTGCACTCACCAGCAAGAGGAGCCTCCCGCCCTGCCACCTCCAGGCCTTTGCTCTGCAGATCTTCCTATTCCAAGTTTCTGCCCCAGCATCTCCTCCCCCCTTTGAAGCCTTTCTTCAACTCCTCCATCAGTCAGTGGGGCCACTCAAGGGTATAAGTATAGTATCCATCTGTCCATCTCTCCGGTGCTGCATTCCAGAGTCTGTTTCCCAGAGCTCAGAAAGATCTCACGGGATCCAAATTCACCAGTTTTACCAAGTACTGCCATGCAAGCCGAGGTCTCGGGACCGATTGACCAGAAGGTCCATTTTTTCTTAGTAGGGGACCTGGACTTCTAAGCTGCTTCCTGAGGATTTGGGAGACCTCAGTTCCTCACCTGTACAGTAGACAGTTGGGGGAAAACAGCTCCATACATATACCACATCCTCAGAGAGGGGCTGTCTTTCCCCCATTCAGCTCACTTTAGGCCTTACGAGGACACGGCGGAGCTGCCCTGGAAGCTTTCCGTTTCTGTAGATCCATCTGAGGCTTTTCCACACCCAGAGACATAACCCGTGAAAAGCAAGAGAAAGAGTGGAGCTAAAACTCGAACCTGGCAAGTTCACTCCAATGCCTCGGATATCTCTACTAACACACTGCCTTCCATTCTCTTCTAAAATCTATCTAATCTGGAGGAAACTGCCCAATTGCCTTGACTGAAAGCGTTCTGCCCTCAGTTGGTCAGGGAACTGTGTAGAATCCTGGATCAGTTGCTAAAGGAAAGAGAACCGCTTTCCCTTGACCATCGATCTGGGGGCCGGCTACAACCTAGGCTCAGAAGACACAACCAGAATGTAGCGCCTGGAGGACTCCTCACCACGAGGCACGAAGACCAGAACGCCCAGCACCAAAGCTCAACGCGACCGGGGGGTGCAAGGACATGGTGGGTCACTCCTCCCAGAATCCTGAGACCTCTGCATCCACCCGCAGCGACCCAGCCATACTGAGGGCTACGCAGGGCGCCTTGAAGGGTGGTAAGGGTGGGCTCCCACGGACCTCATCACACCCGACAGAGCTGCAAGACCCCAGCTTGACTCGCTCGCCTGGGGAGGGAGTTTTCTCGGTTTGCCGGCTCAGGGGAGAGAGAGCACCGAAAGACCCCCTCCCCGCGTTCAACACTCGTCCAGCTCCGGGAGTCCCTCCAGCGTGCCTAGCAACGTCTGCTGTACCAGACCCCATTTAATTTTGTCTCCGGTCTCTCTGCACCGCGACTTCTGCCAGATTGCCCCGGCTCTGTCTTCCCCCAAGTTTTGAATCCGACGCTGGGAAAACCAAGTTGTCTTTTTCCTTCTGTGTGTATGTGGGAAGGGGGTCGGGGGTTGGTGCGCAATTCAAACTAGCGACTGTGTTTCCTTACACTACGCGCCGCGGACTTGGAACATTGGGCCCGGGAAAGCGACGTGTGCCGCCACGGAGCTCCAGGTTCTGTCCCGGGTCCGGCCGGAGCGCAGCCGCGTTCCTGCACCGGCCCCCAGCGACGCGGAGATTTGAAAGATCTTTCTGTCGCCCTCGCGCCTTCGAGCGATCGTCGGAGCTGCCAGGCTCCCGCCAGCGCCACCCCGGGCCCCAGGGTCCCCGGCGCGGAGTCAGGACACCGCAGCGTCCGGCGCGCGAGCCACCGCCGGGCCCCGCGCTCTCCGCCCGCCGCCCAGAAGGGCTCCCTCCCCGCCGCGCGGCCTGGGCTCCTGGAACTCGGATCACATCCCCAATCCCGCCCTCGGCCGCCGCAGACTCACCAGGCGGCTCCGGAGACTGGCGCTCGTGCCCCGACTGTGTTCCGAGCGCCGCCAGGGGCCGGGGCTGGGAATCCACGCGGCAGCGCTGCTGGGGAGCCTGCCGCAGCGGGCGAGAGGCTGTCATTGATTCACGCTGGGCGAGTTAAGCCATTCCAGGAGTGGTTTGGAGCGAGCACTCCCACCCCTCCCTCCAACCAGAAGTACTTGGCAGGCAGCCCCTTCCATCCACCTGTACTGTTAAGCGCGGAACCAAGTTCACCAGTGGCTTTTACTGCTTCACTGTAGAACACATCAAGTCAGCTTTTTGGAAGAGGTTAAACAGAAACGAAAGCAAGAATGGGAGGTCCCCCCTCCCCTTCTCTTGGGTTTCCCCTACCCTTCCAATCTTTTTCCCCCTAATAGTTCACGAAATGCCTTACTACTTATCTCCAGGCAAGGGCGGCTTTTTATTATTATTGTTTTATTCAATTCCGTGTGTCTGTGTTTTATTTTTAGAGGCAATTTTGTTTCCATTTGCCTGAAACCTGAGCCCAATAAAATTACTAGAATTATATGTTTTCTCCTTAAAGGGCTGTGATTGTAACTTAACCAAATCAAACACTTGCACAACAATCATTCAAGTGACAAAAGGCAGGAGGTACAGGGGTAAACACAGAGCTGTGGCTTCTGGGGGGAGAGGGAGTGGGCTTGACCCAGGTGGGGTCGTGAGGTTTAAGGTGGAGACACCCCCTGCCACCTCTCCCCAACGACACACACTTCCCGGTCGGATTCAACACCAGCATCCCACTTGGGGTGGGCTAGCCACCACAACAGGGGTGCAGCCCAGCACCCTTTCCCAACCTGTCAAACTATTCACCACACCCTTTTTGTAAACTGCCAACTGGGAGGCTCTGGGTGGCTGGCTCTGTCAGCTTCTTTCCTCTGGAATTGTCACGTCACCTGGGGGAAATATTGTCATTAACTCCCTGGCAGCTGGTTATTTTCAGGGATAGGGAAGGAGGCAAGGAAGGGGGTTCTTCCTGTTAGTCAGATACCCCACAGGGGACCATGAGATGCTTGGCCTTGCCTAGCCCCATCATTCTTTTAAGGGCAGGCCACAAGTCTCAGACCATTCTGTAGACAGATAAAGCACAAGCCCCCTAAGAGCTCACGAAGGGCCTGTGCTGGGGCTGAGATCCACAGAACCACGAACGATGTTTTGTTCCCACTAAAAATCACCTTTGAGGACTGAAGAGATGGCCCCGGGGGTTAAGCTTTTGCCTTGCAAACAAAAGGATCTGAGTTCAGATGCCCAGATCCCAATTAAAAATGTCAGGAAGATATGGTGGCAACCTATAATTCTGGTCCTAGAAGGCAGAGTCTGTATTACCATAGAGCAAAGCAATATAGAGGTAGAACAGTCCACAGTGATTCCTGATGTCACCCTCAGGCCACCACAGACACACACACTCAAGTACCTTCTTGTTTTACACACATGCACACACACACAAAGTAAAAAGTCACTTTTGACACATCCTCCTGCCTGAAGTCCAGTGCTAATGCTTCATGTCTTCTTGGCCATGTGTCCTGCAGAAAGCCTACCTCAGGTGGGCAGGCCACATCACCTCAGGAGGGATATCTTTCTGGTTCTTCCTAAAACTGTTAAAACACACAGGACTGGGGCAGAAGTTTCCGTCCTGCCTGGAATGAACTTGTTGGCTCCTCGGGCACTGAGAGAAATGCCCAGGGAGCAGTGTGAGGGGAGAGAACCTAGTGTTTTGGAGGGGGTGGGTGAGGAACACAGGGGGCAAAGAGGATGAGATCAGGGACCGGGGCGATGAGGGGAGAGGCAGGACACTTCACCAGAGGAGGCAGTGCTCTCTAAGATTGGATTACTTTATTGTCATCATCATCATCAACAACAATCATGTACTCCAGAACAAAGTCAAAGAATGAAAAGTCAAATCCCTTTGTTCACAGTCACTAATTAAATATCTGGTGAACGGTCACTGCTCCACTCCCACACCTGGGCACTTAAAGGTACCAACATAGAACCTCAGTGGAGTGGGTGCCAACCTGGAAGTGTCTGTTGGGCCCACACCAAAGGGGTGTGCTTTAAAAGTCTGCAGGAAGGAAAAGTACGGTGGGTGGGATTAGCTCTCTGAGTCTTCAGTCTGTGGGGCAGATAAAGCACTGGGGGCCTGGAAAGTGTGGGGCAAAGGGCATGCAGCATGGCCCCCTAGGAATTGGGTGTGTCCAAGGAGAGGTGAGCCAGGCAGGCCAGAAGTTTGCTTGGCTGTGAGCAGGAGGGCATGTGGGTGGGGATGGGGAAGTGAAGGCTGAAGTGGAATCATGGGCCAGTGGACAGCTGTCCTGGTTCAGAAGATCTTCTCTTACTTGGTCAAATATGTGGAAGGGGGTTAGTACGGGTGGAGCCAGTTTATGGACATAGCTTCAGGACAGGGCAAGATCTGCTTTGGAGGGGAGAAAGGACTGGAACACCTTTTCAAAGCCATCTGGAGCAGGATGTGGGCAGAAGGATGCGGGAGGGCCATAGCAGGGGGAAAGAAGGGGGGGAGGTGACTGGCCCAGCCTGCCTTGGGCGGCTACTCCTCTCAGGGCCCCAGCCTGCTTGGGGAAGGAGTGTTGGGGTAGGCCAGAGGGTGGGACCAAGGCCACGGATATTGCAGCCAAGAGCCTGGGGGAAAGCTGGCCTCTGTCCAGCCCACCCGCTGGGTCCTGCAGTGGACAGGGAATGTCACGCCTCCCACCCCCTTAATCACTGTGTGTGCCCTGCTGGGATACTCCCTTCGGAATAGCTCTGGGCAAAATCTGGGGAGCACCGCCCCTCCAGCCTCCCTCTGTGCCAGCTGCATCCTGGGAACAGGAATATAAAGGCAAGTCAGAGAGGGTGGAGTGGGCAGGGGGGCACAGGGAGGCTCCCAAAGCCACCCACGGAAAGGGCTTAGGGCAGAGCAGACTTTTGACCTGTGATTGTGAGGTTCCTTCTAGGCTGGTTCCTTCCTCCTTCCGGCCCTCTGAGGCCCCCTCCCTCTTACTCATCCAGCTCCTCCTGCTCTCTCCCTCTGGCTTTATACCAGCCAGGCCCCCACCCCTTGTTCCTGCCCTGCATTTCCAGGTCAGATCAGCCTAGCCAAAGCACTAGGAAGCAGGCTGACTTCCCTAACTCATGCTGACTCCCAATCCTTCTTCCCTTCCCCCGATCCAATGGCTCCCACCTCAACCACAGGTATAGCTCAGGGCATAGAGAAGCCTCCCCCCCACTACCCCCACCATCTGGCAAATGCATTACTGTCCTTACCTGAACCTGACCAGAACCTGCTTGTGGTTGTGACTGCACTAGGCACGCAGGACCACAGCATCTGCATGTGCACACATAAGCAGAGCTTATTCTTGAGCTGTGTGCCCAGAGCAGCAACAGAAATCCCTGGAGGTGCTACTCCGTATGCAGAACTTGAGGCAAATCCCCTTGCTGCCCCTTTCTTACTAACGAGGAAACTAGGTCTCTAAGAGGTCTTACAACTTGCTCAAAGTCACACCCTTTGTCTTCGTAGCTTCAGTGCCCAAAGGCTGCCCCAGATTCAAGCCCTCACTCTGTCCAGTTGCACCATTGTTCCTAAAGAGCTTGGGATGGGCCATATGCGCCTCAGTTTCTCCACCTGCTAGACAGGAGGATAATATCTCTTACTGGCTTCAGGGAGTATCACAGCCAGGATGATGGACTTGGATACAACCATGGAAGGAGTCTTTCTACAGGATGCCCTTGACAGTGGGGGAACTAGTGCTAGGTCAATACCATTTCATTTCAAATGGAAACTGCCCTACGCAGCCTCCTATTCCTCCCTGTGTCTTCTCTTTCTCTGTCCCCCTCAAGCAAACCTTCCATGGGCAAAACTGCTCCCTTCTAGCCACATACACTCCCACTCTCCAGATCATGTCCCCAATCCCTGTTGACTTCTGGAAAAATCTGTCCACCTCTCCCATCCTGCTTCTCAGCCCTATGCCACAGGACTGCTGATACAGTCTACTTGAAACGTGAGTCTGGTGTTGGTGGTATAGCTCAGCGGCAGAGCACTTCACCCAGCACTAAAAACCAAACCAAACAAAGCCGGGTCATGTACAGGGCACTTACAACAAAGCTCTCTTGGGCCATTTACTAAGTTGCAAGGTACTGCAAAATCCGTTTTTCTGTCCAAACTGAACCCCTTATGCCTCACGCCTATGTCATAGACAGGCCACATTTCCTCTCCTTTCTGCTATCGGCCAGGGCTGTGATTTCTTAAACTGAAATGCTTTCCCCCACCTCCTCACAGAGACACTAGCTCCTCAGACAGGGCTTTCAGGACCATAGGGACATACCGGGAACTCCCTTTCCTGCTTGTCCCGTCACCAGCCCTTGATCGAAGCACCATGCAACATATGCACTATGTCACTGCTGGGCGCTTCTGTCGATTACATTCTCTGACTGTCCCTTCTCTAGAAGGAGGCCACCTGAGGGGGAGTACCCTGTTGAGGGGGGACCCTGTTGTCCCTTTTTGCTGCATCACCCCTGGCGGATGGTCGTAGGCCTGAGGCTGAGGTGAAGACACCTACTGGCCAATGAAACTTGAAATCTGGGAAATGTGAGGATGGATCTCATCTTGGCTCTGTGTCTGGCAGATCATGTGCCCCTGCAGATATCCCACATTCTCGAGGATGCCCGGAGCCCTTGGCGATATCATGAGCCTCTCCCAGTTCTCAGCCTGGCCCTGTGAACAGGGCCATGGATGAGAAGACCCTAAAGAGCCCTGCCAGCAGAAACGCTCCCAATCTGCTCCCATCCCTGGAGAACTCAAAGCAGGTATGAAAACAGGAAGAGAATCCCACCCAGTGTTCTGGGCTCAGCTCCGCTTCTTCTGTTTTTTGTTTTTGTTCTATCTATCTATCTATCTATCTATCTATCTATCTATCTATCTATCTATCTATCTATCTATCATCTATCTATCTATCATCTATCTATCTATCTCTCTATCTCTCTCTCTATCTATCTGTCTGTCTGTCTGTCTATCAAGTGCACATGCATGTGTGTGTGTGTGTGTGTGTGTGTGTGTGTGTGTGTGTGAGAGAGAGAGAGAGAGAGAGAAAGAGAGAGAGAGAGAGTATTGTGTGATTGTGTCCCTGTGGGGGATCAAGGTTGACTTTGGGAATCATCCTGGATTGCTTCTACCTCCTTTTTGTTTTTCTCTGGGATTCCCCTGACTCTGCCTTCCAGGTCAGAAGTGCAGGCTGCCTGGCATTTTTATATGGGACCCGGGGTCCAAACTCAGGACCTTTTGCTTTTTTTTTTCTTAACTTAACTTCTTTATTAATTAATTTAGTGTGTGTTTATATATCAGAGAGCACATGTTTCACTCCGGAATTTCCAGAAGTGTAGGTCTCTGCCATTTCCTCCTGGTATCTTTATGTATCTAGGATCTGAACTCAGGACCTTCTGCTTTTGACACAGAGTCTTTACCTCTGAGCCATCTCTCAGCCCCAGGATCTTTTGCTTTGGAGGCAGAATCTTAACCCCTGAGTCATTTCTCTAGCCCTTTGCTTCTCTTTGTTGGAGTTGCTGATATTTTGTCCAAGACAACTCCAGAAAATCAACGCATTCTCACAGCTGCATTGTGGGACTCAATGACGTTCTATGTCCCCATCCTGTCCCTATCCCACTGCTAACAGGCTGCACAAGTGCAGAACCCTAAAAAGCTCAAGAGACAGAACCAGCATGACAATTTCCATCCCAACAATCATTTTCTTCCGTGCCTCAGCTCTGCAAGCCCAGCCCTGGATGGTGACAACTGTGTGCACAAAGGCATGGAGTGGGTCTCTCAGTGGTCACTTCAAGTGATTCACTTCAACTTGTCAGTGGTTCTAAGCTTGTTGTATTTTTTATTTCACTTGATCTGTTGCTGTGGGAAGACTTCTGGGTATTTGGCATGCTAAGCAAATGCTCTACCACTGAGTAACATCCCAAGTTGTAAAACCACTGTCTACTTGACTTTCACAATAGTTCTAAGAGTAGATCCAGAAAGAACCTGTATCTCTTTGTAGAAAAGGAAACTGAGGAAGAGCCAGATTAAACAGTGAGTAGCAGAAAGGAGACCTCTGACAACAGTAATGATGTAAAGGAAAGGAGGAGATTAGACAGAACGCAGGACACCCAAAATAAAACAAAACAAAAGGACCTCCATATGAAAGGAAGACTTAGAAAGGGGATGGGGAGGATGGAGGAGGGAAAGGACTAGGGGAAAAGAGAGGGGAGAGTAAGGGAAAGTTTGTATACATGCAAGAAAATGTCAAAGAACAAAATTAATCAATAAAGAAAAGTGAACTAGACAAAACATTGATGTGAAATTCTTCTTTTCTAGAGAAAATTCACGAATCGAGAAGTTGTCCATTATTACATGGTGAACGTTCATGACGGTGGGCGGTTAGTCTTCCTTTCTTTCTCTCTGAACAACCCACACTCTTTCCCAGTCTTCACTTGACAGTCTACCTTGCACTGGATGGGTGCACTGCAAACATTCCAACCAATTTTGAGGAAAACAGAAAACACAGAAGGGGAACAACAGGCTATGGTGGCTCCTCCAATAGAGATTCCTCCTGCAGGGCAGGTTCTTCCTTTCCAGTTCCTCCCATTTCTGGTCTGACCAGCCAAGACCTACCTTCTTGCTCTGAAGCCCCAGTGCACCCTGAGAGCACATGGTGGTGTCTCTGATCCACAGTTGGAGGACTCATTGGCAACTATTAAATGTCCATTTGAAGTAAGACTTCCTTGCTATTTAACACAAGAATAGAGAGGGAGCCACAAACTGAAACTAGTTCTTCTTCGACAGGCCCTGCTTATTGGAATCTGTAGTTGCCAGTATATACACACTTCTGTCCCTGTGTTTCAGCTGGGACCACAGCAGACATGATCAGCTTCTTCAGGCTTCCCCACTCTTTCAAGCACGTGGCAGTCAATCAGGCAAGTGCAGCTCTGAGACCCGCTGGCCTTAGGCTGTTCTATCCTGGGGCAGCTGGAGGAGCAGAGCAAGGTGCTTCTGATAGGAGGGCTGATCCCTGCAGAGCCAGCCTCCTGCTTCTCAGGTGCACCAGACTAGCTGGTGCTTGTTTGGGGTTAGGGAGCCTCAGAGGAAAGGTGCTGACTAAGCGTGGGAGATGCGGTGTTTGCCTCTGGGGGGGAAATGAGGAAAAGAACCCTCCCGTGTTGGGGCACAGGACCAAGGACAGGCTGTGAGTCTGGCTGAGTACGCGGTAAGTAGGGAGGGTGCGTGAGGTTCCAGTCCTCTACCAGGGCCTGACCTCCTCTCAAACTACATAACATCTATGGCTGGAGGAGGGGAGGATGCCAGGAAGGAGTTAGCTAAGCCTGGCTAGGGTGGGGCTGGGTCTGTCACCCATGGAAACAGGCCAGTAGCCAAGGAAAGGAGGAGGCTAGGTCAGATCCTGGCCAAGGCGGAGCAGCAAAGGAAAAGAGGTGACCCCAGCAGTTACAGGAGGCAAATGCCCTTTCTCTCTCTTTCTCTGTCTCCTTCACCCTCTCATTCTATTCTCTTCTTCCACTCCCCTCTTCCCTCTTCTCTTTCTTCCTTTCACAGAGAGGCACTATCTACCCTACCCCACTTTGACTAAGGCTTTGGCTGTAAAGTAAACAGACCCATGTGATCTCCACCTCCTCAAACTGACCTTGTAGCTGAAGAAGAGCAATTATCAAGTGAGTATCTGTTGGGAACTTGGGTGGGCCGCACGGCTCTCAGCTCCTTCCCTTTGTCCACATACAACCTCTCACCTCAATTGCTCCTCACCCTGAGAGACCAGGAGAGCAGGAATAATAGCTCCCATATACCGTGAGGAAATGGGACAGAGGGTGGGGAGGTGACTTGCCTAAGGTCACCCTGGGAGCAATCCTGGAATGGATCCCAACTCCTGCCGGCTCTCCTGCTTCCAACTCTCTTCTCCCAGCAAAGGAGGCCTAACTAGTTAGCTTCTTATACATACTGTTTTTAAAGGAATATTTATACACAGGAAAATGAGGAAAAATGGACTAAGAACTTCGACCTAAACAAGTCACTTGTGCTGGGAGGAGGACAGGCTCCCTGGGGGTTGAGCTGCACTGTGGACTTGACCTCATGTTCCCTCAGGTAAGCACACTGAAATCTGGCCTGTCCTCCCCAAGTCCCTGTGCATTCATGAGGCCCCACTGACACATTGGGGATACTAGGGTCCCTTGGGCATAGCAACTGTTCCCTGGCTGTGAAGACTCTGTCCTTGACCCAGAACTTTAGACAGGCTTCTCTGAGTCCTCTTTTCAATGAGGCCTTATTTTTGAGCTCTGTCTTGGGTCTTCCTCACCCAATTTCAACAAAAATCCTACCTTAGGGAGAATCCTCCCCACCTCACTCTGATACTTTCTGCCTTCCCTCGGTGAGAAACCGATTAAGTTAGTGTGGCTAGAATTTGATGCCTTCTCTTATTATTTTCCATTCACAGCACTATATTCTCCACAACCCCCTCCTTGCACCTGGATTTGGAGTTAAGCCCAATTCCTCTCCCTTGTTGCAACTTGGCTTAACTACAACTATAGCAAGAACTGAGGAGGGGTATACCCTTATTATAACAGTCCCCAGTAAAGTCTTCCTGAACCATTTAATTCTATAAATAGCTTTTCTTTAACACCTATGGTGGCACGACTCAGACGGGGTCTTATCCATCACTGACCCCCAGACTGTCACTACCCCAAGTTTGCTCCTCTGAAGTCTCAGTCTTCAACTACAGAGAGAGTGGCCGGGGATCCACCCGTAGCCCCATTCCTGATGTAACACAGTATTCCAGATGACAGTCCCCTGAGGTACACTTAGGACACATTTGATCTTCAAGGTTCTGACTCGGCATACTCGCTGAAGCTAGGTTAGAATCCCAGATTTTGTTGGCAGAAACATACCTGTCTGAATATCATTCTTCCTGGAAGTCTTCTCAGCTCTTTAGTGATTTACTCCCTGACTGTAGAACAGGAATTTTCTGGCTCTTTAGGGAGGTCTCCAGTCTAGCAGCTGAATTATAGGCTCAGGCCAATGAATGAGGCTGGTGAGAGCCCTGAGCTTCTTTGGGAGAATCATTAGTTAAGAATGTGAGAGTCGATGCCATTATGCTCCAAACTAGGGCACTAACTCCGTCTACTTCTTTCCTTATTAACATGGTTCCAGGAAGGATATTTTGGAAGGTCAATGGCTTTGCTAAGAATTTTCCTCCTGGTTGCTTTCGCCCCTCTTTGTTCTTCCCTTCAATCCCTCAGCCTTGCCAAGCAGTTCCTGAGAGGCCCTCCCTCCTCCATCTCTGTCCACTCTACCACCTTTCTTTTCCCACTCCAATCCCTCCGCTCCTTACAATCACTTGAACTTTAGACTCTTGACCCCACTGAGGTCATCAAGGAACTCAGGGATCCACAAAACAATTACATACCAGGACAAAGGAAAGTCTTCTCCATAAAAATTGGTAAAAAACTCCAGCCTTTCCACTGAGCACATAACCATAGCTTGTTTCACCTGTCAGGAATCAATTCAGGTAAATGCAGGAAGTGAAGCAAGACAAGATCCAACTCTCACATATAACCTGGTGAGTTTTGCATCCTATGTTTATCCAACTTATGGCTAAAGCTTTAGAATTAAGTTATAGTCTCCATTTGTGTATACATGTGTGTATACCACATATATGTGATATTTGTTGTCTCCAGATGGTAATATTAAGTTAATTTAAAGAACCCTTTAAGACAATTCTATTCAAATTAGTTCCTCTTTCACTTCTACAGTTTTAGTTGTCTACAGTCAACTAGGATCCAAAAATATTAAATGGAAAATTCCAGAAGTGAACAATTCATCAAGTTTGAAGTTGCATGCTGTTTTGGGAGTTATATGAGCACAGACACTGTGGTCTGATGAATGAGATGGCTATGAAGCAACTAGCAGCATCGTACTGTGGAGACACTGGACAAAGAAAAAAGTTCATATCTTAGACATGACGAAATGGGAAGGCATGAGGTTTCGTCATTCCACACAATGCCGGCATCCTAGGGATCAGTGGGGGTAAACAGTAGCCTACAGCTCCAGCACCACACCTGCACTGTTCACCTCAGTTCATCCTATCAGACAGGCATGGTACAATTTTCCGTCATCATGTCACAGGACAGTAAGGTGTCTCAAGAATGAGAGACAACACTTAAGTAAATTTTACTGTAGTAGATCATCACAATCATTCCATTTTATTATTAGTTATTGTTAATTGCTCATTAGTTATTATTATTGTTGTTGTGACTAATGTATAAATTAAATTAAACTTTGCATAAGTATGTGGATATAGGAAAAGTTATAGTACACAAAAGGATTATATATTTTCCAGGCATCCAGCAAAGGTCTTGAATGTACTGTTGTAAGTACTAGTATAAATTAAATATTTCCAAATTCTCAAGCATAGAAACTAATCCAAATGGTTTTCAAGTTCATGTAATTTAGGTAAATTTTTGGACAAACAAAACTATTTTAGAGGACAGCCTTAGGGATTAAAGCCTTTGCCTCATACGCAAAAGGATGTGAGTTTAGATTCCAGATCCCATTTAAAAATGCATAGTAGGAATGGAGTGACCTGTAATTCCAGCCTAGGAAGGCAGAGCTGGAAGAACAAAGCAATAAGGAGATAGAGCAATCCAGATGATTCCTGATATCACCCTTCGACCTCCATAGGCTCACACACTCAAATGCTCTCTTTTACATATATATATATATGCATGTGTGCATATACACATCTCCCTCAAAAGAAGAGAATTATTTTAATATCATTGATTTAATAAAACTATTCCTTCTAAGTAATGAGTTTAAGAACAACAGAAGTACACATTTTGCATTAAACATTCTTTTTTATTCTTCAAGGATTTTTTTTTTTGATATCTGCCTAACGTGTACATTATAAAAGTAGCTATCAGGGAAACAACTTAAAGTTATGGATAGCTTTGTTTAATGTCTTACACAATTTTCATAAATAATCCAAGCATAATTATTCATAACGTGTACTGAATTTAAATGGCATAAAAATTTTAAGAATGGACTTTCCAGGAACAATATGCTGTGTTATACTGTATAACTAACATTGGACTAAAATCGTTTTCAAGAACCTCTTTAGTTATTTACAACCTTAAATATATGCTCAATTAAATCAAGCAAAAGATATTAACTTGCTAGATCATTTCTAAGGAAGATAAACTATTGAACCATCTGCATTACTAAACATGAGTTCACATTTGTATATCCTTGGTACCTTTTATACAGTACAGAGTGGGATATTTTAACATATATATACATTTACGTATTAAAAAATTTTTTTTTTACCAAAATGGGGTTATACTATTAAATTTCATATACCTATAAAATGTAAGATGGTGTATTTGTAAATTTGTTAGTCCGCTACAAAATTCCTGTTATGTGGTAGACAATTGTTTGCTTCAAATCCTGAATGAAGCTCTGATATTGGACATCAAGTGAATTAATTTTATGACCTGGCAAGAAGAGATGCTTTAAAACAATAGAAGTCAGGCTTGGTGACTCATGCCTATAATTTGAACATTTGGGAGGCAGAAGGATTGCTCTGAGTTTGAGGCTAGCCTAGGCTACAGAATGAGTTCCAGGTCAGCTTGAGCTACAGCATATTTCAAAACAGCAACAATAAGATCCTTCCCAACCAAAAAGGTTTATTTGATAAGTTGAACTGCATGAAAGATATTGCCAAATAAAGAAAGACATTTAACTTCCCCTATGTGATATCTGTATAGGTAAATGTTATTACTACAAATATTTCAGAAGTTGTATAAATATCCTAGGGACTGGTGGATCACCTTACTGTTCCTGAAGTGTCTTGGAGTAATGTTATCAGCCACAGATTTGTTATTATTTTCAAACACTATGTGACCAGAAGTAATGAAACTTCCTTGCAGATGATCTTATCAGATCTTTGACCATGACCCGACCCCTTTTATCATACCTGGAGAGTTTTGCTTGATTTCGATTCTTCTCTGAAAGTATTGCTGACTCTGAAGTACAGACAATGTGGACTTCCACCAAAGAGACTGTCTCAGAGGCCCATGAAAAGGACTCTGATAGGTATTCTGGGCTGCAAACTTCTGGTGACATTGTTCAAGTGACTTTGAAATCCTGTTACTACAATGAACTGGGATTCCCACACTTCTAGGAAGACAAGCTGTCATATTCATAAACTTGTTGACCCAAGATAGGCAAAAGAAGAATTAATTCTGTGAAACCAAATGAAGTAATGAGGATGCTTATGGTTTTGTTTGGACACTACTACTGGACTTTAAGGAACCGCTTTCCTTTTCCATTAAGCAATCTCTAACTTATAACTACTTATGAGATAGTACATAGCAACGAAACATTTCTTTTTTCCTCCCTGTTTGCTTTATCCATAATTCAAAATGTTGTCATTTGTCAGGCAGAGTCTTAACCCCTGAGCCATCTCTCCAACCCTAAAATGTTGTCATTTGAATGAAATGGTAAGTATCTGCGTGAATTCTGTAAGAATCTGCTCTCTCTGAAACAAGATGTCAGTGGCAACGCTGGCTTACTCGAGACTGGCTAGAACATCTCATATGAGGAGATGTGTCAGATAGAACAGGCATTTCCAAGGGGCAAAAGTCTTAAGAAGTCCTCTTGGGAGACCACTGTGGAGCCTAGTTTATTGGGTCCTGGGAGCCTAGTTTACTGGGTCTCAGGAACTCAGGAGTGTATGGGAACCTCAAGAAGAAAGCAGTCCCCCACATCTATAGGCCCCATAGGCACACTGGTGGCAAGTTCCTGGCTCACTTCCCAGCTGCGAGAGGCTTTGCCAAGGTGCAGTCAGAGAGTCCCTAGGCCAAGATCCAACCAAGCAAACTCAGCAAGGCCCAAGTGTTCAGTTACCATTCTCACTGCACACAATTGGGCCAAATCTAATGAGACCAGATCTATTTTATAAACAAGAATAATCTTACCTTGATGATCTTTGATCAAAAAAGGGGAGTGGCTACAAAGGGTGAGTTTTCATGTCAGCAGAAGTCGTGGTACACCCTGTCAGCAGGCAGCTTTGGTCCTGTTCCTTGACTATAAGATTTCTTCATCTACCTTCAGGCTGCACTGGATCCTGCCAACTTGTTCACTCTTCCTTTTGACCAGGAAGAGGAAGGGTAGTGACAGTAATGGGAATATGAGGGCAGACTTGTGTATGTGTGTGTGTGTGTGGCAGCTATGCACATGTGCATGTGCAAGTGTGTAGGTGAAGTTGTAGGCAGTGAGGTGGATGACTGGATAGGAGACACAGTGAATAAAAGGACTAGTTGTTGACCGAGTAGCTGAGGAATGGATGGGAAAAGGGTGTATGTACATCTGTAGTTTCTTTGTGACATCAAGCCCCAGACAGAGCTCTGATACCTTCCAGAAGATTGTTTGTTCTAGCTGGCTCTAGTGTACTCAGACAGTATTTGCCTTACTCATTGTGCTGGTCAACAGGATCTTAAGGGATAGTGAGCTTAACTGAGTTGCCCTTTCCTAGAGACAAACAAATTGGAGAGGATGGTGACTCTGCATCCTGCCCTAGACCATGCTGGAAGGTCATTGAGACCAGGATCTTCCAACTGCATCTAGACATTTTCTATAGACATGTTTATCTTATTGGACAGACAAAAGAAGGACCACTATAAGATCGAAACAGTGAATTTGGCCTCCCACAAGAAATGCATTGAAGGGAAGACTCACTGTTCACCCCCAGAATAGGACACTAAACATAATGGCTTCATAACTGTGTTCAAAGCTTTTCACACATTATTTCTTTCTATACCCAACAATAGCCCTACAGAATCAAAGAATGACAGCTAAGAGCCAGAATCTGAACTCAGGTCACATTTACTACTTCCGAAATCACCTTTAAGTCCTGGAAAACTAGCTAAGATAGCTCCAGACATTTGGGGTCTTCAAGAGAAATAGGAGAAACCAAAGCAAAGTGGAAGACAACCTCTGTTAATCATGGCAGCAGGAAAACACAAGACTTGGCCCTTGCCTGTGGTTGTGGATGTAGTTAGGGTGCATCTACTACCAAAGAAGCAAAAGCCTTCTGTTTGGGAGGCTTCTCTGGCCACATACTCAAGGACAAGATGACTGTGGAGTCCTCTTAGATGTTCACTGGGAAGAGAGGCAGGCGGTCTTGAAGCTCAGGGATTGAGGTACTTGCAGACAAGGAGACTTGATAGATGGATATGGATGGTGCAGAAAACTGGCCCCTCCTAGGACCCATTCAATCAGTATGTGAACCCCAGGTTCAGATATGAAATGCTTCATTCTCACAGGTTCCCCAGCGGATGTGGGCAAGCAGAGAAAGTAGAGCTAATAGGTAACTGCTGTGTTTGGCTGAGGTTCCACGCCCAGGTTCCATGCTGGTCTGGGACAGAAAGCCAGAGAGTTCTTGAATATACAAACCAGGTGTTTCTCACTTCCAGTTATCCAATCTCTCACTAGACAGGAGGGAAAATCAAGCCTGGACCCCCCCCCCCATTCTGTGTCCCAGTCTCTCTTCCGGCTCTGTCCCGCCCATGCAAAGAGCTCACAGCTCTATGCTTCTCCTGGCATTTCTGCCACGAGAGTTGGGCTTCTTTGCTCAACTCCACATCCTGTGTGCTCTTCCTCTGAACAGGCAGGAGAGGTCATGCATACTTGCACTAGGAATTGGATGTAGATAAGAGGGTAGGGAAAGGGTGCTTGAAGGTGGAGAAGCAGTAGGACAAAGGTGAGGTGACAGCTAAAGGGAGGGACAAGGGCCAGACAACCAGCCTGCTCAGAGCCACGTGTGCATGCTCATGGTAGACAACGCAGTGGGAAAATGTTTGGCGTCAGGCGTCTTGGGCTAGTATGTAGAACTCTGGATCCAAATACTGGGGAAGGGACAGGGATCAGCACACATCTAACTAGTCATATGTGACTTCTCAGGTCATAGCTATTTCTGTAGAAGACCTGGGCCCTGGCAAGGTCCTTAGAGGGGCCATGATGGCCTTAAAGGCTCCTTCAACACCAGCTGAGAAAACTGAATATGAGAACCTTTCTCTTTTTTTCTGGTGGAAACAGCGTATGCATCTCAAGGCCCTCTCTTCTGGGAGGTTCCTAAGCATTAGATGGGAGAGATGAGGCCTGACTCTGTGTGAACCTTGCTGGGTCACTGATATTTTGCATTATGGCTGGCCGTTACTGTCCACTTCACTGCTCTTCTACTGCCCTAGACTGCATCCTGTCAGGTGTTGGGATCCTCTATCTCTGTGGTAGAAGACTCTAGGCTGAATGTTAAGTGTTCTTCCACCCAAGGCAGCATTGCTGCATCTAGGAACTCACTACAGTGAGACTTGTCCTCATTAGATCTGCATAATGACTGACTGTCATGGCTTGAAATGTGTCCCCCACAGTCTCATGTGTTTGGCACCTTGAGAGGTGAAGCCTTGCTGGAGGAAGGCAGTCACAAAGGGTGGGCCTTGAGGTGGATTAGTCCCACCCTACCTCCAGGAGAAGTCTGCCTTTGCAGCAAGCAGTCTGCAGCTCTCAGCTTCCAAGATGTCTGCAGTGACATAGCCTCCTCCAGTTTTGTCCAGCCAGCCATGCTGCCTCTGCAATGAGAAACCGTACCACCTCTCTGGAACTATAAACTGAATAAATCCCCCTTTATCCCTTAAATTGCTTGACTTTGGATGCTTTCTTACAGCAAAAATTAAGAGTAACCATTACATTGACATACCAATGTGCCCCCATAGACTACCTAGGAACTTAAGAAGATAAAGAACATATAGTGGAAATCTTGGGGACTAAAGCTGGATGAGTGAAGAGAAATGCTCCTTTCAGTGGGGTGGCCTGAAGAGATGCAATTTGGTGTGCCACAGAGGCCTGAACACCCACAAGAGTCCATCGAAGCATACAGGCAGGAGGGTGGGATGGAATAGGAGGATTGATGACAGGAAGGGAGGGGATGGGAGGGAAGTGGGATAGAGGGAAGCAGATATGAGTACTCAGTATGCTTGTAAAAGTAGAAAAAAGGTTAAAAAAGGTTAAAAAAGAAAAAAAATTATGAACTCGAAAAAGTTTTAAAAAGAACATATGGGTGAAAGGTGGGAAGTCAGTTAGAAATAGAAATGTTGCATAAATTAGTATTTTATTTACCCATGGTGGGCAGACAGGAATTAATTACAGATGGTCCCCTTCAGACACAGAGTGGATAGGTCAGATAAGTTGACAGGAAGCTGGATGACAGCAAGATGAATAGATGGCTGTATAAAACAGGACAGACAAATCTACTCAGATCAAGTAGGTGCAACAAGAAACCATTTATGCTACCCAAGTGGTCTTACTTTACTATATGAGAGGGTGACCTGGATCCTGGCTGCTGGGAGGAGTCAGACCTGGTTCTGAAGGATTCAGAGTTAATGCTCTCCAAGGATGAGGGTGGGGGGAGGGCAAAGATAAAGCCTTCCTGAAGTGATAAAGTTGGTTTGTGGGAATCAGTTTCATAACTTTTCTAGCGCTGCCTCTTTCGCAAGATTGGGCACATTTGACAATAATCCCAGTGAGCCCTTGCTGAGCGCTTGGGCACCCTGAGAAGTGCTTTACAAGTAGTATCCTGTTTACTTGTAACAGCCCTGGTTGGGGCAGCGGTATAAATTCTATTTTACAAGGGAGGAAATAGAGGCCTGGGGATGCTGAGTCACCTACCCCCAAAGCAAACAGGTATAAGTAGAACAGCAGTGCCGGAAGCTAGGTGGGTCGTCTCCAGTGGGACTTCTGGTGCTTGGTCTCCCTATGGGAGTAGTGATACCCTACAATCTTGGATCAACCCCATCTCTGTCTTTCACAATAGCCCCTGAATGTCTTACACCTAGAGCTCCCTTTGCCTTTACAAGGACAGTGCATGCACTTGAAATTATCCAGGTTGATGGTCCCCACACGTAAAACGTTTTGCAACTGGGCAGTGCAGGACCTAGCACGCAGCCTGTGCTCCAGGGACTCAAGCAGGAGACAGAGCTGGCATGATTCCAGGTGTGTGAACTCTGACCTGGGTTCAAGAGTCCATCTGGACAGCCACGAAGAAGCAGTTTAGAGACGGTTCTCAGTCCCTTCCCAATGACCCACTGACCTTTGAGGACCCACATTAAAGAAGGACAAGAACAGAGCTCAATGCACTAAGCCATAAGGCCATGCTTAGGGGCAGGCAAGGCTGAGCTATGACCTGGGAGAATGGTCCTGACTGTGACCTAGAAGAGAGGCTGACTCTACATAGCCTTTCTTCCATAACAATTTCCTGAATCAGCGGCTCACTCTTCCTATTTCAGAGTCCTCTTCTGACTGCCATTTCATTTCCCTCTAGAAATAAAATGGTGGCTTCTTTTTAAATCATGAAGGGAACATATAACTAAGCCTTGAGGAAAATCTTAACGTTTTTTCTTACCCTGTTCTCTTCACTCTTCAGTTTATAGTGGCCACTTTCCCATGATACACTTGCCCTCATTCTCCATCGCTGAGCTTCTCAGTACCTATGTCAAGTTTTATGTGCAGGTGCCTCTGGCTGGCATGTAGTCCTCTGTTCAGAGCAGAAGACCTCTGATCTACATCACCACTGCTAAACACTCAAGTTCTAGTCTCTTTAGAGGAATTGCTTAAAAGATCTGCAGAGGTTTGCATAATAGAAAACCCAAGAAACTTGACACCTTTACCCTACACTGTACTGCTCTCACTAGTTGTAATCTCCCAGGGTCCTCAGACAGGACAAGAGCTAATAGGATTTTTCTTAGTAGGCTGCATATACATTCCCATGTGCTATCAAGGAACACAAGGGATTGGAAACCAGAAGCCTACATTGTTAGGACTGTACATAACGTAAGAGCATTATCCTGGTGTCTTCTACTAACCTTTGGGCCTCAGAAGTTTGTGTAGTAGGGCTTGTGTTTCTCTTTTGGTGGTCTAAAATAATTCATTTTTCTCTTAGGTTTTTGGCTCCAAGCCAGATAGAGGAGACGGGTATTATATCCCACTCACATCCATGGGCTGCTGTGCCCGCCAGACTGAAACTGCCAGGGTTGGTCATAGTTAATTCTGGGTGGACTCTCAAGGACATAAGCAAGCACTGGAGCCATCTAAAGCCTGGGAAACTCCAAGACATTTCCTGAGGTCAAATTACACCTATCGCTATCATTGGACCTCTCTCCTTGGGAGACACTGAAGTACCAAGGAAAAAGCAGGAAGGACTGACTACCATGTTCTAGTGTGAAGTCTAGTTTCCCTTAAAGCTTTGTCTTGTGATATGGGCTAACAGGAAGCAACAGGACAAGAGAAAGAGACTGGAAATCTTAAGGGGCTGTTCTAGCTGCAAGGTGGCAGTGAAGGGAACTGCCTGTCATTCAGGGGATTTCCTGACCCCTGTGAGTTGTGTTATCTTCTGCATGTTTGCCAGGATTCTAGCTGAAAGTTGATGGTCCAGGGCAGGCAAGTTACAACTCCAAAGGGTGGGTATTACAGTTTCATTTCTGATGCTGTGACAAAACACTCTGACCAAAGGGTTTATTTGGGCTTAGATTTCCAGGATAGAATCCATCATGGCAGAGAAGGCTTGACAATGGGCTCACATTGCCTGAACACTTAGGAAGCTGGCGAGGAACAGGAAATGGAGCAGGACTATAAAACCTTAGGTCCGCCCCCAGTAGCATACTTCCTCCAGCAAATGTTCATCTCCTATAGGTTCCCCAGCCTTCCCAGCATGAGAGACACTGGACATACAAATCATAACAGTGGGAGTAGGATGAAGGAGCTGAGTGTGGGCAAACTGAGCCCTGGGGTCTTCCGTCAGCTTCCCCTTTGTAGTCTTTGCCTATAAACTCATGGAGAAGGGCTTTTCAATTACCAAGACTATGCATTAAACTTATTGCATTAGCAATAGCAAGATATCATATAGACAATATATGTGGCTTGAGGTTGACTATAGGAAGGTCACTGTGGAGAAAAGGGGTCTCCCTACTTGTCTCTAGGAGATATAACATGAACCCACCTCATTTGGGAATGACTTGAGGCAAGAGCTAGTCCTCCTGTGTGGAGCCCTCCTTATTTCCCCAAAGTGGCTACCCCAGGGGATAATGGAGACTCTTACTACCTTGGCTTCTGTAGAGGAGGAAACTGGGACTGGACTCAGTGAAATGAGGCTGCCAAGCTGGCAGGCTCGCAGCTGTCCCAGCAGAACAGCTTGGAAGTGCATGTATTATGGAATAGTCTCTATGTCCCAGGTACTCCAGAATAGGTCTCTATATTCAGGCACTCTGGAATAGGTCTCTATGTCCCAGGCACTCTGGAATAGGTCTCTATGTCCCGTGTATTCTGGAATAGGTCTCTACGTCCTGGCTCTGCATTGCTTCTTATGTGGCATGGAGAAAGTTCTCTAGCCTCCCTCTGCCTCGGTTTCCTTATCTGTAACAACTGTTTGCTATATTACATGAGCTGATACATTTGGTGTGCCTATAACAGCCCTGAAATATCTGAAGTGCTATGTAAGTATTCCAAAATCAACTCAGTGTCTACCTGCTGCTCTTACATCAACAGAGGCTAATAGTAGACCCCAAGTGTGCACATCTTGTTGCTGGAGAAGTTTAATCTTACTCAGTGCCAACCAAAGGGGTGTGGGCCACTGCAGAGTGGACAACCAGACTAGAATCAGAGGGCAGTAGGGAACAGGCATCTGACAAATTTTTCCAGTGACTGAGGTTGGTTCCTGCTTCCTCCTTCAGAAGACTCAGTCAAAGAGGAACATACAGGCTTCATAAACCTGTGCCAACAGGAACAAGAAGGTATCTGGGCTGGATGAACCAACAAGTTAAATATGTCTAGGTCAGCACCGGGTAAACGCTGGCTTCAGGTTCTGCCCCCCCCCCTTTTGCTCTGGGTGGATTTGTTTTAGTTCCTGCCAGAGGTCCCATCAGAAATGATGGGTGGTTTGCTTTTGGGGAGGGCTGCCAAGGAGTCAGACAAACAAGGCCTGGTGAGCCTTTGCTCTGGCTTTACCAGGCCACAGGATGACTGCAGAACTGCAGACCTTCCCAAAGCTCTGGATCTAGAAACTTAGGAGCAGAATCTCAAGTGGGAAGCAAAGAGTCTGCTCCAAGCCCTGGCTCTTGGATGGTGCACGTCCCTCAGTAAGTATTTCTTCCTTCTTGGTCCTATCTCCTGGCCTTGGAAGATTAGGTGGAGGTGATTAACCTGATTCATTATTCACTCATTCATTCATTCATTTATTTATTTATTGGCTCTTCCATCTGAGAGTTTGGAGAAAGTATAAAGCAGGGATGGGGATGGTATATATCTGAGCCTTGTGTGTTCTATAAATTTGGAGACACCTGGCCAAGATTGCCACTACCTACACATCAGGATGATAGTAAATGGATTAAATAATCAGGATCTTTAACAGAGCTGGGCCACGGCACCATCAGTTTGTTCCATCTATGGCACAATTCAGAATTACTGTTCATATGCCTGCTTCCTCCTGGCTGCTGGATACTCTTCTACAATTCTTTTTATGGAAGAATACTAGAGGATTCATTCATTCATTCATTCATTCATTCATTCATTCAACGAATGCATGAAATGTCTCCATTCTCCTGGTTTTGTCTTGGTGGGCTCACAGGGGAACAGACTACAAATGGGGATGATGAGGAGAGAGCTGAGCATGGCCTTCACCATTTGCAGCCCTGTCCACCCATCTTGGAGCTTTGAAGGCATTTGATGTTGTGATGACTTGGGGTAGGTATATAGCTCCAGAGGAAGGGACAGGCCAAGGTTTAGCATGGAGCCAGGAGAAATTTCCTAATACTCACTCTATACAGTGGTGCTTCATAGGAGGATGGAGATAACTGCAGAAGTGTGGGAAAGAATGAAGACATCCAGGAGTTCCTTCTTTCTCAGCACTACACCTGCTTCCAAGCAACTACTGAAAGGCTGTGCAGAGGGACCTCAGACTAGGAACCTTTCTATCCTGGGCAATCCCCATCATCTCTCATGGGTCGTCTTCTTATCCTGTCTCTTCCTCCTCCTCCTCTTCCTCCTCCTTCTTCCTATTGAGGCAGGAGTTCTATAGCCCATGCTTATCTTCAAGTCTCTATGTAGCTGAGGACACCTTGAAAATCTGATCCATTTGCTTCTGCCTCCTGATTTTTGGGACTTCAGGCATATAAACATGCCCAGTTTATGTGGTGCTAGGGATCAAACCCTGGGCTTCATGCATACTAGACAGGCGCTCTACCAACTGAATACCTCCAGCCTCATCTTGAAGTTCTGTTGGTTGCTCCTTGTGTACTAGGCACAAGCATTATGGGGTAGGCTGCAGTCAGTTGACATCCTCACCATTGTTTGAGCAAATGTTTTGCCCTGTGTCCGCCTTGCCCAACCAAAAATCTGAACCTTCTGGAGGGAAACAGGGGCCATGATTTATCTTTTCCCTACCCTTTTCATCCGCATTAGCCCAAACACTTAAAATATTTATACAAAAGGTGGATAAGGGACCCTGGTACAAAACTTGATGGCCTTCCACTTATAAATTTCCTTGATTATAAAATATGGAGAACAACCATTCCTACCTGGTAGAGTCTTTTGACTTATGAATCTGAACACAGCTGAATGACTTCTGAGAAAAACGTGCCATGGGCAATGAGAAGTGACTTGTGTGCACCTTTCTTCTCACTCTCAACCACACATACAGGGGTCGTTTCTTCTGGGTTCCATGACCACGGACAGTGCACAGAGTTGCTCCTGCAGCATTGCTTGTCATCCTGTGGCCCTGCCAGGCGCTGAGCTGGGAGATCACAGCTCTTCGCTGAAGTTCACCTGTGTGCTTCACATGTTCAGTGATCTCAGATTCCAGAGAAGTGGTGTGTGGGTGTGCAAGCCGCCCCTATCACCAGAAGCATTCAACTTATTCATTTCACATCCAGTCCTCTGTAAATACTTTGTTAACAGTCATAACAGGAACCTGATTCACATTTTTCTTGCTTTTTACTGTATAGAACCCTAGTGCTGGTCTATCCTATATGTGTGCCGTAACAGTTAGTGTTCACTAACAACCAATGCCCAGCAGGCAGGACTCACAGATGTGAGAGACAGTAGGTTCGCAGGGCACAGTGCAGAGCCGTGATCTCCCAGCACAATGCCTGGCAGGGCCACAGGATGGCAAGCCACGCTGCAGGAGCAGACATGCCCCCATCTTGTACAGCCTGTTAAGTTCTCGGGTGAGTGTAATGAACGGAAAAGAGTCATCGCATTAATCGCTTTGATCTGAAGTTGCCAATTTGGCTCACACTTGGACCTCCCTCCTATCGATGCTGTCCTCGGCACAATGACTGGGCACAAAGTGAAGGAAGATAGTGCCAAGCTCCTGTAACAATTGCTGCTGCCTGGCTGACTGCCCCGGTGAGACGTCTTGCTGCCACCCTGGATGGGAAGAAGCCTCGGGGCAATCCAGTGTCTTCTCCCTTCTTCCCAGAACTGTATCAGCCCAACTGTCTTGTTGAAGACTGGTGTGTTCACCTCATCAGAATTCACTGACTGACTGATGTGTGCTACCTAGGTGCCAGGCCATGTTCTTAACACAGAGCTGCCCTAAATTAAACCACATAATAGAAGGCACACTGGGTCAGGAGGCAGGAGACTGGTGAGAGGTCCAGCTCTGCCACTAAAAACCCTCGATTTTAGGGGCAGTCCTTCCCTATCTAGAGTTCACCAACGCCATCTACAAAACCTCAGATTTGGCTGCTGATATTTATGGTCCAGCTTTGGTAAAGATGTGGGTTATTTACTCTGTTGAATAATGTATAGATAATGGTTTCTTGGTCAAGGAGCGCCACATATGTTAAAACACACGTGTGCACACACACACTCTAGAAAGAGTGAGTAAGAAAAGAGAGAGAATTCAGGGCCATAGAGAAGCTCCTGGTTTGCTATCTGGAAATTGCTATCTGGAAATGCTGCCCTGAGATGAATGAGAAATGGAAGTTGAGTTGGCTGTAGGGTGGCTATAGGGGAAAATGGTGACTTTCTTCATGTAATATGAAAGATCTGTGAAAGGTTTCACTTGCCCCAAATATCTCTCCTTACCACTCAAGCTAGGGTTCCTACTCTAGGATTCCACCATTTAAGAGAGAACTGGGTTTGGGCTTTCTCCAATTGGAAAACTAACAGCTAAAGAAGGGTGTGGGGTCCCACCTGCTCAAGTTGCTGGGGTGATTTTTGCCAGGCCAGCGAGATCCTGATTATTAAGTCCAGGATTGTAAGGGAGATGGATGGGGGGGGGGAAGCTAAGGGACTGCAGAAAGGAAGGGCCTCAGAGGCTGAATTCAAGTGGGAAGACCTTGAATTATGTCCCAAAGAGACTGGGGTGGAGGGAGCAGGGCAGAGAAAGGAAAAGAAGGAGTCTGTCCAGATTTGAATTCCCCAGAGGGATGGGAGCGGGAGGGGGGGGTGTTGGGCAAGGTGCCTTCCTTTGGCTAACCAACCCCGCCCCGCAGGAGAATCAACCCCGCGAAGGGAGGTAGGGAGAGAGGCTCTGGAGACAGGGTGGGGCTGGCACAAGGGGAAACTGTTACACCAACACTGCGGATTCACGAAAAGTTCCCGAGCCTGGAATGGTAGAGGCTGCTGGGCAGCACTACGGTTCGCCCCTGGAGCTGCCCGGTCTGTTCTGATCGGCTTGCCAAACTCTCCCGCAGTCCCTGTAGCTAGAACCCTGAGAAGAGTAGAAAGCAGCCAGGCCACCAAAGCTGGAACTCTGCAAGTGCCGGACCGTCGTCCCTTCCCCCAACACCTCTCAGGTCCCCCTTGACCACGCCCCAGCCATCCTGTCCCCGCCCCCTGGCTCCTCCTTTCCCTTTCACCGCTCTCCATGGCCCCGCCCAGCCCATACAGCCGTCGGCCCCAGGCCCCGCCCCGTTGTCGCCCCGCCCTCCCCGGCCCCGCGGTCGCCCGCCCTCCCAGGCCCCGCCCCGTGGTCGCCCCGCCCTCCCAGGCCCCGCCCCGTGGTAGCCCCGCCCCCCGGCCCCGCCTCTTGGTCGCCCGCCCTCCCCGGCCCCGCCCCGTGGTCGCCCCGCCCTCCCAGGCCCCGCCCCGTGGTCGCCCCGCCCGCCCCGCCCCGCCCCTTGGCCTGCGCTCGGCTGGGCCCGGGCGTCCAGCGCATCGCGTCCCTCCCGGCCTCCGGCTCCGGCCTCCTCCACATTCTCACACCGCGCCCGGCGACCTCTCACCCGCCGCCTCTCCAGGGGCCCGCGGCTCGGCGCCTCCTCTGCCTGGTCTCGGCGGGAGAGGCCGGCGCTGCCCTGGGGGAGGGACCCGCGTTGACCTGAGCAAGCAAAGAATGCAAAGCGGGAGTGGCCGCCTGCCCCGGACAGGCCACCCCCCTCCACCCCGCCGCGACTGCTGCCCAAGGTTCAAACGCCCCCAGACCCTCCATAGAGGCGAAGGGCAGTGTTTGCACCCACCTAGGCGCGACTGAAGACCAGTTCACATGTATTTTCAGTGTGGTTTGGGCTCCTTACTGAAGCGGACCTCAGTTGTTGCATCTGTAAAATGGAGATGATCGTGTCTCCTGGAGTGTTGTGAATTAAAAAAAAATTACAGTCATTGTGCCTTCTTGCCCCATGTAGGTTAGACGGGGCAGAGGGGAGTAATTCAGAGGATTGTTGAGTCATGAGATTCCTGTTTTTGTGCCCGTGGGTCCCAGTGCTGTCATCGAGGAATTGAACGTGGTCTCCAAGGAATTTTCCGCTCTGCACAGTCCCCTCACAGTGCCACAAGGACAGCGGTAACCTTGCAGAGCCCACGCTGGCATTAAATGAGATGCTGTGAGGATGGCCCAGGGCAGCTCCCAGCACACAGTAGGTGCTTTAGAAAATAAGCAGCGGGCGAAAGGAGAAGGTAGAGATGGAAAGGACACACTAGGAAGGTCGGGTCTGGGTTGGGGATTAGCGTTCAGAGTCATCCTCAGGATCAGTAGGAAGGCTGTGGCAGACTCTGGGAGACGATGACTGGAAATGGACAGATCACCACAGCTGGGCACCAGCGGCCACTGGACTTATAGGGGAGGAAGGTGTTCCTCAGTGACTGATGTCAGTTTCTGCTTGTGGGGCCCCCTTCCCGGCAGGACAAAGGGATAAAAGGGCATTTGGAACATTAGCCCTATGCAAAATCTCTGCCCTTTAAAGACTGAATGTGGCCGAACTTGGACACTGCCCCCGGTGGTAGTTTTGTGACTGGAATTCAGATGACTCTGTCAAATAAAGGGTTGACCAGATGGGTCCCTGAGAGGCAACTGTCCTTCCTGGAAGAACATAGCTCAGATGGGAAAAGCCACGCTTTAGGGGCACAGGGAGAGTGTTCATCCCAAACTGTGAATTAGGAGCTCTTGGGTGGCATGGAAATGGGACAGGCTTCCAGCGACAGCCTTTGTGGGTGAGGAAACAGGAGCTGAGAGGAGTGAAGGTACTTGACCACGTCCATGTGTCTTCTCTGGGTCACAGCCAGCTGCCTTTCAATACCCAGCTCCTTTAGTCAACAGCCACAGCACCCCGGAAGACCCCAAACTGAACTAAAACTCCCTGGATCCCTTCTGCAAACTAGAAATAGAAACGCGACCGTCCCATAGCCAGCCAAGCTCGGGAAGTGGAGCGCTCCCAACAGGCACCAGCAAGCCTGTCCTCGCTGGAGGGGGTTAATGGTGGGCTGGGAGCAGCAGCTCTTGCCAGGTCAGGGGAGATCCGCCTTTGTGATCAACGCTGCAGGCTCCACTAAGAGAATCCAAGGGCACTGGGCTCTGAGAGTACTAATATGCATTTTTATTCTGCAATAATTTTCATACTGAGTTCAAGAGGCACCAGCTCCAAGTACATAAAACCAAATCAAATTAAATTAATTGATTTTATTGAAACCTGCTGCAGTTGTATTCAAGCCCACAGTCAGGGGCATGACCCTCATGAAATACCAAAGGGGCTTTTGAAATAATTAAATTAATCACACCCTGGGTTATGCACACGGGCTTGCTCCTGTATTCCCAGGCAGGCGTGTCCAGGTCACAGCCTCAGGCAGAGAGGGGCACGTGGCTGCCACACCACCCAGAATGCACTGCTGTCTATAGGAGGCCAAGAATCAGACTTTTCATTCTGGGGTCAGGCTTTGTTCATGTTCCTTTAGCAGTGCAGTCGTTCTTCACACATAAAACACCACCCCAGCACTCACGTTCACATGCTCACACATGCACACTCATAGGGAATGATCTGGAACACCCCTTATCTTTGCCAGCAGGGCTCTTCACTCCATTCTGCTCCACCTCCTTGGCCCCTTCTCATCACCCTGAGCTCACCTTGCTGGACTTGGAGCTGTCCTTTCTTGCTCCAAGTCCATGTGTCTATTACTATTTCATAAGGGAATAGTTTGCATTACTGATTAGCACATGCTAATCTTGGACCATTGTAAGTACTCTGGGCCTGCAAGGCTCTCAGCCCAGCCCCTATTCCACCCTCCCATTTGAAATTGCTGACTTTGCTTTCCCCTCCCTCCCTTCTTCTCTCTCCTTCCTTCCTTTCCTCCTTCCCTTCCTTCCTTCCTTCCTTCCTTCCTTTCTTCCTTCCTTCCTTCCTTCCTTCCTTCCTTCCTTCCTTCCTTCCTTCCTTCCTTCCTTCCTTCCTTCCTTCCTTCCTCCTTCCCTCCCTCCCTCCCTCCTTTCCTGCCTTCTTTGTTCCTGTGTAGCCCTAGGCAACACAGTTGGTAAAGGATACAGAACATACCTTGGTACATCTTACTCTGATTTCCATATGCTCGGCAGTGATGGTATTACTTCCTATGAAGACAACCCCATTGGGTCCCTGCACTGGGTTTGGAAGGGACACTGATCAATCTCTCACTGTACTGAGGAGGAAATGTGCCAGACGGCGTGGAGAAAATTCTTGTCTCAGGTCACAAAGCAAACTGCCTCCTGGCCCTTAGCAATAGTCCCTCTGTCACTTCTGTATTGGGAGCTAAGAACAGATTATAAATCAGCCCTGTCTTTAAGAGACAATTAGTGGCCAGTGAGTCGCTGTGTGAAGTAGTCCACCGTCTGCGGCCCAGGCTTTCATGTGTATTCAGAGAACAATCTATCAAACCACGACCTCAACACCTGCCGCTCTACCTTGACTTTTACCTGCCAGGCCAGCTTGGGAAATCAAGTCTCTGTTCTAGCCTTGAATAGGGGAATTTTCAAAGTTCCCTTCTGACCCTCCCTGGGCGCCTCACCCTCTCTTTTCACTATCAAATGCTCTGCTCTCCAGAGTAACCTCAAAATAGAGACCTGGATCCCAGCCAACACAATCCCCTCCCTAACTGTGAACTTGAGCTGTTTCAGGCTAATAAGTGGCATGGCTGCCAGAACCTTGCTGGCTACTATTCTTCCCAGCCTTCCACGTTGCTGTGGGCCGGCGCACTCTTCTGATCTCTCTAATGCCCAAGCAGGTTGTTTTTGCAGATGAGGAAATCGGCAAAAGGAGGTTGATGGCTTGACCTAAGACTCAAAGCTAGTGCTGAATGGGACCTCGACACTGGAGTCCCTTTCTCTTTTTAAAATCCCCAAGACTTTTTATAGCTGTTTGACACACCTCTCTGGGGAGCCTATGTAATGCACTTCTCATTGTTTGACAAAAGTTTCGCTGTGTCGTTCAGGCCTCCTGCCTCAACCTCCTAAGTGCTGGGATTGCAGGTGTGGCAACAGGGCGGATGATGGATGAAGAAAAAGGGGTCTCCAGCAAGGAGACAAGCAAGAGGGGCCCTGGCACTCCCTGGGCCCTGGTGCCGCTCTGGGTGATGGTTTCGATGAAATAGGTCTGAAAACTGCTGTCCACACTGAAACAAGCTCCTTGGGACTCAGAGAAGCCCTTGGCTGTTACTGTATGCTAAAGTCAGAGGTGGCTGGGCGGTGATTACTAAAGAGCAGACTCTTCACATTTCTCGCTCCCAGACCAGGCAGAGGCCTTTTTGCCTGCAGGGAGGGGCTGCCACACTGACGGCCCAAATCCCTACCTAGCCTGCCAACTCCCACTCCACCTTTGCAACCATGCTGTCTGTATAGGAACTCTATTCAGTGGTCTTCTGGATAGGATACTGTGATCTGTCTCTTCTTGGCCAAAAACAATGGTCAGGGCTTCTTTCTGTCCATTCCCCAATCTGGGCTGAGAAAGTACTTGTGGACCTGTGATCTGCTCCAAGCCACAGCCACACACCCACCCTCCCAAGCTGCATCCCCTCCCAAGGGCTGGCCCACCCATTTCCTCTGCCCTTCTAACCCTTTGGCGCCAGGGTGGCTATTCTGAGCCTTTGGCCCAGCGCCTTCCTTCTTCCAGCTGCTCCTTCACGGGGCCTCTCTTGCCTTTTTTTCTGGAGTTAACTGTTACCTAACCTGACAAACACACACACCCTGGAAGCATTTGGCCACTATGAAGGAACACCTAAGGAAGTGACTTAGCACAGACCCGATGCCTGAATTTACCTGCTTGGAAATGCTTTTTATTTTTTGGGGGGGGTGCTGTATTGCTAGGTTGTGTATATGAATGTGCTTGCGTGTGTTTGTGTAAGAGTGTGTGTATGTGTGTTTACGAGACACAGGGAGAAAGGGGGAGAGAGAGAGGTGAGAGGATGAAGGAGAGAGGGAGGGAGAGAAGGAAAGAAGAGAGAGAGAGATCAATAGACTCTAGGGTTTTTGGAGGGTTCTAAGAAGCTTCATGAAGGAGCCTTTCCCCTTTACCAGAAACAGCAAGGTCGGGTCCTAAGAGGATGACGCATCCTATTCTAGTCACCCCTGCTTCTCCCTTTCTCTGGAACGTAGCAACTGCTGGGGTTCAAGGTTCCTTTGAGAAGATTCGAGGGCAATTACTGCAGAGCTTATAAAATCGCACTGAATGGGGTGTTTGAAAAGATAATTTTCTGTGTTCAGCTCAGGGAAAAGTTTCCCATAAAAGCTGCTAAAGGCAGATAAAGGTGCCGCCCACATCAGCAGGGTTTCAGATCCTGCCTCAGCGGGAGGGGAGAGGACCACAAAAAGGAAAAACAAGTCCACATTCCTATCTGGCCTTGGTGACTTAGGAAAACACACGTGGAGGGTATTCATGGCCAATCTTTGCTTCACTGAGCTTGTCAGTAAACTCTGATCGTCTGGGAGCTAGGGAGGAGCATGAGTGGGTGTGAGGGTCTGGGTGACAGTCCCTCTGATAAGATGTCCTGGCCTCTTGGGGAAAAGTTTCCATCAGGTGGTAATGGAGGGTAGTTTGCTGCAGGAAAACCTTCTGGGGCCTCTGCCCCAAAGTGTTCAGCTCCATAAGGTCCAATTTGTTTTTGGCAAATAAGTAGTCGATACACAAGCTATTGTAAACATGACACTAACTCACAGGTCAGAAGGGAGAAAGTGGCAAATTTTGAATAAATATGAGTTAACAACTCTGCTGTATTAAAGAAACCACAACCCAGGTTCCTAAGAGAGTAGGAGAAAGTGTTCGTGTTAAATGCAACGAAAGTCTAAGTCTATAACAAGCAAAGAGCTCCTAAACATCAATAAGGAAACAATGAAGGCAAAATGTCCACTAATATTTAAATGGGAGCTGTGGAAGAAGCTCACTAGTAGAGCACTTGTTAGCACGCTCAGTGCAATGCGCTCCCTCCTAGCATTACAAAAAAACAATTCGCACATGCTTTAAAATATAAAACCACCCGTTAAGTGAAGATGAAACGTGGGAGCCAGGGACAGATATATAGGAAGGGAACTAAGGTCTAGATCTAGGATCTAGTCACTTAATGACAGGCAAATCATCTTCCCTGTCTGGGACAGCTTCCTTGTCAATATTTCAATGAAAACTGAATGAAGAGTGGAATTAATCTTGTGACTTTTGTATCAAAGGTAAGGTGATGTTTTACATGCCACCAAACAGCCCCATGCTGCCTGACGCACTTACATCTCTCTCCCTGCCAATCTGGGAAATGGATTAGAAACAGAAGACTTTGGCGTCTACTTCACTGTGGTGGAGTCAGAGCTTGTGAAGGAAGTGGCCTGCTAAGACCTCTAGCAACAAGACCTAGGGCTGTGGCCCTGCCACTGGAGAGGGGTCTGCCTGCACAGGGGGCCCTGGCGTCCAGGTAACTGGGTGGGAGGAAGAGCAGACCAGGGCCTGACTACACCACAGTGAGGATTAGGGAAGAAAGGGCTTTTCCTTTTCTAGCACACAGCTTGCTATAAACCTCGTCCCTGTCCTCGCTAAGCATATTGCCTGCCATACCTGTTTGCCTCTCGGCTTACTCTTCCAAAGAAAAAAAAAAGAGTTCATCCTCCCAGTTACCACTGGATACACTTCAAAGAGAGCCTTGTCCTGCTTTTACAACTAACTGTTTGTTCCCTAAAGGAGCTGTGGTGTCTCTAGAGGGACCAGGGACTTCAGAGGGCCAAGAGTGCTGCGGTGTTGGACCAAGGTCAGGATCCCTCCAGAGTATCTTTTGGAACTTGCGGCACTTGGCGCATCGTCCTACACACAGACAGGACGGACGGGGATGCCCAGGGTCAGAGAGGCCAAGGACACGTTCAGGGCTCTATAGTCATGAGGCACCTGGACAGTCATGAGGTTCATCTTTTATCACGGGCAAAGTGGAGAGGAGAAAGTAGCCAAGTACATTGCTTACGGAGTCTCCATCTTCATCTGCTTTCCCATATGGCAATGTTCACTTTTATTTTCGACAGTGCCCCCTTGACACACTGAACTGTCTTTCCTTCCTGTTGTGAGGTAGAGTAGAGGAAAGGACTGTTTCCCCTTCTTTACCTCCTTCCTCGGCTCACATCGCTCTCTACCTTAGGCAGAATTAAAATGTTATCCCATTAACTGTTCATTGACAATCCCATCTGGGCGTCCAGGCCAACCATCAAGGGTGCCCTCGTGGCATGACCTGTGTGACAGGGTGAAGGGGTGTCCTGCAGCTTAGCTGCCTCACCACGAACCGTCAACCAGCAGATCCCAGGCTCTGCCATGATGTCCTTAAGTACTGCATGACTGTGGACATGCATTTGCCTTTCTATTATAGGAGTATCAGGCCCATCGGGGGTGAGCGAGGACTCGTACATCACAGCTTCTGGAGGGCCTGGCAGCCTTTTCAGAGGATGGGCATGCTGAGACGAGAGCTGGGGAGGTCTGGGCTTTATTGTCCCAGGGAATTTGGGGGTGTCCTGGATGCATCAGAGACAAAGAGAGGCAGTTCACCTGGCAAACTCATCAAGCCAGAAGCCATGAAAAAATTTTTTTTCAGACATGTATTTTGCCCGCTGGGTTCGGGGGAAACGGCTGCCTCCTTCTGGTTTTTAGATGCACAGAGTAGATGAGAAAGAGAAAAGGATCCAGTCACACCTTAGCAGAGTCACTACTTCAACACCTGGCTCCACAGGTGCCCCTCCTAGGCCACTCCTGGGCCGGCTTGTCTCCCGGAGATTCCCCCGCCCTTGTGGCTACATTCTGCACTGACTGGTGACAGAAGAGCTGCCTGATGTGGCTTCGCAGGCTTCTTATGAGTCATTGTGCTTTCAGAGTGGCTCCCGCAGGGAGTTGCATCCTGAACTCTGCACGCAGCCTGCTCTCAGCGCTTGGCCAGCTGGGCGTGGAACACAGAGGATGGGGGTGGTGGGTCTCCTTTTGCTGGGCCTGGACTCCGAAGGTCCTTGGCACTGGGCTTCACCTCTCTAGCTCTGTATGAGTCTGTGGAGTCCAATGTCCAGGCTCTCAGACATGGCTACCAGCTAAACAAGAGGAGAAATCCATTCCTGTAGCTTCCTCCCAAGCTGGCAACACTTACTTCCCTGAAGGAGGAGCCCAGCTGGTCTGGCATCCCTTGGCAAGCAGTAGGGATCCTGTGTCCAGCTTAGGAGCAGAGAAATGTGCTCCTTGGAATCCCCTTTCCTGCAGCCTTCATGCCCCAACTTGGGATGGACTGTCTTCTCTGTAAGCAATATTATTCCAGAGACTAGCCACCACTAAATTCTAGGTTGACTTTGGCAACTACATGACTGGAAAGGCCCGGGACAGGTCACTGACCCCAGGATGGGAGAGACTGTCTTGCCCGAGGACAAACTTACTCTATGCACCCCCATGGACTAGCTCTAATCAGCTGCATAACTGTCCAGTGAGGCCTTCAGGTGACCATGAGGGCACAGTAGGTTGTATGTGAATGCTAATGCCTGCTGAGACCAACAGTTATGCCAGGTGCCCTCTCTGCTCTGCTTGATACAGCGACCTTACCAGGCAGACACAACTGGACCCTTTGGCAGATGAAGAAATGGAAGCTCAGGTAGCAATGAAGGTATCTCCCAAGAGCACTCAGCAGGGTCGGGCCAGAGTTCAAATTCATTCAGCTTGTTGTTCTCCTGTCCTCATCACCTCCACACCTCTAATCCATCTTTCAGAATTCATTTTCACGTCCTATTGTCTTAAATGACTTGATCTTTGATTTACATCTGGGAGGTTTGAAGTTGAACAAGAAAAGTTCATACTGAAAGGCACAGACTCTGGCTCACAGCTACCAGTGACAGAAACAGTCCCCCAAGTTGGAACCTATGCCTGCAGGCTGCACACACAGGAAGGCCGCTCTCCTCTGGAGTCTGACAGAAGCATCTGGGGCCAGACAGGCTGCAGAGCCATGCCCAGGTTGGATGAAGTTGGGGACACTGGCTCAGGGATCTGAGGCAACGCCACAGTGGGAAGTCATGGTGGAAAGAGCTTTTGCAATGTCTCTCCCGCCCCCTTACAGTCAGTTGTTCAGCTAGTTGAACAGCCTTCGTGTGTGTGTGTGTGTGTGTGTGTGTGTGTGTGTGTGTGTGTGTGTGTGAGAGAGAGAGAGAGAGAGAGAGAGAGGAGAGAATATGATAATTGGGTGGTGGGGGGAGGGCTAAGGAATCTGCCCAGGATGTTAAACTCTCAGTAGGAGCTGCAGATTGAAGAGAGTGGAGGGATGGGAGCAACCCTCTGGCATCTGCCTGCTTCCACCAGTCTTCTGGAAGATTACACGATTACAGGAGACTGGGAAGCAGATAAACCAAGCAGAGTGCAAAGAAGCCCTGGGGTCCTGGGCAGCTCTCCCCAGGGAGACGGGCGACTTGGGGTCCAGAGAGCGTAGAATGCTGCTGCCTCCCAGGCCCCTCTGCTTCCACTCTTTACTTTCTCTTCTTTTTGGGTGACTGCAGTTCAGCAAGAGGCTGGTATTCGTGAAGTTGTCAGCAAGATCTTTGATATCGACAGGCAATCCAGGGGCTAGTATGTAGGGGGAAAGCAGAGACTAGCTCACCAGTCTGTCCATGTGAACCCAGTCCTAAGCCTCTACGGGTCCTTCTTCCCACCATGTTGCCAGATCTGAGTGAACTGTGAGCATTTTTACCTTTGAGGGGCCTGGAAACGAGGGTCCTGGGCATGCCAGTCACAGCCACTTCCCCTCCCCACGCTCGTGATAGTTTTCTTGTTCTACCTTGCCACTGTGTCACTTGACATTGAACTTGCAAACCAACCAAGAAACTCAGTAGATTCCCTCAAAATAGAGGCAGTAAATGATTATTGACCTACTCCTGGCAGGCCCGATGCCAGCTAAAACGTTTCTAACAATTATCTTCTTTAATCTTGACATCAGCTCTAGGAAGGGGCCACTTTCACTTCTGTTTCCCCACTCTAGGTCATAATTTCTTATCTTTCTTCATCTTTGGGATGAAGTCCAGACTCCTCCCACCCCATGTTTCCAGCACCACCCCACCCCTGCCACTCCTGACTTGACCAGCACCTGGTGGTCCAGCTCCTCGCCCACATGTCTCATTAGCCACATACTTCCCCTTCGCCCCACTAGGAGCTGGGCTCTAGCAGCACCGAAGAAGAACTCATTCCCAGAAGGAGCACTTTAGGGTGCTAGCTCACCCTAGCCTGCCCCAAGGCTCCTCTACCAGCCAATAGGACCCTTCCTTTTTCCAAAGTGAGCCCTGTCACTGGTGGTGGTATGGGTCATGCTCACTGCAAGCGTTTTGATTCGCTGTGCCGAGTGCCCATCACTTCTGGGCAGGGCCACTTTTCTCCACCCCTGTCCTAGAAACAACAGAGTTGGAGCATCCGCACCGCTAGTCCCTGAACTTGCTCTTCCCCATCTGTCCTCCACAGCCCCAGTGCATCTTTTAGAATTCACAGAAAAATTATGGTTTATCTTCTTAATGAAACAGATAGCTGATAAGTATGTTTCCACATGGGTGCATTTGTTTATAACCTGGGTAGAAAAAGTGGTTTCCCCACTCTAACTAAAAATCCAAAGGAAAGACAATATTGAATAAATTGACAGCATAAAAATGAATATATATATATGTACATTTATGTCAAGTCCCATAGGAAGTAAAGCGGAAGGGGAATGTGCCCAGATCTTGGCATCTAATCCCACTGCTCAGGAAGAGGATGCAGAGGTTCTCAGACAAAGAATTGATTCCAAGGCTAGTCTAGATCTGCTAGGCCTGAAAACCATGGCATGCTCAAGACAAGATGGTGGTATATGAACATTTCATGGAAGACATGGAAGACACCAATATTTCATTGAAGGTTCCTCACCAATTAAATATGAAACAAACACCAAAATAATTAAGTACAGTGAAAAACAATAAACCATTATAAAACAGAGATTCATTAGTTCACACAGAGAGTAAAGAAGTGAATAGGTCAGGGCCAACTGGTAGACCTGCATACAATGTTGACAGATGGTGTTTTGTAGCTGCCACATTAAGGACCAGATTGGATGAGAGTGGCTATGGGATCCTGCATCTCAGGAAGGTGCTGGAGTGGCAGGGCCCTTACATGTGGTAAAGCACCGTTGCCTCATTCCTAGAGGAGAAACAGAAACAAGTACTGCGAAAAGGAGAAACTAGACAATATTTAAACTGGGAAAGCACAATTAACCTTAGCAAAGAAAGTAGTGAATATTTGCATATGAGCCCCAGAGAAAAAGGAAGGGGAGCTTCTGCTGGAAGACAAAGGCAAGAAGATTTTTGTGAATTCAAGGTCAGCCTGGACTACATGAAGAGATACTTCTCTCTCCTTCCTTCCTCTCCTCTTCTTTCCTCTCGCTGTATGTCTCTGGGCTAGGAACTTTCTTGAAGTCTTTAAAACTGGCCTTCAGGCCAGGCCTACTCTAAAGTCTCTGGCCTCCTGTTGACTACACACACACCTAACTCTCCGTCAAAGAGGATGTACGCAGGATTCTGACCAAGAACACATAACCTGGTCCCAGTCACAAACAGACCTTAGACAAAATGGTAAAATTTTATTTTAAAAAAATGAGGAGGCATTTTATTCTATAAAGATGTTGACTCTATGAAAGATAGGGAAGGTTGTAAAAACGTTGTAGGTTAAAGGAGGCAAAGGGAATAAAAGGGCAAGTAATATCTGACCCTCAAAGAAATGCTACATCATTAGGCTACCTAACAAAATTGAAATATAAATGTAAGTTAGATAAATAACAAAAAATATATTCATGCAAAAATTTATGGATTGACCATATTGTGGTTATGTCAGGGGATATATCTGTCCTTCAGAAACACATGTGGTAAAGGTCATGAATGTTCAATCCACTCTCAAATGATCTACAAAATACATATGCTTGTGTGCATCTGAGTATGTGTATGAAAAGAATATGGTGCAGGCAATGAGTAAAGATCTGGGGCGTAAGGATATATTCGTTGAACTGTGATTACTTTTGCCTATTCTTCTATAACTTGGAATTATCTCTAAATAAAAAAATAAAAATGTATGTCTTAACGACAGTAAGGCACTTCTTTCTCTGTAGTACAGTGCTCGGTACAGAGTCAGCTCTGGCTGTATGTGGTATGAGGTCTTACAGTAACTACTCTCAGCATCTCTGGCTCTTCTTCTGTGGGGTGATGTCCACCTCAGGGCTATCTAGGCAATTAAAAGCTGAGCTTAGACCCAGCCAGGCACCCCAAGGAGCTTTCACTTTACCACATTATTATTCCTCACATTCTCAGTAATAACTGAGTTGCCTACTTTTCCCAGAGTCACTAGTGAATCCAGAAGGAGAGTGGGTTTCCATCTGGAAAACCCCCACTGTGGAGTTGTGAGTCCTTAGCAAGCAAGAGAATCCAAGCCCTTATGCTCTCGGCCCTGACCTACATTTCTCACCTGCAACTTGCTGCTTTTTTTTTTTTTTTTTTTTTTTTTTGGCAGCATGGGGCAGTGGGGTACAGTTGGCCTCCTTTGAGGCTATCCCTAGATTCCTGCGCCCCCTGCAAGGATATTCTAGATCCACCTTCAAATCCTTTAGAAAAGACTCCAATGCGGCGTTCCAGCTAGAACTTACTCATTCCCCACTGCTCCTCTCTCTGTGTGACAGGGTCCCTGTTCCCAAGCTCCTATCAAAAGAGGTGTGATCTCTGGCAAGTTGTCTTTCCCTCTCCCTCTTTCACTTCTCCTCTCCCCCTTCTTTCTCCTTCCTTCCTTTCTTCTTCTTTCCTCTCGCTGTATGTCTCTGGGCTAGGAACTTTCTTGAAGTCTTTAAAACTGGCCTTCAGGCCAGGCCTACTCTAAAGTCTCTGGCCTCCTGTTGACTCAAAAATGAAGAAGAAAGAAGTGGAGATCAGAGGGTGTGAGAGAGATGGATCCCTGAGTATTTAATACCTGTTTCCCTTTCTGCAGTCAAACTGTGCTTAGACCAGAGGCCATAGCCGGGTGGGGCATCCCCTCCTTCCATCCTCCCTGTCCCAACGACTCCCTTTGCGAGTACCTCCCATGACAGCTGGGTCTCATGAGCATCCCGTGCCTTGCACTAGCCATCACAGGGCCCACTCTCAACATGCCATCTGTTTCCTGCGGGCCCTGACCCAGGCAGACACCTGTGGGGAGCACAGTTCCTTCCTCTAGACCGACTTGAGGTTGTGTGTGCAGAAGCGCTCCGGAGGAGCTCCACCTGGAAGGCAGGCACGAGGCGCCCAACAAAAGCCAGGACTGCCACCCCAGGCTTCCCTCTGAGGCGCGTGGCTCTCTGTTCCAACTTCATTTCATCTTTTCACAAGTTACTGTTCGCTGAGAAGCAGTACAAGAAAAGAATTAAAAGGCAGAAAAGTTGGTGGAGGAATGCCTTTCTTCTCGGCGAAACCCTTTGTTGGGAGCTCTTCGGGAGCCTGATTCAACAAGAGAGCACTGCGGCAGAGCACGCTCTTCAAAATTAGTTCCGCATGACACTCGGGGCTCCTTATTATTCATTCTATTAAAATCAGGATATTAGCTAATGCCTGTCGTGTCCTTGGAGAGGGCCTGGCAACCTCTCTGATGCATTGTCTACTTGAAAGTGGAGAAGAAAGCTTTTCATGCGATGTCTCTGTCCATTCTGTCTGGCACGCTGTGACCAAGGCACGAACAGGTCCAGGACAAAGCAGCGACAGCCCCATCCCTGTGTTCCACTGTGCAGGACTCACAAGTGAGGCAGCCTCTGCCCTGCCCTATGCTCCGGCCCCCTGGGGTGACAGGAGCGCAGCCAGAAAGGCTTCCTTTCCCAGGAAGATGAGCTCCTATATCCGGGGCCAACACGGACTTAGAAACAGACAGATGGGATAAAGACCAGAGACTTTGCTTTAAAAAAAAAATGTGAATGGTTGTGTGGTTTTCTCAGCTTTTGCTGCATCCTCATCTCTGCAAAGAATCGTGCAAGGCAAATGCATTCCGGTTCTCACTGCCCAGAGGTGTCATGTGGCATTTTAGTCATGCCCTGGGAAGACTGCGAGGCGTCAGTCAGTGTGGTAAGGGCAGAGCCCCCAGGTGACAAGCGTTCCTTAAATGGCTGAGAATGATTTAGCTGGGCTTGTGCCACATAGTAAATGAAAGTATATTGAGGGTTTCTGCATCTAGCAGGAGGAGTTCCCAAGGCTAGACATAGAGGCCGCAGGTGGCTGGAGGAGGCAAGATTCCCAGCCAGGCTGGTGGACCCGGGTGGCTTCTCAGCAAAGGCAGGATGAGGCAGATGGTTAAGCAGCAAAAAAGAAAGGGTGACAACAGGAATGCACCTGCAAGGCTCAGAGGCCAGGATGGCAGGAAGAGGGCATTGGTCGGGGAAACGGCCAGGAAAAGCCTTCACTGCAAGCCCAGATATTTCTCCCTTTCTTTTCCTTCCTCGAGAAGCCCTAAATTCACTATTAATCTCTCGAGACTGATCTTGTTGATCAGTGTTGATTTCCTCTGCACACCTGTTCCTGTTTCAGATGAAAATGTATTATAAAATCACTCCATTCGGCTGGTGATTACCATGGCAATCAGGCGTGCTCACTGACAGGCCAGCTCTTCTCTTGAAGACAAGATTGTGCCGATAGGGGCTTTCGTGTCACTTACACCTGGTGGGGAGGAAGGGCATCGAAGCAGGCACAGGGTAGGATTGGGAGAGACGTCCTTCCCTGGGGAGAGCCGGGAAGGCAGAATAGCCCCAAGGGCTTTGGGAGGGAGCAGACTCTGCATGAAGATGGGGGTTATGTCAGATGCGGACAGGTCAGTGGGGCGCATGTCCTGAGCACCTTAGTATGCTAAAGTGTCTACGTAGCTGGGGACATTCTTGCAGGCAGGACACGGTCTGTAGATTGCATTCAAGCTGCTAGCACCCAAGGTCAGGTTCCTTGATTAGAAAGAATATCATTCGTGTTTTCTTTGGGGCAGAATCCACTTCTGAGACATTCTGAAACATCAGGAACATATGACTGTGTTACTGCTTCTCTCTATGATAGGATTATGGCTTAGGGTCTGGGGAAGGTCAACTGCTTGAAACTGCTTAGTCATGGTGTAGTGTGTTTCAAGTATTTTTCAAGAGCTCCAAGCAGAGTACTTGGCTTTAGAGCCCAGCTCCTCCTTTAACTGGTGAGTTCTGGAGCAACTTACTCAACCTTTCTGTTCCTTTGCAAAACTAAAAGCTTCTAGAGGACACGATAGCTCTAAGGATTAAGTGAGTTACTATATGTAAGGCAAATAGAACAGTAGTGTCATACACAGAGTTCTCCTCAGCTCTTCAGTCACTGATACCTTGGAGTCACCTCTGTTACCGTTATAGAAGAGAGAACTGAAGCCATACCACAAGGCAAGTGGCTAGAAAAGACTAGATTAGCCAATGGGACTCGCTCAAGTCCAATTTCAAGGAAATCTTTCTTTTGATGCGAGAGTATGTGTGAATCGAATAGTGCATTTTGACACCTGCAAGATACACCTGGGATGTGTCAGAGGGGATAGACAGCTAGCTAGGAACCTGGACTCAGTTTCCCTCTCTGAGCCAGGAGAAAAGTCGGGCCCCAAGAATCCAGAGTTGCTCCATAACAGTGGTAGACAGGACCAGAAGTCAGACTGTTTACTCCCTCCCCAGAGATGATTTTGGTGGATCCACCTTCTCAAGCCGTCACACTCTTGCTCTGGCAGTGGCTACAAAAGTTCAGCCTAGAGCCCCGGGCTCTAGGACCTTTACATCTTAAAAGGCGAAACATGAGCGTTTTCTAACTCCCATACTTGCCCTTACTCATGAGATGCTAGTCTGAGCTATACTCACCACAGAAATAGTCCTGGTTGCATTTATTACTCAGGCTATATGTCATATACTATCTCTACTTTTCATATAATGATTCATGCCATTAATGTCATTGTCTAATATTCCACCAGATACTGAACCATGTAATGTAAGCCAGGAGCTGCTGTGGGCTCTGTATTACAGAACCCGCCAGCCAGAGGCACTGACAGGCCATTATTCTGTGTCCTACGAACTCCACAGTGATAAGGAAACTCTACCAATTTGATCCTTTATCTGGTTGCAGGTTGAGGAAAGATATTATTTCAATCTAGATAATGATTCTATTTCTTGGGCGGAAATGAGATTTTTTTTTTCATGGCCTCCTGGGGGGTGCCACCAAAATCCCTCTTGGGGCTGGAATAACCCATGCAAAAGTTGGAAGAGTTCTTGTAACCTGACAGAGTATAAACAGGGGTGGGGGGGAGGGGGAGTCAGAAACCAGGGAACTGCTTGCAAGAAAAAAGGTTACAAAATAAGTTCTATTTGGACAATCACAGGCATTAGACCTAACCCATGAGACCCAAATTCAGAAGTCGAGCATGCAGTGTGACTGGATGGCCTGAGATCCAGCTAGATGCATAGCAACAACCAGTGAGACCATAGCAAAGACACACTATCTAGCCCACCTGTCACTAGACCTTAGCTGTCTTCTGCACCTGCCTGCCACATGGTGATTTCCTGTGTCCTTCCGCTGACAGATGGCCTCAATACCATTTCAACACAAGCAAGAGAGCCCACTCCATCTTGTCAAACCTGCGCCTTCAAACTATAGTCAAGTGACCTCATCAAAGGAAGCCTCCGAGAGGATTCACAAGGTGCTGACACTGCAGATCTCCCTTGGACCTTGGAAACCGATGAGTGTCAGGAAGTCATTAACCGTGATGCAAATGAAATCAGATAATAAATGCAGCGAGACTTCAATGATTTGCACTAAATAATGAATTTAGTGAAATATTAAATTATTTTCAAAGCTTGGGAATTCCAAGAGCTGTAATATAGTATTCTCAAACTGTGTACAATTTGCTTTAAATGATCATTATTGAAATTAGAAATATAATTTGTGATTGTTCTGACACTTGTCTGTACAGAAACTCTAAGGGGTATGGAAACATTTGTAAAGTTTGGATGCATTTTTAACTATTCTGCTGAAGAAAAGAAATTGTTTCAGCCTGGCCCCCTTGGCAATAGCCCAAACAGCTGATGTTAAGGCCCACAAAATGGTATTTTTCAGTAGGACATTAGAATTACCAGAACTTGGGCATCTAAACCATGCTGTTGGGGTGGGGAGATGACTTAGCAGGTAAAGAAAGCACTTGCCATGCAAGTTCACACCCCCAGATCTCAGTGCATCAATGTCTGTAATCCCCCTGTGGCTATAGGGAATGAGAAGCAGAAACCTGGGAATGTTCCAAAGTTGTGAGCCAGCCAGACCTGCTCACAGAACAACAGTGAAGACAATGGTTTCAAACAAGGTAGAAAATTGAGGAATGACACCTGAAGGTTGTCTTCTGACCTCCACATAAACATGCCATAGTATAAGTGTGCCTTCATTCACACACACACACACACACACACACACACACACACATTCACACCATATCACAGGTATCTACATATGTACTTACCTGCCACGCATATATGCCTGCAAATTTAATTAATCAAAAAATCAATCAATTAATTAATAGCAAATATGCTGTTGGTTTGTATAGACTTGTGAAAAGCAATACCCAAATCAAGTAACATTAGGTGTCTTGAAGGAAATGGGGGTCAGAGGGAGAAAGGAGACTTTTTACCTGAGACCTTGTGGTACTTTCCAATTAAGAGTCATGAGAATAAGACTTCAGTTTAAAAGGCATACATTTTCAGTACAAACATTGCATTATGGATTCTCCTTTAATGTCTGTGCTCAAACCTAATTCTAGCCTATGCTCTTCAAGTGGAAACTAACTGCAGTGAAGATTACCTGCTAGGTCAGGAGACTGGAACATGTAGCTACCTTCACAATAGAGATGCTCAAAGGCAAGGAAATAAATGCAATGGTGGGAGGCCAGTCCAAGGCGCTTTTATCTATGATATGCTCCAAGTGCTGAGCATGTTCACAGGGGACAGTCTCTGGAAGCCCTGCATTAGATGAGATGATGTCACAGGGACACACTATCAACAGCACTGTGGGAGTGGCTGATGAGACATACTGGGGTATGCAAGCCCCGATTCTTGTCTCCAACCCAGTCAACACTGCAGATATTCAGCTGAGGGGACTCACTCTAGTGCATATCCTTGTTCAATGTCTCATTACCTCTCCTGCCTCCCTGTCTCCATCACAAGTGTTTTCTATGGACGTGCCACATGCACCCCAAACCATCAAAGGTTTTGTTTCTAGGAAATCCCAGTGAGTCATTCGCCAATAGCTCCAAACAGAGCCCTGTCATGTTGACAAAATAGTTCCCGTATTGGACGTGCACACACCATCTGCTTTGGGGACACAAGCATAACCATCTTGCTGCCCTGTGGATGATCAACGGTCTAACATATGGCCTGTGAGAGCCAGAGACATTATACTGCTGGTCTCCAAAACAGAGAGAACTCCACCAGTGGAACCCTGGGGACCATGTGATCATCATTCTGCTTCCCCAAGAAAGATGCAGAGGAGGGAAGGGCCAGTCCTAATAGAGCCTGCTTTGTAATCAGAGAAAGAACCAGTGGCCTACAACAGAGAGTCAGAGTTTAGTCTTAGGAGTACCACTTACCAGGTGCCCAACAAACTTGAGTGCACATTTAACAACTGTAAACTTCGGTTTCCTCATCTCCATAGCAAGAATGTCTCATGGCCTCTCTGAAGCTCCAAAGAAGCAAGCCTGCCAAGTGTGCTGTAAAGGGTAGTTCTGTGCAAATATTATTCTACTTATTGCTACTGAGACTTCAAACCAGCCAGTCCCTCCTGCTGGCTTGGAATATGTAATGAATTAACATTTGTTAAGTAGATTTCAACTGCCCTTCAGTTGGAACACCAGCAAGTTTCTGGAAAAACAAGTAGACATTTGGGAGCATCACACTGTTACCTATTCACCTGGGGTGCAGGACTTGTCCCCGACCCTGGTCCTTAGCTGTTGCTGTCTGCAGAAGTGTGTGTGTGTGTGTGTGTGTGTGTGTGTGTGTGTGTGTGTGTGTGGTGTGTGAGATGTTCTGAGACCTAGGACAGATTCTAAATGGGTTTCCTTTGTCTGTCCAGTGTATATATGCACTGATCCTAAGGTTCACCTCAAGTTTGGTGAAAAATCTATGTATCCACCTGCACGGATTTGCAGAAACTTACTTTTATTTACACAGGTAAGGATGTGTTGTCATATCCTGGTTCCCATCTTGAGTCCATTAGAACCTTGCTCAAGCCCATCGTCCTCTTCTTAGCCCTTGGACCATGCCTCAGTTGTCCTCCACAAAGTCCTTTGCAGATTCCCACACAGGGCCTCTGCTCTGCTCCTATCAAGTCCTTCCCTAGAGAGACTTCCCTGACCATGACCGCCGTCTTTGCCTGGTCCACAGGACCAGAGCTGGTCCATGTGCCCCTCCTGAAAGTTCTTTGTCTCATGCAGATGTTTCTTCCCACGCCAATGACAGAAGTGGTAGTACGTGTGCAGATGTTGTTTCTTCCCACACCAATGACAGAAATGGTAGTACGGTTACTCAGAGTTGAACACACTAGTCCGTGCTCCCTGCGAGAATTATTCTGATAGGACCAACTTGGCAGCAAACTTAGAACTGCCCAAACACAGATTCTCCATTTCCCAGAGGTGTCTGCTCACCCATCTGCAGCCAGGAGTGACTGTCTCGGGAAGCCAGCAGCAGTATCCTCTAGAGGACAGAGCCGTGACTCAGAGCCTCCTCCTTCAACTTTGTTGCCTTATGTACGTACCCAGATTCAGTCTCACCCACCAATAAGCAAATTCCAGGGGAAAAAAATCCAGAGCTGGTCACACCTCGGTCATACTCCCTTTCCCTAGCAAAGAAAACCCACCTGCTTCTTAAGAGCATTGTGAAAGCACCGAACTCAAAAAGGGAGAGTCATACTCACAAGCACCGACACCTCGATCTTCAATTCCAGGCCACCAGTTTTTCTGCAAACCTGCTCATTTCCTGCAAAAAGAAGGATGGGAGGAGAAGAAACACATTAGCATCTGCTCTGGGTATCCGGCTAAGCTTTCCTGGCTGGCCTCGGGCTCCACACCTTCTCTGCATTTTCCCTCCCACAGCACCCTCCTCCCCTCCCTGGGAGCACCACGTGCTGCTGGGTGGGCGCCCCCACCCCTGCAGGCCTGGAGGCTCTCAGCCCACTCCACCTCCTCCCGCTCCCGGCGCCCTGCCAGTCTCAGATTGACCACTGCCTCCAATTCCCTGAAGGCGCTGGGCTTCTTCCCACTCTGGAGCCAGCGAGGCCTCCACTTCTGTAGCATGGGTTGCCTAGCAACGGTGCGCAGGGCTCAGAAGGCCCTCCTAAATTGGACCTCACAGCACAGGGCATCTCCTTGTACAGCTGCCTGCATCTTAACAATCTGCCTCTGAATAATAACACAATGGTAATTGCATTCATGGACCCCAAACTACATTTAAATAATGTTCAAGAGCTGACACAAACCAACAAAGGCCAGAAAATGCATTGCGGAGGTTGACTGCGAGGCCACGAAGGAACGCTCCGCTGCGGGAGGAGTTGACACCAAAGACTTGAGTTAATGACAATGCCAACCTGAACTGTGAATTCTCCTGCCTTCCGCCTGAGCATGTCACCACCGTAATGTGTTGTAATGTGAGTTGGGGCAATTAACGCCCAGAGGCAGCAACGACTCAAGACAGGATGCCCTCTGCTTCTGCGGACTTGTACCTACAGTTCTGGAAGGAGCAGGGGAGGGGAGAGGGCTTGAGAGGAAGGAAGCTCGCCTGAGTGAGTTTCCTTGGCTTTTCCCACCATGGCTAAATTCAGTCTTTTTCTTTTCTTTTCTTTCTTTCTTTCTTTCTTTCTTTCTTTCTTTCTTTCTTTCTTTCTTTCTTTCTTTCTTTCTTTCTTTCTCTTTCTTCTTTCTTTCTTTTTCTTTCTTTTCTTTCTTTCTTTCTTTCTTTCTTTCTCTCTTCCTCTCTCTCTTTTTCTCTCTTTCTCTTTCTCCTCTTTCTTTCTCCTCTCTCTTTCTCCTTTTTCTCTTTCTCTCTCTTTCTTTCTCTTTTTCTCTTTCTCTCTCTTTTTCTTTCTTCTTTCTCTCTCTCTCTCCCTCTTTCTCTCTCTTTCTTCTAAGATAGGGGCTCACTCTGTGATCTTGACTGCCTTGGAACTCACTATACAGACCATACTAGCCTCAAAGTCTTGGGCCATTTTCCAGCCTCTGCTTTGAAAGTGATAGAGTTACAGGCATGAAGCATTGCACCTGGATTAAAGAGGTTTTGAAGATGAGGGAAGACCTCACTATGCAAGAGCACAAGGTACTTGCTCTTCAATGAGAAACAAACAGCACATCAGATGGGCTTCACCATGAGACACGAAGGCATGGAGGCCTCAATGCAGACTCAGCAGCTTAGGGCCACAGAGCAGCCCCAGGTGCCAGAGGACTGGGCTCTGGGATAGGGATTGGAACTCTGTTCAGGGCAGAAGAATCATATGTGGTCCATGGTGAGCTATCACTCTACTCCTCATGGAAAGAAGGCGGAAGATCAGACTCCATAATTTTATGATTTATTCAGATATTTGAATGCCCATGTTCATAGAATTATTCACCATAGCCAAAGGTAGAAGCAACCCAAGTCTCCATCAGTAACCAAGCAGACAGACAAAATGGGGTACAGGACTGTAGAGATAGGCAAAAACACATATGTACAAACTTATGGACTTGAGTTCAGATTCCCAAAAGTCATCTAAAAAGCTGGATGCAGTAGCGTAAGCAAATATGATCCACATGATTACTGGAAATGGGAGGCAGAGACAGGAGAATTTGGCAGCTGCAGGGCCACCTAGCTTGGCTTACAGAATTATAAAAAGGCTCTTTGTCTCAAGTCTCAAAGTGAAGAGGTAAAGACCAAAACCTAGGTTGCATTCAACCTCAACACACAACATAACACACACACACACACACACACACACACACACACACACACACACACACACGATATGCATGTATAGGCACTGAGACATAAAAACAAGCGCACACACATACACACATGCGCATGCATGCATGCGTGTACACACCACAAAATGTGGTCCAGTCATACAAGGAAATATTATTCATACTGAGGAAGGAAATTCTGAAATATCTACATTGTGGATGATCCCAAGGACATGCGAAGCACATTGAGAATGTTACAAAAAGACAAATTCCATACGATTCCACATAGATGAAGTGTCAGAAGTAGTCAAATCTGTAGTGTCTGAAGGCATAGTTGGTGGTTGGGGAAAATGGAGTAGGTGTGCAAACAGAGTTCCAGGCGAGGATGAGTTCTGAAAATGGATAATATAAGCACTCCTACGTAGAAATGTGATCACTTAATGGCAACAGTTCTATAGACTTCTGTCCATTTTTAGTTTCAAGTCAGAGTGACCCACGTCACAAGCATGAACAGAGAGACTGCCACCAGAACTAAAGCACTGTCCCTCCGAGTGGCTGGCAGGCATGAGCTGTGCAGTCCCATACACGGCCTGTGTGCTGAGAGGCAGGATTCTTTCTATGCAGGTACCCTATAGTACCAGCCTAGCCTCTAGCTTGCTCCCTTGCAGGCACAATGACATTTCCCCTTTGCCCATCCTGTTTCCTGCCTAGAAAGCTCTCTGCTAGGTGGCCAACCTTCTGGGTCACATCAACTCTCATATCCCTCAGGAATCTTCTAGGTCCTTTCCAGTGTTGCTCTCTGTGAATGCCATAGCCTGTAATGGGCATGTATAGGTTCTACCTTATATGCCCATCCAAGTACTGTCCTTCCTAGTGCACCTCTGCAAAGGGACAAAAGACAAAGACTTCTGTCTGCCGCAGGACTATTCATAATCTGGGCTGCTTGGGAACGTCACCTTCCTTCTCAGAGAACCCCAACCACAGCTCCCTGGCAGGTATGAAGTAGGCAGCAGACTGGAGCTCAGTATGCCAGATGAGTAATCTGCAGATCTTGCCACTCACGGAGAGGGGCAGTTCCATGTGTGCAATGGACAGTTGAGCATTACAGACGTGATTAATTTGGAAAGGTCATGAGAGCTAACAGCTTGAGAAAGAGAAAAAGAGAGAAAGAGCACCAGTAATTTTTTTTTCAGTGCCCTAGAATATTTTTTTTCCTTGGGATCTGTTTTAAGTCTTAAAACATAGTGCTACAAGTGAAATAAAAAAAAAATCCAAGCCTGGGAGACCAGAGGAACCCAACAGTAGTTCCAGACAAACCTCAGCCTCTGTTTCCCCATTTATAAGATGCAGAGTGATCTCAGATATCCTCTGAGTCAAACAGACAATAACATTATGGCGGGAGATGAGAATGTGGGGGAAGCAATTAGCAACCTTCCAAGGTAACCATGTTCCCATGCCCACATCCCACCCAGTGCCCCTATTATTTGGGAAGGAGAGGGATGGCGCGGTACCAGCCACACCCCCTCTGCCAGGATAAGGTTTTCAATCATTTAGCGCCTTCTCAGACACTGACCTCGGTGCTTTCAAACTTCTGACCTGGCTTGCCTGGCTCTTATTTGGTCATTAAAGTACTCAAGACTAATGACTTGTTTTCCTGAATCTCCAGGAATGGCTGGCCATAGGCCAAAGGCTATCATCCAGGCTCTGTCTCCCCAGTCCTCGGCTGTGACCAGCGGTGCTGTCTGTCAAGACTGGCCAGTATGGACAGATGCTCCTGACTCTTCACGACAGGAGAGATTAAATGGACATAGCGGTCACAGAGCGGACAGTTCTGGCTCAGGCTCCAGCCTGCCAGTCTGGAGAGAAACAGTTGTTCTTCACCAGACGGGGCTGATGCCCGTGTTTCCACCAACATCCTAAGTGGGTCGCTGCCCCTCCTCTTTTTGCACCTCTGCCTTGGTGCAAACCAACAATGAAATGTAGGAAGTCAGAGTTTGTCTGCAGAGGTGTGGCCACAAGCACCCATGTCCCCAGGAACACTCAGGGCTTTCTGTAGCAAGAAGACGACCAAGGGAGAATTAAAACCATATGGATAGCATTTGCACTAGCATTAACAATTATTCTCTTTTACATTTTTGTTTGTTTTTGTTTGTGCATGTGTGTGGAAGTCAGAAGACACCAGATTCTTTTCTTTACCATTATATGTTCCCAGGATTGAACTCGTTAAGGTTTGTCAGCAGGCAATTTTAGCTGCTAAGCCATCTCACTGACCCTTAACACATAGTAGTATGAATGTATGTGTGTGTGAGAGAGAGAGAGAGAGAGAGAGAGAGAGGGATGTATGTGTGCATACATATATACATGTGAGCATAGGCCAGTGTGTAGAGGTAAAGGACCAACTCCGAGTACCATTCTTCGCATTTCCACCATGTTAAACGTCTCTTCATCACTACTACTTAAGTCAGGATGACTGATTCACAAGATTCAGGAGATTCTTTGGTCTCCACCTTTCATTCTTTTTTAAATTTTTTTATTATTTATTCAATTGTGCATGTGTGCGTGCGTGCGTATGTATGTATGTGTATGTGTGTAGAACCACGGACAAATTCGGGAACCACCATGGACCGCCTCCACTTCCTCCTTGTTTACTCTGCCCCGGGATTCACAGGCTCCGCCCTACCAGGACCAGAAACGCAGGCTGCCCCCGCTTCTGCCCGGCGTCTATACGTGGGGTCTAGGATATGAACTCAGGACCTTCCACCTGCAAGGCAGAGGCTTAACCCCTGAGCCACCTCTCTAGCCCCACCTTTCATTCTTTATAAGGACATGGGAATTAAAGATGGAAGATGATCATTATGTTGAGTCATCTCTCCAGCCCAACATTTACTCTTACTTTTAATTTTTTAAATTTTTTTTTTGTGTGTGTGTGTATAAGAGGGCACGTGGGCATTTGAATGTGTATGCCTCTGGAGGCAAGAGGGTGACTTTGGGAATCATCCTAGATTCTTCTACCTCCTTATTGTTTTGCTCTGGGGTTTTCCAGACTCTGCCTTCCAGAGCCAGAATTACAGGCACACTACCTTTTTCACCCTGACTTTTTACCTTGGATCTGGGAATCTGAACTCAGATCCTTCTGTTTATCAGGCTAGGGCTTTAACTCCTGAGCCACCTCCCCAGCTCCCAACACTTACTCTTAACTAGTCTGCACATTAGCATTAATTGGTTTGCTGAGTTCTTTTTATGTTCTGAGGTCCCTGCTACCTGTTGGTAATGCAGCCATGAGAAGGTATGACCTCACCATACTCCTCCCAGGAGACTTAACAGACGGGAAGGGAGCACACTCCAGCCACCAGGATCTGTTGTACTACATCTCCCAACTCCTTGTTTTTTTCCAGCTCTCAATGGTTCTGGAGTTCAATGTGAAACTGAGCTTGCAATATCATCCAGAGGGACATGCCAGCTGATGGGATGATTTGAGGACTGTGGGACTTCATCCCCAAGAGGAAACAATGTATATGGGTGTTAGGGTGTGACATAGTTAGGTACAGGTGTCAACTTGATGGTTGAGGGTTTGAGTTCTGGGCACATTTTTAGATAATTGGTAGTTGAGTTAAGCCCACGGTGAACCTGCAGAAGATTGTCTACTTGATAGGGCGGACCCAGCCCATGGTGGGTGGGACTAGGTCCTGGACAGGTGAATTAAATACAGAGAGCTAGTTGAGGAAGTTGGCATCCTTGTGTACACTTGGCCAGACATGCTGGTCTGGCAAATAAGAATCATCCCTCTCTCAGCTGTTATGTGGATATGGTGTGGCCAGTTCCCTGGGCCCTGGTACTAGTGTGACCTCTCCCGTCAAACTGGACCAAGAACTGTAACTGGACAATCATAAGAGAATAAACCTCTTGTTCCCTTAAACTGTTTGATGGTGATTTATCAGGACCTACTCAGGCTAATTGCAACAGGGTGTGCTTAGCTAGGGTTTGGCATAATACAGAGCCTGCTGCAGATACAGCCTGGGCCTTACCCTTTAGTCCTTGCTGAAGACGCCTGTTCTGGGCAGCCTGAGTGAGAGGCCTGCTGGAGAGGCGATGCACATCCTTCAATCTGAGCTAAAGTTTTTTTTCTCTTCAAGGAAATGGTAGAACATATGATTAGTACATGACAGAAAATTGGTATTGCTCTTTGAGTTTTGGGTATTTTGGGGAAAATACCCAGTGCTTGGAGAAACCCTGCAAATCCTTTACTTCACAGCCAAGGACACTAACACCCAGTGAGGCCAAATGCCCCAAGCCACACTGAAGAATAAACCAGAGCTCTTGGGCTCCAGCTACACATATGAATGGCGAATTCAGTTGAGTCCTGCTGTTTTTTTCCCTCAAATAATACATACACAGTAACAGCCTGGCAGGTATCCAGGGCTGTTTTGGGGGTATGTCTGGCTTAGGCAGATACTCACTGGTATCAAGTCTGGAGTTGCAGAAATCACAAGAAGTTCCTTCAAAGGACTATCTTGGTAGCAGGGCCTAGAGTGTCCAGGAGGTCATGACCACTGGCCATGACTTAACCTCCCTCCCTTAGCATCAGATTCTCACCATTCAAATGGACATACAGTAGCATCTCCCTTCTAGCTCAGGAGATGAGAGAACAGGGGAGGGGAAGGAAGGGGAAGATGTCACCCTGGGCATTCATGGGAGATTGCAGGTCGCAGCCAGATCCCTCTCTTCTGGAGTACTACCTCCAGTTAATCTCTCCTGCCTGGGAGAACCAGGAGTATCTGTTCTTTACTCTCCATCCTTGACAGATAAGTCTGGGGCTGGGGAGGTAGAGCCTTGGATGATGTCCTTGGTCTCTTGACAGCCATTCTTGGAGATTCAGGAAGACAAGTCATTCGTGTTTGGTACAGGGTTGACACGTGCATTGAGGAAGGCAGTGGAGGAAAACACCTGGTACAGGGCAGGCCAGCCAGCAAGTCTAGCCTCCCCAGGAGTGAGTCTTGAGTGGGTCTGACTACTGTTGTTCATCGCCATGTCTTTGGACTGGCAAGGGCCCAACATAGAGTAAAAACGAGGGTGCACAGTAGACAACTCTCCCAGGGTAGCCTGGCACCCTGGTGAGAAGGGATTTGGTATGATGAGCAATCCCTATAGGCTTGCCAACCTCAGGCTTGAAAGGCTCAGGTGACCAGTGAGTGTGAGACCAGGAAGCAGGGTGGGTCCTCCCAGAATCCTTGAACTGCTCAGAGGTTGGGTTGTGGTTTGTTTGTTCCTGATATGAAAATCAGCTGCTCTGAGGATACACAATGTACCCTCTTTAGAAGACAGTCCAGCAGTTCCTGCAAAGGCAAACCTAGGCTAATGGTAAGATCCGGCAATCCTAATTTCAGGCACCTAACACAGGAAGACCTGCCTGTCCATATTTAAGAGGCTTTATTTATAAATCCCAAATTGGAAGTTGCTTGTGCATACTTCAGATTTGGTGTAAAAAGAAATGGAGTTGCTATTGGATATCTGGGGGAAAAATACCCAGCACTTGGGGAAAGTCATGGGGAACCCTCAGATGTATGACCTTAAGTGTGTAATATTCTAGAAAAGGGAATGTGATGAAGAAAACATGATTAGTGATAACCAGTGATGGGAAAGAGAGGGGATTTAGGTGGATACATATCCAAAATCCACGGAATATTACACACTAAGAGTGAACCTACTGTAAGCTTGGGACCTGTCAATAATGAGGTTTGAATGCATCCACAAGATTCATTCACTGGTACCACAAGCCTGTGCAAGGCGTTAATAGCCAGGCTAGGGAGAGAGAGAGGGCCTGAGGGTTCTCTTTGGGTTCCTGCCCAAATTTCCTGTAAGTAGGGACCTTGGGAGAAAACTAGACAAGTGCAGGTGAGTGAGGACTGGGAGGGTGTGGGGAGAGTTCTAACCCATCCTGACTGTCCACGGGACACTGAACTAGTTCGATCCGTCTGACTTGAGAAGGGAACATGCATAGTGCATAGTGGTGGTAGTGGGGATGGACGTGGCTTTCAGAGCCAATTGAATCTTCCTTCAATTCTTTTTTTTTAATTTTTTTTTATTTATTCATCGTATTACGGGGTACAGAAATCATCCTGGATTGTCCTTCTGGCTTCAGAGGACTTCCGCTCGAGGACTTCCAGGCTCCGCCCACCATGGCTTGGAAGCGCCACCGCCTTCTTCGGCTGGTGTTTTCATGGGATCTGGGATCTGAACTCAGGACCTTCTGCTTGGGAGGCAAGGTCTTAACCCCTGAGCCATCTCTCCAGCCCATTCCTTCAATTCTTGAGGGTTCCTTAGAGACCTGAATTTCCATGACCTGGCCTAGGATCTTAAAATAGCCCTGAGAAAGAAAGAATGTTGAGCCCAGAGCTAAGGCCATTTTCACTGGGAAACTGGCTGTGGGAGGAGAAGGAAGGGGAGGGTACACTATCCAAGGAGCAAAGACTTAAACAGGCTGCTGGGCCTAGCCTTTTGCTCAGTTGCATACATTGATTTTTTTCCCCTTGCTTTGGAGGCGTTCCTTGACTGGGCAAAACTGAGCCAGGCCTCAGCAGACACGGCCTAGGGTTACTGAAAGAGGTGGCTAGGCCACCCAGAAACCCCATCCCCAACACACACAGCAAGTAAGATGGTCAGTGTTATAACATTGGATAACAGCTTAAGTTTGGAGAAGGAAAAAAGTTCTTATGATAGAAGGAAAAGAAAGTTCAACCAAGTCTTATTTCTGCTGGGCTCTGGATGAGTTATCTCTGCCTTTCCCCTGTGGAGTGAGGTGGGAGACATGTCTTATCATTAGTTATTCAAAGAGCTCAGAGTTTCTATACTAATGCTAATGCTGTTATAGGTTGTGGCTTTGGAGTAATTTGGGTGTTGTCCTTGTCCATGCCTGGTTCTGCTGAGATGGGTATCAGTCGATGTGTTATGGGGTCACTCTCTAGGAGTCTTGTGTTTGGAGTCAAAGACTGAAAGAGGATTAAGGTAGAGTTTATTAGAGAACAGAAAGAACGGAACACACAGACTCCAGACGTGTAGTACCATGAGGGGCAAGGGTGCCCTGGAGAACTCATGGATTCCAAGCATGGAATCCATGAGGGGCAAGGAGCTGGAAAAGAACTCATGGACTCTAGATATGGAGTACCATGAGGGGCAGATGCCAAAGATGGCTGCCAGCTCAGGCATATGTATACATTTATGCCAGGGGTGGTGGTGGTGGCTTTTCCTCATTAGTTCATATTGAGGCCCAATCCAGTTGATCTTGTGCCTGACCTCCAGAGAGAGCGTATCTGTAATGTAGAACTAATCTCCATATCCTTTCTTAAGCAAAGGGCTGGGGGGAAGTTGACCACCTCATCTCTGTAGAGGATTGGAGTCAGTTCCTCCCTAGCAATTGGGGGTGTTCTTCCAGAATAATCCCAGCAGTGGGGGCTGGCTTTTCAAGACCTTCAGAGACAGTCCCAGGATGATTGCTTTAAAACTTCCTAATAGGGACAGTGAGATCTTAAGTCAGCGCAGAGAGGCACGAGGAGAGGGGACAGGCAGGCCGTTCTGCCTTGTCATTGGATAGCCTTTCCCATGCCTCTGCTGCCTCTGTCCATTTTCTCTATGTCCTTTCTCCTGGGATCTGAGTCCTGTTCCACTGTATCTGGCATCCAACGTGACAACCAGACTTCCTTTCTCTAAAAGCAAAACGTGTGTCGTGTACGCAGGGGCTGAACTCGCAGACAGAGAACAGAGTTAGGTCCAAGTCTCTGGACAGTTGTAAAACTACCACATCCACTGCTATGGCGTGAGGAAGGGCAGAGACAAACCTGCTAGACTGTGGACTGTGGAGGTATTTGGCTCCTGGCCCCAGAGAACCCTCTGGGTGGGTCAGGGGTACTGAGCCAGTTTGAAGCCATCCCTATGAATTTTTGTGCTTCTTTTGGGCCACTTCCAAAGAAGTGTGTGTCAGTACCAGGAACCCTGGTCAACTAGCCATGCAGAGCCTAAAGGGGGAATTCCTTTTTGCATTCCAGTCCCAACCAGGGGAGAATAATGAGCTTCCTGGAGCCAAAAGTCCTTGGCTGACTCGGGCGGCTGCCTGAAGCATCTAAGCAGAGCTGGTACACTTGTTCACTGTGTGCTCTTGGTAACTCTGCATCTCCTGGCTAGCATTGTTCCTTTCACCTTTTGTGCATACTCAGATGACATTTCCACAATTTCTAACTTCATTATTTTTGTCCTTCCCGTGCAATGAGGAATGAATATTCCTCCAAAATAATGTGCGTTTTAGTTTTCTAACTTCATTGCTGTAATGAACTGCTGATCCAAACAATAGAGGAACAAGGGATTTTATTGACTCACAACTCCAGATTACAGCTCATCAAGGCAAGAGAAGTCAAGCCAACATCAAGAGTTGAGAGAACTGTCCCATCACATCCACAGCAAGAGCTGAGGACAAGGACCAGACTTGCTACTGGCTCATCTCTCTGCCATATACAAACAAGCTCTCTCTCTATCTGCCTGCCCAGGGAATGGTCCCTCCCACAAGGGGCAGGTCTTTCCACTTCAATCAAAGCAATTAGGACAGTCTCCTATAGGCTTGCTCAGAGATCTGACTTAACTAAACAATTCCTCATAGGCACACCTAGAGGCTCCCTTCATGTCAAGCTGATAGCTAAAACAATCACGGTGTATGTTGGAAATGTAGCTCAGCTGACTGGCACGAGGCCCTGGGTTTGATCCCCAACATCCAATAAATTGAGCATGGCGGCACACATCTGCAAACTCAGCACTTGGGAAGTGGAGACAGGAGGTCAACTCTGCTACATACAGAGTTTGAAGCTAGCCCAGGTTCCATGTTTAAAACCATATTTAAAAAAGGAATAAAAAAATCTGAGTGTAAAGATTCCCCCAATATTTAAAAAAAAGGTTTCTTTAATATTTTGTCATTATTTTGCCGATGCCTAATTCAATGATATTTTTTAAAAATCATATTTTATTCTTTTAAAAACTTTAATTCAGTTTTTACAGAATCAATTTTTTCCTTTTTTGCAGCAATATTTAATTAATTTGTGTACTTTTTAATTAAATTGCATAATTACAATAGCAAGTTTCACTGGCATAAACAGGTTTGGGAACTAAGCCAGTTGCTCCAGGGATACGTTGGGCTCAGCTGCTGGGAACAGACATGTGGAGATTTTGGACAGCTGCCAGTCAGACCCAAATGCCCCTGCAGATGAGGGTATCAGCCAAGGAAGTGGAGGATGCTGGTAGATGCAGGTAAAGGGTGATTTTCCAGTGCTTACATCTGATGCTGAACCCTATTCTCCACCTTGGTCATCCTTACCTGGTCAAGCCCCTTCCTGCGCTGAGAGGACATGGCTCTCCAGGTACCTTCTGATCTAGCCCTGCCCCCGTAGAGACATCCTCCCTGGCAGCTGTCTGGAAAGATTTGAATCCTCTAGCTTCAGTGACATATGACAGTCAAATGTAGCCTTCTCCCAAGACGATGGCTGCCTTTTTCAAAGAAGCTTTGTAGATGTCCTCCAAGTCTCTACAGCAGTGACCAGGGTCTGAACCCCTCAACCACACTTCTGCCTGAGGCTGAAGTTTTGCATCATGTCTGATGCTTTGCTTGCACATTCTTCTCCTAAGGAAACGCTGCTTTGGGCTTCCTTTGCATCTCCCTGAGCTCTCAAACCCCGATGCTCCTCATTTTCACCCTCATGAGAGCTATTCTTATAGGAAAACTCCCCCTTACCCTGTGGCAACAAGAGTATAAATTAACAATTGGTCCAAATTCCCAACCACTCTCAGTGTTATCAGGCATCTGCCATTCCATAAGAGAAAGAAAATGTCTTCCAGAGGACCACATTCATGACGGCATTTGTCACCTTATGCCATCCACCATTCATATCCTTATGCCAGTTTCCTTCCAGATCACCACTGAGACCCCACTGCTGATGAGTTTCCAGAACAGGTCTTGGTACATTAAGCCAGCCATGTCTTCTCCCATATGATTGGATCACCTTCATCATGCAAGACACATGGATATGTTTTCTGGGGAGGAAGCTGCATGGAAGGCGCATGCAAGGACTGGAACACAAACAGCCACTGTGTTTTACTACAAGGAGCACTGTAATCAGAGAGAGAAGAATCAACTAGAGACCAGACGAAAGTCCACTTGAATATCATCCTGTCTCTGTACTTTTCATTAAACTCAGTAATATTCCTATTGTTTTTAGTTGGTTAACTTTCAGATACATGCTTTGAAAACAATTACAAATGAAATTTTGAAAATAAAAATTAGCAGCCCTTCTCCAGCTCTCCCCATGCTAGGTCCCAATTCCCAGAGCCAACCTCTTGCAATTGTGTTAGCTATTGCTTCTGTTGTTTGCTGTCAGATTTCTAAATAATATGATGGGACTGTGGCAACACAATACCACACACTAAGTGGGTTGGACAACAGAAAATTGCCGTGGTTCCACAGCCTGGGAAGTCCAAGGTCAAGTTGCCAGTGGAACTGAATTCTGGTAGGTTATTTTCTGAATGCTATCTTCTCTCACATGTGACAGCAACTCTGCCATAGGACACTGATCCTGTGGGCTTAAGGCCCCACCTGTGTGATCTCACTGACTGATGTCCTTATTCTAAATACTGCTGTGTCCGGGGTGAAATCAGAGAGCTCCAGTGCAGGTCATAGCATGGCAGATACTAATTCTATGTCGTCCACTCTTATCTGGCAGTGTTCATTAATGGAAGTGTGCTTTGTATCTCTTTTGTCCTGGCCTTTCCATCCAAGCACACAGCTCTATCTCTGTATCTTCCCTCATTTGTCATCAACTCAACCACTGGTGATCTCAGCAGGTGAGCCATGTGAAAACATTTCCCTCCTTGTATGACTTTTAAATTAAATAAAAGGCTTTATGGGCATCTAACATTTAATACCATGGAAGCTGCCTGCAGGGCTGTTCAATCCCTCCTGAAAATGGTCAGTTTCTTCAAGTCCTATCCTCTGCTCAGGCTGGATCCACTGCTGCTGAGCCTCAGGCACCTTGCCTGGGAATTCTCCAGTAGAGCTTTACAGGTACAAAGAAAGTGACTGTAGGTCCACACTAATTACCGTACCCTGCTTGAGGTCAGGAGCTTCCAATGGGGCTGGGCTGGAAACTCTGCGGAAAGGTTTCCTGACTTTCCTGACTGCCTCTAGCAGGAAAGCCAGGGTGCTCAGCTGACCCAGGGCCCCTTCTCAACCTGGTAACAGCTGATTTGTACACAGCTTGCAATACATCTGTAAGCATAAGGCTCTCTTGCCATGAAACCAGACATTTTCATGGGCTCTGGGGATTAGGAGCTGAACATCTTTGAAATTTATTACATGCACTTACTCTTGCTCTTGGTCAAGTCTTCCTCGGGTGGCTTTGGGAAGGGTTGCTAGAAGCACCACACTGAAAGCTGTAGCTGCCAGAAACAACCCCACTCTCTCTCTTTCTGCAGGCAGAAGCCACATTTCCTGGAGAGTTGAAGGCCTCCGAGATCTTCTAGGGACCAGAGTCATTGCTAGAAAGCTTAAGGATGTCTCATGTCCCTATGTTCCATATGCAATGCAGGCTGCTTTCTCCCTATCTAAGGTTGTTTCAAAAATATTTATCTGTGATGGGCAGTCCTATGCTGAGGAGCAAAAGCCTTCAGTGATCCACTTAGAACCCAGGGACAAAATTATACTAGAAGTAACAAGAATGTGGCACTTCCTGAAAAAATGTTGCTCAGAGAGCTCTTAAAGGTCCCCAAACATTATAGGCTTTTGCCATTGCTCTTGGTTGCTCTCCAAAAACTGTCAGTAAGACCCTATTACTGAAGATGCAATACAAATGGATCACAGAACATGGGCAAAATATATCAACTGGAACTGGCCTGAGGACTTTCTCCTTGCTGGATAGCTTACACAGTACCAAGGAATACTGTAGAAGCTGCTGGGAGAGAGAAATATTCACCAGGCTCATCAATGGCATGAGATCTGCAAGTTGCAGCATAAAGCACCTTGGCAACAAGTAACCACCAGTGTAATAGTGGCATGAATATCCAGGAGGCAACCAACAGCTTTTTGATTGGACTCAAGACCTGCTTGTCAGAATGGTACCCATCCCTGTTACTGCAAACTAGAACAAAAAGCCAAAAAGGGGGGGGGATAGATCAATAGGGAAGATAGCCAATAAACCTATAGGTAGGAAGACAGTACATCAAACTGCTCTGTATGTAGCTGTTGTTATTCGTATAGAATGGGAACTTCCAGTGGAAATCTTTGGGTCTAAAGCTGGATGAGTGAAAGGAAATGCACATATCAGTGGGGTGGCCTAAAGAGAGGTAACTTGATATGCCACGGAGGCTTGGGCTCCCATAAGAGTGAACTAGACAGAGTGGACCCTGGGGTCCATAGAAACTTACAAGGGGAAGAGTGGGAGAGATTGGGAGGGAATGATGAAGGGAGGAGAGAGGATGGGAGAGAGGGGGAAGAGAGGGAAGCTGATATGAATACTCAATATTTTGTAAAAGTGGAAAAACATAGGGAAAAAAAGAAAAAAATAAGAAGCAGGGCTGGATCTTTGCCAACAGAACCCGTATGCTATTAAATATTGTATTTGCATGTATGTGTATATGGCAGAGGGGGAAGAGAGAGAGAGAGAACACTCAGGTGCTTGCATGTGGAGGTTACAGGAAACTACTTTCGGAAGTTGGTTCTTCCTTTCCACCACGTGATCTTGTGATATGGACTCTAGGGATTGAACTTAGGTCACCAAGTTTGCGTGCAGGTGCTTTTACCTGCTGAGCCATCTCTATGGCCCCTTCTCTGAAAGACGCTGGGAAGCATCTGCCTCATTTAATGTTCGTTCATGCAGCCTGGAGGTCCGTCCTGGGTGCACTCTGCCATAAGCTCCCTGCTATCTTCCTCGTCCTCTGTATCTCCGTCCTGCGAAGCTGGACCCTTCCTGTTGGGAACTGCACTACCATCTGGTCCTCAGTTTTCCTCTCCCGGTCTCCACACTGTTGTTTTCTCCTACCTCCTGATAAAGTCCTTCATCTCTCAAGTTTCCCTCTGAATTTTTAATCTCTGCTGTTATATGTACACTTTCTCAGTGTTCTCCCTTCGGACGTTTCCTTTTTACAACCTCCATTCTCACTTTATGACTGCATCTCCTTTTATCTCGGGGAAGATAGCAATTATAGTTTTATGGGAAGCTTTCCTCTAGTCCTAGATTTAGCTGTTCCTTCCAGCTTCTTTCTCAACCATTTGCATCTCTCTCTCTCCTTCCTCCCTCTTTTCCTTCCACCATCCATTCTTCCTTTCTTCCCTTTCTCCCTTCTTTCCTTTCCATATATATCAGGTTATCCTTGATTGTCTTTTGTATTTAAGAATGAGGCACCGAGCCAGGTGTGGTGGCTTACACTTGTAATCTCTGCCTTTGGGAGGCAGATGTAAGAGGATCCCAAGTTCAAAGCCAATTTGGGTTATATAGGGAGGCCTTGTCTCAAAAAATAAAACAAAGCATAAGAACCAGATATGAAAAAGTTGATTTCCCCTATGTGGATAGGGGAATCCTTCCTTCCTTCCTTCCTTCCTTCTTCCTTCCTTCCTTCCTTCCTTCCTTCCTTCCTTCCTTCCTTCCTTCCTTCCTTCCTTCCTTCCTTCCTCCCTCCCTCCCTCCCTCCCTCCCTCCCTCCCTCCCTCCCTCCCTCCCTCCCTCCCTCCTTCCTTCCCTCCCTCCCTTCCTTCTCTTTCTACCTCAGAACTACTGATTTGCACATAGCCTGCAGCAGCTCACTTGTAACCAAAAGTCCTGGTCAGTTTCTTGAGGAGGAAGCCTTAGGACAGCAGCATTAGCCGAGGCTCCCTGGCCGCCTCTGCTCCCAGCGGCCAGAGTGGAGAAGGGCAGAGCCCTGTAAGAGGCTTGCTTTAAATAAAATCTCCTTCTGTCATACTTGCCCTGGCTGAATGCAGCAGTCCAGCCTCTTGGCAGGGGGAGAGGGCCTTCTCTTTTGGAAAAGAAGCTTCTAGTCATTGACAGTAGGGAAGTGGGGGAACTGAGAATGGGGATCTGAGGGACTACTTTGTGCGGGTTTCCAACCAGTCCCCAAGAGTTTCTGAATGAAGTGGGTTTGGGAGGGGAGCTCTCTCCACATTGGCATCAGTTCAGTTGTGAAGACTCTTGACCTCCAGTTGGTAGATGCCTTTCCCAGCTACCATCACACCATCCTTGCGAGGCTGAGATGGACAGTTGCCCTGCTGTGAACTGGTGGCAGGGTGAGAGGAGACCGGTGAGTGCTGCCACCTCCCATATTCACACAGAAGGTCTCCTCAACGGTTCAGGTGACTCTTAGTAGGGTTGTGCCTCAGCACATGCATGCTGCCCACTCCTGCCTAAATACCCAGATCCTGATAAACTGTCCACTTTGAGATCCTCCCCACAACTCATGCTGCCTTCTCTTCAGTGACAAGAGCTGCCAGCAGGCACAACTGATTCTTGTCACCAGCCTGCAGTCACACTCCCATCTGATGTGCTTCCTTACCCACTTCAACCAAGCACTGTCCCTAAGCCTGCCTGCAGCAAACAGGACCACCTTAGGTCTTTGAGGGGGGTCCTCCCAGGACAGCCTCAGAACGAGTGAGTCAGCCACAGACTGCAAGGAATCTTTATATTAGCACAGACAACACAGGTCAGCCACATCTTCTGCCTGGTTCCTTTCGTGGTCGCACATCATCAGTTCAACATTCCATAACTAGCAATGAAGAGGAGTCCACATGGCTGGTATATATGCAGGTCATAGTCGAGTAAGATGAGTAGGACCAGGCCACGGATACCCCCCGAAGCAGGACACAAATGGGACATGAGACTCCACATGCCCTGGTATTCCATACAGCCTGGTCCATTACTGCCATTTCCTCTGAAGACAAAACCCAAGGAATCCACCAATTGAAAGATGCCCCTAGCTGGGGATGAATTCTTGTGAACAGAGCCAGAGTCATGGGCCAAAGCTGCTTGCCATCTACCTGACCTTGCTCAGGCTCAGATTCTACACAAAATCAGGTTCAGTAGCATGTGCATGTAATATCAGCTACTTGAGCCCAAGAGTTCAAGACTAGCTGGTAACATAGCAAGGCCTTGTCACAGAAAGTGGGTAGGGCTTCTTCAGGAGAGTCAACGCTCATCAAGAGTCCCCTCCTGCTCTCTGGAAAAGCAACAGACACCAGGCAGAGCACACCTGGCAACATCTGGCCCGCCCCCAACAGCCCAGTGTGGATTCAGAGCATGCTAACACAGAGTGTAAGCTTCCCATCTGTGAAGGCATAGGCTCCCTTCCTTACCAGGTTGAAGACAAGCACCCTTACACCCCAGGGATCATTCAGGCCTGGGAAAGGCTTGCTATTCGAGTAGGTCATTTTTGCAAAACAAATCATCCCTCTGCAAGGTAACCACCCTATCCACTGACACATACAATTTAACAAATCTGGTCTCTGACTACTGGGATTGTTAAAGGACAGTCTACCTCTGAATTAGTTTCTAAACATGATAACAGTAAATGGAGTCCTCACCTTCCCTTGAAAACCATGCAGAAGTTTGTGGAAGCTAGGGCACACACAGCTTGGGATATGAACTGGGGAAGCTGGTAAGCCACAGAAGAGGTTTCTCTTGGGACTGGAGAGGGGTTAAGCTTCTGCCTTGCAGGCGGAATGTCCTGAGTTCGGATCCTAGACCCCACGTATAGACACCAGGCAGAAGCGGGCAGATTGCGTTTCTGGTCCTGGTAGGGCAGAGTCTGCGCATCTCTGGGCAGATAAACAAGGAGGAGGTGGAGGCGTCCATGGTGGTTCCCGAATTCACCCATGGTTCTACACACACACACACACACACACACACACACACACACACACACGCACACACATACACACACGCACACACATGACAATTGAACAAATAAAAAGAAAGCTGATCGCAGCTTCTCAGCGGGCCGTTCCCATTGTGACAGCACCTAGCTTGTCCCAGTCCATACTCTGGCAAGTCTCTGAAAGAGATCAGCGACTCACGACTCCGGTCTCCATGCATCTCCTTCTGTCCCTTGCTGGAACCCTGCCCTCCTTCCACCTACATTGCAGGTAATCTGCTTTTCCTCAGGCCTTTCTCTCTACCCTAACTTTTCCAGAACCACCTCCTTCATGGTGGCTTCGGGCATCTCTTGATCTTAAAAAAAAATGTACTGCTATGAAATATTCCAGACACATGAAAAGGCAAAAAAATTAATATGATGTGTGAATTCACCACCCACAACATAAATGAGAGGTGACTCTTTCTAATCTCAGGCTTGTTTCTTGGTGACAGCGCATTCTTAGCAGCCTTTGTTTCGCTTTTCCTGGAAGGAACCCAGATTGTTGCATAAACCTGCAGCCAGGTAGCTGTCCCCTGGATTCTGCTGCCTTATTTTCTTTGCCACAGTTTGAGACCACATGAAGTTTCCCTTCCCAGCCGCTTGCCTGCTTTCTTTCTTTGTCTTTCTATTCCTTCCCTGTTGGGCTGGGGAGTGGCTTCTGAAGGTCTCTACCTGTTTAAAGCCACGCGTGCAGGTCTGAGAAGAGCTGAGAGTTGGGCTGGGGCTTTTATCTGGGTGGAGTCACTCAGCAGGATCACAGCGTGCATAGACTGCTTGCTTCTTACTCTGATCCCACCACGCACGGGTTGCTGGGTGGGCCAGAAGGGCAGGGCTGGTTGCTCTCACCCACAGTGAAGATGATTTGCTGGATACCCTCTCCCCTGCGGTCTCTGCTCTAGGAGACCAGGGGCATTCTCTAGAGTCCTATGGGGACTCAAAACTCGGGAGGGGCAGAAGTTCGGGGCTGGGATTACTTACCCCTGCTCATCACCACTCACCGCTTCACTGCCGCTGCTCCACAGCATCCAGCCTTAATTCCACCTGTGTGGCTTTTCGTGCTTCCTGTTCCCCCCAACCTACAGCTTTTCTGAGGGCTGATAGATCCTCTGGTGAGCAAAACTAAGAAAGGTCTCATATATTTGTTTGGTGCCACCTTCTGTGCCCAAGGCAGCATCACCCTGTTTCTGTCCACACTCCAGCAAGTCACCTGCCCAGAGCTCATAATAACACAAAGCCAGATTCCCAAGGGTGGGTCTAGTAGAGCCCCACTACAGGGGAAATTTCAGGTAGAAGCAGGAGATAGGGTGTCACCATTAAACATATGGGGTAGCCAGGCCTCACTTGGGAAGCAGCATGCGCCCCAGGAGTTCTCTGATCAACCCCTTACTAGGAAAACTGTGAGGCTCCCAGGAAGAAAATAACAATTTGATCCGTCTTAAGAAGGTTCTTGCAGGGCTGGAGATGTGGCTCAGGGGTTAAGCCTCTGCCTTGAAAGCGGAAGGTCCTGAGTTCGGATCCTAGACCCCACGTATAGACGCCGGGCGGAAGCAGGGGCGGCCTGCGTTTCTGGTCCTGATAGGGCGGAGCCTGTGAATCCCAGGACAGAGTAAACAAGGACGAGGTGGAGGTGTCCATGGTGGTTCCCGAATTCGTCTGTGGTTCTGCACACACACACATACATACACACATGCATGCACGCATACATGCACAATTGAATAAATAATAAATAATAAAAAAATTAAAAAAAAGAAGATTCTCGCATGTAGAAGAGTGGACTTTCTCTTCTCTCCTGATTCCAGACACATGATTTTGGAAAGGCTGACAAGGACCATAGCACCCTGGAGCCCCCCAATCCCAGGGTGCCATTGCTTCCAGTGCTCACCCCTTTTTGTTCTCCTCTTCAAATTGTACTTTTGAGTATCACCTTCCTTCAGCTACTGGAGCACTGGGCCCACGTTATTCCAGCCCGGGTGGCCTGTGGTCTAGAGCTCAGCTCTGCATGGCAGTGTTCATAAGAGACTCTTCAGGAGCTACAGCTGAACCAGGTGCCCCAACCCCTGCACAGCTGTCACATGGGGCCCTCACCTTCTGGTCCCCACCCCATTCTGTCATGTTCCGCATCTTGCATGCCTTCTCCTTCTGGGTTACAGCGAGGCTACTCTCTTCCAGGCTATACTCTCTTCCCATGCCCAACTTCTTGTTCAACAACGTTTTCCCTAAGAATCTTCCCACCTCCTGATCCAGACAGATCTTTCTGGCTCGTTATCTGACTTGTTTCTGAACTGCTTTAAGATACAACCAAAGACTGAATGGCTCTCTAGAAGACAGCAACTTCCCCCTTATCATCTTGCTGGAAGGCCAAGTCCACATGGAGTGGGAAGGTGTGTGCTGGAAGTCTCACTGAAATTAGAGTCAATCAACCAAGTACTGACTCTGCTTAAGGGATCTTTCTTCTTCATAAGTAGTTTGAGCTTGGTTTCCTTATGTATAGCATGACTTGTGAAGACAAGAACAATGTCTATGCCTTGTCATACCTTCTTATGGATCAAACAAAAGGTTTACTTAGACAGGACATGGTGGGCATTTGGCAAGTGTCGTAGTTTGTATTCCAGGACCTAAAATTACTTGCCCAGACTGGCTCCCTAGTACCAGTACCAGCTGTTCCTCCTAACGGATCCTAGCAACACACCTGAAATCTGGGTCAGAGCCTCCTATGGAAACCCAAACAAGCTCTCCCAGTGGGGAGGGAGACAGAAAGTACATACATTTAAATTCTATAGGACCGATTAGGCCAGATGGTTGACTTTTCTTAGCCACTAGGCAAAGAGATAGGTTACCATTGTAATGGTGGCAAGGGATGAAAACAGAAGAAACTTGGGGATGGGATGGCAAGTGACTTGAACAGTGATTATATCTGTCAAGGAACCAGCAATGTGAGCCCACCAAGCCCAGGCACTCCCCTTTTTTCCTCTGCTGTGGGAAGATTTTCAGTACAAGCAGACTCTTAACTGAGGCCTAGCATTCCACAAAAGGGATTGGAGACATCCTTCCCATGTGTTTAATAGCTGGCTAAGGCAGGGCTAGAAATAATGAATGAATCTAGTGAGGTTGCTGGATATAGGTCAACAGTCAGTAAGCAATTGTATTTTCTATAGACTATAGTTATAGTTTCAATGTGAAACGCCCCTCACAGGTTCACGTATTTGAATACTTGGCTTCCAAATGAAGGCACTGTTTGGAGAGCTTGAGGAAAAAAATCTTTGGGAATATGGAGCCTAGCTGATGTAGGCTGCTAGGCGTGGTACTTGAAAGATATTCCACCTCTGGTTCCAGATTAGTTCTGTTTTCTGGTTGGTGCGGTGTGAGGAACTGCTGCCATAAGCTCTAGCCCTCTAGCCACCACGGACTGGCACATTCCAGTTGCCATGACTTCTCTTTCATAATGGACTATTACCTATAGAATTATTAGCCAAAGTAAATCCTTTCTTCTTTACATTCCTTTTTTTTTGCACATGCACGTGCGTGTGTGTACGCGCGTGCGTGTGTGTGTGTGTGTGTGTATGTATCAGAAGTCACTGTGTGTTCCTGTGGAGGACCAAGGGAGACTTCAGAAATCATCCTGGATAGCGTCTACCTCTTTTTTGCTTTGTTCTGGGATGTCCCAGGCTCCACCCACCAGAGCTGAAAGTGCAGACCACCCCAGTTTCCACCTGCTGTTTTTGTACATGGGACCTGGGATCTGAACTCAGGTCTTTCTGCTTGTGAGGCAGAATCTTAACCCCTGAGCCATCTCTCTGCCCCCTTTACATTGTTTCTGTCAGAGATCTTGTCACAGTAAGAATAGTAATTAATATAATAGTGACAGACATGTAAGCAATAATTGAAAAAAAATCATTCACTATCTCATCTTGTCCCAAAGGAATAACTAAATAGTGAATCTAATGAAATATAGGTATGACTTCTTTACTGGAAAGCACTAAACAATTCTGTTACAAGCTAAAAACTTAAATAAATAAGAGAGGTACTATGTTCATGGATGAAAGAATCAATGGTAATAATAGGCCTATTTTCCCCATATTGGATAAACAGTTTCAATGAAAGTATATTAAAAATTTCAGCAGGAATGTGTGTGTGTGTGTGTGTGTGTGTGTGTGTGTGTGTGTGTGTGTAATATGACAAGTGTGTCTAAAAATACATGGAAATGCAAAGCACCTAGAATATCCAAAGTAATGATGATGAAGAACAGAGCTGAAGGAACTACACTACCAGTGCTTTTACTATGATGCTACATAGTGAACACAGTATATAGGTTCAGGAACAGAGAAAGGATCAATGGAACAGCGTGGCATAGAGCTAGACATATGCATAAATGATGACTTGCAGCAAAGGTTGCATTGCACTTCACTTGACAAAATGGTGTTAATTAATGGTGCTAAACCAACTGGATATCTACATTAAAAGTACACTATGAACTCCACCTTATGCTAGAGAACAGTTAATTCAATATATAACATAGGCCTAAACAGAAAAGAAAGTGAAGCTGTGGAAGGAATCCTTGGAGAATGTCTACATACAAAAAAAAATTTACCATCAATGGAAAGACTAATCACTTGAATTTTCCCCTCAATTAAAAACTTCCAGTGTTAAGAGTATAAAAGTAAGTCATACAGTGACAAAAGATAGATGTCAGGGAACTCATATCTGAGTATACCCAGGAGATTAGAAACAAATCAAAAAAGACAAACCTGTCAAGTTAAAAATGGGTAAAAGTTTGAACAGACTTTTCACAAAAGACCTTATCAAAATGGCCAATAAACACATAATCATGCAATTGCAAAACAGTAAGATCCCAGTAACATGAAAACACACAATCCTGCAAATGTAAAATAGTAAGATCCCAATAACATGCCATCACTGTCCAGACCAGCAACGTAAGACTTGAAGGCTGGGTGAGGATGAGGATGGGTAGTGCCCAGGACTTTCATTGTCATCTACCTGCACACTTCAAAGGGTGCCTGGCAACACCTACAAAAGCTAGAGAGACGTCTACCATACGCCCCAGCGAATCCATGGCTGAACATGAACCAATAGAAAAGATGTACAGAGAGAGAGAGAGAAACCATCAGTAAACATCTTTATAGGAACTTTTGCCAAATGATATCAAACTAGTTGTGACCCAAATGTTCACCAATAATGGACTGACAAATAAGATACTCATAGATACTGTACAGCAAGAAGAAAGAGCTCCAACTGTCTACTGCAGGGGTAGGTCTCAGGCATATATTGTCAGGGGAGAAATAAAAGAGAAGAACATGGCAGGATACCACATACAAGATGTTCTAAAGAGCAAAATATTGCCTTGTGATGCGGTCAGGGAGTAATTTTTATTGAGGAGGCAAGAGAGAGTTGTCTAGAATGGCAAAAATGTTCTAGAGAGTATGGTTATGGTATGATTAAAATACAAACGCATCATTAAAGTTTGGGCATTTCACCAGAAAGCTTAGGGCAGGGAAGGCACATGTGGAAACTGACAGGACCTTAGCCAAAGGCAGGAAGAGTCAAAGGTGACTGCAGACTCTAACAAGAGTGAGACACAGCCTCTGCAGCATGCAGTGCCCAAGAGTGTGGGGGACACAGCGGGCATTTTAGTCAAGAGGCTGAGGCAGCAAGGGCCAGTCTCAAGCATGAAGAGCACCTTTCACCAGCACCTAGTCCGCTTTGAGGTGACAGAGAAACAGGAGTCTCAACATGAAGCTGCCTCCAGGACAGGACACAGACAGATTCTGGGGACCACAGCAACCTCTGCTCCTGCTCCTGGTTTGCATCAAGGTTGAATTCTTCTAGAGGGAATTAGTCAGATGGATTATCTTTTCTTCCTTTTAAAAACCAAGATGTACAGTCACTTACATCTAACTTCTTATTCCCTAGGAGAGGCAGGGACCAACTTAGCCAACTCTTTCAATTTCATTTAACTTTCAGGTGCCTGATCTCTCCGCCCACCACATGTACAATGCGTCCCCTACACCAGGAGGGCCTTGCCAGCGCTTCGGTTCCTCCGCATGAACTGCTTCCCAGGTCTGTTCTAAAAGCTCTGTCAACTTCAGCCCACCCAACCTCTTCCCAAGCAGCAGGAGAATGACTTCTGCATGCCATTCCTCATTTGCTTTTCCTCTCCCCATTTAATTCATGATTTACTGATATTTGTTTGCTTTTAGCAATCGAGCAATCTGGCTTTCCTTTCCCACCACTGTCACTTCCATTAGGGCGCCCCTGGAAGGCTGCTTGGCATTGCTCTCCATCTGTCCCGTGAGCAGTGTTGCTGTGTTCCACGTTATACTGTTTAAAAATAAAGTCGGAAAAGTAACAACCAAATAGATGACAGCCTGGGAAAAACAGCAGCTGTTGCCCATAAGGCAAAACAAAAAAAAATTTCCCTGGATGTATTTCTAGAGAGATGGGTAGTATAGAGGGAGAGGGAAGAGGTGTTGTTTAACCACGTCAGTGCCTGCACTTGTTGCTCAGTCCTCTGGTCGGACATGAGAGTGGACAAGCCCTGAGAGCCCGCAGAGGCCCCTGGCCTTGGGAGTCTCTGGGCTTAACATCTGACTCAGGTAGCTGCCATATGTCAAGTAAACCACGTCCTCATTGGTCCATTAGAAGAGACACAAGAGATCTGTCCCATGAATTTGGCCCATAACAAAACTCAAAGTGACTAAAAATTCACAAAACAGTAAAAGTACAGTGACAGAAAAGAAATCACATGAAATTTCATTAAAATTAAAAATATTTGTTTTAATGGCTACCAGCACAAAAGTGAGAGGCAGCCAGGGATGGGAGTTCCTACCTGTAATCCAAGCAGAAGTCAAGAATTATGAGTTGGAGCAGTCTGGGCTACATTAGGGACACCCTATCAGAAAGGGAGGGAGAGAACATTCAATGGAGCACCTATTTGCTAAACATGTCTAACAAAGGAGTTGCACCTAGAATATAGAAAGAACTTTCAGAATTAAAAATAAAAAAGACAATCCAATTCTTCCACATGGTAAAAGATCTGAATAGACATTTCTTCAAAGACAATGAGCAAATGAGAAGATAGTCAACATCATTAGGAACTAAGGAATTACAAATCAAATCCCAAACAAGCTGCTCCTATACACTCACTAGGGTAGTTAGCATCCATAGTCAGCTAGTAATAACAGTAGATGAAAAAAATACCAGAGCCCTTGTACACGGCCAGAATCATAAAATGACACAGTTACTGTGGAAGATAACCTCAAAATTAAATATGATGTGACAAAAAATGAAAATATATATCTACATATAAACATATATATGCTCATAGCAACCATATGCAAAACAGCCAAAATATCTATCACATGATGTATGGATAAATGAAATGAAGAAATATTCAGAAAACCAAACATTGTTCAGCTACAGCAAATAAAATTCTAAGCATATTACAACACGGATGCACTTGAAAGCATTACATGAAATGAAGAAAGCCAATCGCAAGAGCATGAGGCATATATTTCATGTTTCCACATTTATGAATTGTTCAGAATAGCAAATCTATGGAGGCAAAGAGGAAACTGAGGTTGCTGAGACTAGAAGGAGGGAGACTGAGGAATGATGGTTAACGAGAAAGGGCATGTTTTGGAGGACACCTTAAGTATTCCAGAATTACTGTTATAAGTTATCCAACTCCATGAGTGTACTAAAAAGCCATGAAGTCATATGCTTTAACTGGACAAGTTGCACACTATATTGATTGTATTTCTATTTAGCTATCTAAGAAAAAGTCTACAAAGTTCCTATGTCAAGACAAAAGATTTAGAATAATCAACCCAGTACTGAAGAAGACAAAGTCATTGAAAGATTGAAATTCTCATCTTTAAGACTAATTATAAAGTGACAGTAATCAACACTGTGATTGATATCAGTGAAAGAATCGGCAGTAGATCAGCGCAACAGAGGAGAGAACCTAAAAACAACATCCACACGAAGTGGACTGCTCTTTGATAAGAGGACCAAGCAATCCAGTTGGTAAAGATTGTCAGCAGCTGGCGCTGACAGCCAGACATCCGCATGCAGACGCTGACTAGCCACAGAGTTTGCATTCTTCACAATGAATCATAAACGTAAAATTATAAAACCTCTAGGAGATAAGAGGAGGAAATCTCAGTGACCTAGGTCTGCTGATGCTTTCAAGACAGTACCAAAAATACAGTGAAAGAAAATCGATAAACTCAACAACAACAACCAAAAAAAAAAAATGGAGAAAACTTCTGTCCTTTCAAAGATACCATCAAAAGATTGAGAAAATAAACCACAGACTAGAAGAAAATATTTGCTAATGATATTTCTGAGAAAGGAATGTCATCTAACCAATACAAAGAATTCTTGAAACTTCACACCAAGAAACTAATGGGCAATTAAAAACGGGAAGAGGCACAAATGGAAGGCATGTGAGACAGCCTTACTTAGGGATTTGTGATGCAATACCTGAGAGAAACATGTTAAGAGGAAGGAAAGTGTATTTTGACTCATGGTTTCATGTGTGGTCATGCAGATCACTGTAGTGAAGAACACATGATCTAGAAAACAGCTCATTCATGGCAATGAGAGAGAGAGAGAGAGAGAGAGAGAGAGAGAGAGAGAGAGAATGCATATTTCTGCTGACCTACTTCCTCCAACTAAGCTCCACTTCCTACCATTTCCATCACTCCCAAGAGCCCACCAAACTATGGCTGCCATCAATAGATTAACCCATCCATGAAGTTAGAGCCCTCATGATCCAATTGTTTCACCTTAAACATTGCTGCACTGGGGACCAACTCTTCAACACATGAGCCTCTGGGGGACATCCAGATCTGGATGAAAACAGCAAAGGAAAAATAAGTTCATCATCATTCGTCACCAGAGAATTGTGGGTTAAAATAATGAGACGTCACTACAGGACCTGTTAAAATGGCCTAAATTCAAAAGACTCACTAACACCACACCCTGACAAGGATGCAAAATAGCAGAAACTCTCATCTGTTGCTGGTGAGAATGAAAAATAGGAGGTTGGAGATGTCTCTTTGCAAAGACCTGAGTTCAATTCCCAGCACCCACATTAAAGCAGAGCCTGATGGCATGCATTTTTAACCCCAGTACAGGGGAGGGGGTGAGATTCAATGATCACCAACCCTAGTCAAATAGATGAGCTCTAGGTTCAGCGAGAGACCCTCTCTTGAAGAATAAAGATGAAGAGTGTTCAAGAAAGACAATGTATGCCAACTTCTGACCTCTCTGTGCAGCACAGTCAGATGAACACATACATCTACCACACAACACACACACACACACACACACAAAATGCAAAATGGAATACAGTTTGGCAGATAGTTGTTAAAACGTCCTTATCATATGATTCAGCTCATTTATCCAGATGAACAAAACACTTATGTTCACCCAAAATTTGCACATGAATTTTCCAGCATCTTTATTTATAATTTTCAAAACTTGGAACTTATAAGTAGCTAAACTATTGTTCCATAGGTGAAAATGAAAGTACGCTCTAGGACACAATGATAGTGGACTATTTATGGGCTGGGGAGGTGGTTCATTAGGTAAAACACTCGCTATGTGATGATTAGTATTAATTTTCAACCTGACACCTAGAAGGCAGGTCTCTGGGCACACTTAATCTAAATTAAGATTGGTCTTTGGGCATGCCTGTGAGGAATTGTCTTGATTGGATTAATGTACGTGGGCAGACCCAGCCCCTTGAGGGCAGATCCATTCCCTAGGCTCACAATTCAGTACAGATTGAGGATTGTGCAAGTAGGCAAGCATTGACTCATTGCTCTCTGTTCTTGCTGTGAATTTGATGTGACCAGTTGCTTTAAGCTCCTGCCACTGTTACCGCTCTGCAATTAATGACAGACTGAAACCTGGAATTGTGAGCCAATTAAAGTCTTTTCCCCTAAGTTGTTTGGATCTGGTACTTCGTTGGAGCATGTATAATGAAGCTAGAATGCCACACAAGTGTGAGTGTTGGAGTTCAGATCCTAAGAAACCATATAAATGCTGAATTGGCATGGAAGCTTGCCTGTAATTCCAGCACTCGAAAAGTAGAGGCAGGTCTGGGGGGTAAGCTGGCTATCTAGATTAGTCACAATTGGCAAGATCTGGGTTCAGGAAGAGACCCTGTCTCAATGAATAAGGTGGAGAGAAATTTAGGAAGCCAGCATCATAGTCCAGCTTACACACACATGCACACACGTGCACACATACTATGCAAGCATGTAATGTTAAGAAAAAGATTTATGGGCTGGAGAAATGGCTCCGGGGTTAAGCCTGAAGGACTTCAGTTCAGATCCCACATAAAAACATTGAATGAAACACGAGAAAGGGTTCAGGGAAATGCCACTGGGTCCTTGTACGTCATCGGAGAGGAGGACCAAGAGGAGAGTTAGGCATATACAATAAAGGACTCTCTGGGAATTGGGGGGGAGGCACTGGGGGATGGGGAGGGAGGGAGGGGGAGCAGGGGATTGGGGGGAGGAGGAGGGAGGGAGGGAACTGGTCTACCTATTAAGTTTGTATGAGCGGAAATAATAAAAATGTATTAAAAAAAGAAAAAAAAACATTGAATGAATATGGCAGTGGCCTGTGCTTCTGGCCCTGAAAGGCAGAGCCTGGGAAACCCCAGAGTAAAGCAAAAAGGAGGTAGAGCAATCTAGGATGATTCCCAAAGTCACTCTTGAACCTCCACAGGCACACATAGTGCCCTCTGATACACACATACACACACCAAAAAAAGTGATTTGATTTCCAGGGGCTGGGGAGGGGGGAGGATGGTGAGGTAAAGATATAAGGTTTGTTTTTTTTTATGGCACAGTAATAATAACTATCTTACATACTGTCCAAACATATAGAATACCGAACACACAGTGAACCCTAATGTAACCTATGGGTTTCCAGTGAGAATGATATGCTGAGGTGGGTCTGTTGACTGAATCAGATGTATTGCTTGGTGAGGAATGATGATAATGGGGGAATCTGTGGAAACAGGAATAAATCTCTGATCTTCCACTAATTTTTGTTAAAACATAAAAGTGCCCTAAAAAGGTACAGTCTATAAATTGTAAAAAAAAAAAAAAAAGCCAAGAGAAGAAATGGACTAAATTGGCTGCTGATTCATGGCTGAGAGGCTGGTGTGGGAGGAAGGCAGGTCAGAGGAGAGCACTAACTAGACAAGGGCTCCAACTCTATCTTGAGGAATTTCGAGGTGGAATTTGGAACAGGGCAGGAGAACACCGACCAAGTTCAAGGAATGCCCAGTCTTCTTTACTCTCCCTCCAGGACAGACCAGAAGCTGTGGGGTCGCAGGATGCCTCCGGAGACTCGGCTCAGCCTCACAGAAGGGGGCCAAGAATGCTTCACCTGTAGTGCTGGGAGGAGTCAGAGTAACACCACTGTAGAGGGGCAGGACAGACTGGTAACACCAGGGACGGCTGATTTCGATTGCCTGCTTTATGGGCTTTAGACGCACCATGGAAAGTATCTTCTCAGCATGTCCATGGGGGGGGTTCTCAATTGAGATGAGAAACTTTACCTTAAATGTGGGTAGTCCCATTTCAAGGCCAGGGTTCTGGATGAATAAAAAGGAGACACAAGCTGAGCACCGGCATCATTGCTCCCCGTTTCCTAACTGTAGATGCGATGTGACCAGCTAACTCACGCTTCTGCTGCCATGTTGGACTGTACCCTCAAACCTTTCCTCCCTTAACAGCAGTAAGAAAAGGGACTAATGAAGTTCCTTTTCTTATACGCCTAATTTTCCTTGATAAATATGTAACATGAAATTTTTATCATCTTATGCTCTTCAATTTCAGTAGCATTAAGTACATACATAGGGCTGCAAGAACCCTGCATCCATCTCCAGAGTTTTTTCCCTCTTTCTACACTTAAACTCTGCTAACCAATAGTTCCACATTCCTCTTCCTGGCGACCACCATTCTATTTCCCATCTCCATGCATTTGGCTGCTTTTGGTCTCTCAAATAAATAGACTCACATAGTACGTTTTTGTGGTGGCTTTATTCCATTTAGCACAGTGTCCTAAGCATGCATCAGGACTCCTTCTTAAGGCTCTATTATATCTCATTGTATGTCTTTCTGTCTGTTTCACATTGTTCATTCATTCATCCATCAGTGGATACTTGCGTTGCCTCCAATTTTAAGTGGTTGTGAGTACCATTGTTATAAACACAGTTATAAAAAAAACTGCGTGAATTTTTACTTTCAATTCTTTTTATATACACTTAGAAGGAGAATAACATGATTATATGGTCATCGAGTAATTTTTAATGACTTTGTTGTATATATGTGTCTTTAAACTCAAGGGTCTTAGTATTTTTAAGTATATGAATTAGTAAGCTAATCTTCCCCCATTTCTATTCTATAAAAGCCAGTCCCAATGTCCCTGCTCGCAGCCAGTGATCTATCTCGACACTAGCATACTCTCTGGGGACCTTTCAGCATCTCCACTGAGTACAGAGTCCTCTGCCCATGACCTCCAGACTCATGGTCCCTCATCCTTGGAAGGATTACTCCAAACAAGAGTGCTCACTCCTGCAGTGTGGGCAGTTTTTCATGTCTCCGACTTCTTTCTTGTGTCGAAGAGAAATTTGTTTTCTCAGCTCAGGAAGTAAGAAGGAAGAGCTATTCTGGGAAGGGTCCTGGTGAAATGGTAGGTTGGACTGCCAATTCTGGTCTCCAAGATACATGGGCTTGAGAGTGTCAACTGACATGCGAAGCAGTTACATAACCCAACGAAAATAACCAGATTCAGAGGCAAAGGGAGCCAGCAGAGCAGTGATAGAGGTGGAGGGAGACAGATAAGAGGCAGCAGCATCCTTGGGAGTAGCTTCCTGGGAGTAAAGGGTATGAAGGTACAAAGGGGAGCTGAAAAGCACCACCCCAAACCTTGGGTATCTGGGTCTCTTATACTCCAGAATGAGAGGAAAGTCTTTCCTGTGTCTGCTTCCCACCACAACTTTGCAGTCAGAAATCAAGGTGATTCTAAATTCGCCTTCTTTTCCTGTCCATCCTGAGCCTGCCAGCGAATCTGTTCCTTTTCTCTATCCCACCATACCCCCACCATTTCTTATGGCTTAACCGTGACTGCCACAAATGTGCACATGGAAGTCTGTGGTCTAGACCAAGGGAAAGTATGGTTCAGTTATTTGTGGCAGTGCACCAGCCACAGAGCCAAGGGAACCATCTGAGCCTGGACCAGCTTCTGAGTACCCGTGAAACACACACTACAGCCCTTGACCCCTCACACTGCCAGTTCATTTCCTCCAAAGCTTCACCTTACCTAGTAGGGGACAACAACAGTGACCACAACAGCATCAGAACCTATGGGAGCTGACGCTGGGCAGAGCCCTGCTCCAAGCACTGCTGATTAATTCATTACACCCAGTTGCACCTCTGTGATGCAGGTACTGTCCCTGAGGACACCAAGGCATATAACATGAGTCCCTTCCTAGGCCACACAGCTCTAAGTGGTGGGGAAAGGCCTAGATAGCAGTTGCAGAGTTATGTATGAAAATGCATGTTTGAACTGCAACTGACCAGGGCTGCTAGCACCTGTATATGGAGAAGGGCACTTCAAATGGAAGGTGGATGTGGCATCAGGATGGGAAGAAACAACATGGAACCTGGCACATTGTGTCCCCATCCTTGGCAGAGTTGCCCAGATGACTGAAACTGCAGGATAGGTAAGCAGGTCCCCGTTTTGAGTAATGCGCAGAAGGTAGATGGCTTGGGGAAATGGAGACACAGGCTGGCTAGGAAGAAACTGCAATCATATAGATTAAAGTCACATGGAATGACAGGGGATCCTCAATTGTCCTTTTACAGCCTCTCCAGGAAGATGGCGTGGTGCTGGGGTGCTAGCCAACAGTTGCCCAGCAGTTGCTGTCATTTACAGATGCTTCAGAGAGCCTGCAGGCCTGTTGGCCAGGCCATCATCTGTGCCTGAGGGATCTGAAGGACCTGATATTTGATCTTAGACCAGAGAGCCAAGGCTCTGCAACCCCCAGCTCACGCACTTGGACCCGGCAGGAGCTAGTGCAAGCCACTTGTGAAGCCAGAGCGCCCCTAGTGGGCTTGGCCTGCAGAAGCAGCACTTCGGTGCTTGTCAGATTAGGTACAGAGCCCAGGTGCAGGAAGCAAGAGCAACGAAGGCACTCTAACCAGGGCCAGGGCTGCAGTTCTCTTCCTGCTGCTGTGGGCAGTGCTCAGACACAAATTAAAGGAGAAAGGGAGATTTATTTTGGCTTACGATTCCAGAAAGACTATTGTCCATTAGACAGGAATTGCACAGCAGAAGGGATGGCTTGGAGGCACAAGCAGGAGGCCATTTCAGGAAAACACAGATATGGAGGTGAAAGAGACCAAGAGCAAACTACAGCAGGGCTGGACTACCAAACCGCAAAGCCTACCTCTTGTGATGTGATGTGCTCCAGCAAGTGCTCCAGTAGCACTCCCAAGGTGCTACAACCTCCCAAACATTAACATCAGGGAAGGGTTTAAAGAGATGAGCCTGGGGGAGTGGGAGACAATTTACAATCGAACCATGACAGTCACACTCTGGGGGTCAAAGCATCTGGGTCAGCATTGTGGCGGGAGGTTTGGGTCTGATTAGTGAAGCTGGGCAGCTTTCAGACACTAGCAGGTCCATCACCCCTACAGACGGACGGAGCTAGACTGACTAGAAGGAACGAAGATGTATGCAGCGTCTACGTACCAGCAACAGGGCTACTTCTAGACATGCACCCACCAAGGCCCTAGCCTAGGGTTCAAATTTTGGTCTACATGCTAACCTTCTATCCAGGCACCCAGGATCTCAACTAGGGACTTTAAAAAGAGCCAAGTTCTGAATCCAGGTTTGGGGGTAGAGGGGATTTTCTGCCCAAATGGAAAAATGGATAGATCAACCAAGAGCTGATGGTAAAAATAATAGACAAAACTTATTAAATACAAGGAATTTTTCTTAGTGTTTAATATGTTGACTCATTCAGTCCTGTTACAGTCCCCTGAATCCATTAACTACGCCACCAGGTTGAGAAGACGGGGTAGAAGGGCGCAGCGTAGACTCTCCAAGCAGGTTGCAAGGAGACCTAAGGCAGAGCCTGGTGAACTGCTTCGAGGCCTCTCATGGCTACCCTGTCTTTCTGTGCACTACCTGGCCTTGCCTGCACTCCCTCACTCTCGCCCCTCCGGCATCCTGTGACTCCAGAAACAGGTGAGTAGAAACAGACACAGCTGAGATCTGTGTTCTATCCTGGAGAATCCTGCAGCTTAAATGTCCCTTGAGCGAGGAAAGAGTCCTGCAGTGAGGGACAGCACCAGAGAAGGGAGTGCTCAGGGGGAGAAGCAGAGACTCGTGCGTGGAGCGGGCCCATGTTTGCACACAGCCCACCACCGCTATATAGCCCTTTGTGTCTGTTAGCAGCTGGGGCAATTAAGACTCACAGAAGCTGGAGCCTTACCTGGCTGGGTCTTTCACAGATGGCTCTGTACACCCCCACCCTGCTTGGTCCATCAAGTGTACCCATCTTATCGTGTGTCAACAAGAGAACAGGAGAGTCTTCCCACACAGGTGTGTGATATAAGAGATTGTTCTAGTTTTAAGGTGTGTGTGTGTGAGAGAGAGAGAGAGAAAGAGAGAGAGAGAGAGAGAACTGAAGATATTCATTGGTAGAGTACATGTGTAGCATACATGAAGCCCTGGCTTCCATCCTTAGTGCCTAAAATGAAAGTTGTAGAAATGTTGAACAGCCTCAGCAATGCGATTTATGAGAGGCTGCGTGAAGAAAGGTTTCCCCAGTTGTTAATCCACCGGTGAAGCAGCAGACCACCAGTCTGCATTCCTTGCGGCCGTACTTGTGTGCCCAAAGGGACTCCATGGAAACATCAAAAAAAAAAAAAAAAATCCAGGAGGAGGAATTACAACTAGGAGCCTAGAACACATTCTGAGATAGTGACCCCCCCCCAATGTGCCAGCCACATTTTAAAACACCCCATTAATAAACTGCCAAGATTTAAGAGGTTGCATCTGGGTAGCATCAGCAACCATACAGTGACCACCACGTGCAGAGCTGGGGAAGGTGTTACGCTGGACCTGGACAAGCAGGACAGATGAGTGAGGCACAGGCTCTTGAGACTAAGTAGTATTCAGACCTATATCCTGCTTTGTGGGGTGGTGAGCTTCTCTCAGTAAAGACCTGCAAATGGGAAGAGGTGTCAGAAGAGAGGCAAGGATTTTCTTACTACATGGGACTGGTATATAGAAACTCATGGATTTCAGCTCTGGGCCCTCAGGCCACACCATCAGACAGCAGGTTCATAGGCAGCAGTAAAGAGAGATTCTAGCTAACCAAGTCGGATGAAATACACTTGCAGATGGAAAACTTTGAGGGTCTAGCACATTTCTACTACTTGAGCACATTGCAATAAATCTTTTTTCAAAAGTTTTTTTTTTTTTTTTTTTTTGCTAACAGGTTCTGGTTTCATAGTACACACATGGGGTGTGTAAGAGAGGTGGGAATAAAGGAAAAGAAAGAAAATAAAAGAACATGCTTGAAAAGTTTCAGCAGCTATCTTGAATCATGGAGATGCCAAGGGAAGAACAGTGGAAGAGAAGTCCCAGAAGTGCACATATTTCGAAGTCGATCTGAAATGCTCTTCTACAGCCCACTCATATGAGAAAATAAACTGTAATTTTTAAGTCACTGTTGTCTAATGGCATCTGAATGTGACATCTTAGCAAGCCATGACCTAACAACACTTATACAGGGCTCATCATTGGACACACTTAGCTTTCAACTCCAAAAGCTCCACAGAAATTACATATCTAGGGCTGGAGAGGTGGCTCAGGGGTTAAGCCTCCGCCTTGCAGGTGGAAGGTCCCGAGTTCGGATCCCAGATCCCACGTATAGACGCCAGGCGGAAGTGGGGGCGGCCTGCGCTTCTGGTCCTGGTAGGGCGGAGCCTGTGAATCCCAGGGCAGAAGGAAGTGGAGGTGTCCATGGTGGTTCACGAATTCGTCTGTGGTTCTACACATACACAGACACACACATACACACACACACAGACACGCGCGCGCACATACACACAGTTGAATAAATAATAATAATAATAAAAAAATTAAAAAAAAAGAAATTACATATCTAGAATCAAAAAAGAAAACTGAAAGTGTAAGATCTTGGTAGAGTACATGTGTAGCATACATGAAGCCCTGTTGAACAGCCTCCTTTGGCACAAGGAGAAGTGGACAGTTATGTACAGAAAGAGACCATGAATAGGGCTACAGAGGACAGGACCTTCCATGAGGACGGAAGCAGAAGCAACTATAGAAAGACAATAGTCTTGCACACAAGTTCAGTGCCTTCAAGCAAGCCTAAGCCCAAAGGCAGGAACTGAGCTTTCTGGAAGATTCAGTGTAAATTGCTAAAGCAAGATTCTCTGTTCCAACACAAACACCATTGCTGACTAATCATGGGCAAGTCAGTGAGTCTTGCTAAACCTTTCTCCAGTTCTAAAATATGAGAAATCACAATTATCATGCAGATTGCTGAAATTCCAGATGCTGCTTTTTTTTCATAATGTTTATTTTTTATTTCATTTTTGTTCAATTGTGCGTGTGTATGTATATGTGTGTAGAGCCATGGACGAATTCGGGAACCACCATGGACCGCCTCCACTTCCTCCTTGTTTACTCTGCCCCTGGATTCACAGGCTCCGCCCTACCAGGACCAGAAACGCAGGCCGCCCCCGCTTCCGCCCGGCATCTATACATGGGGTCTAGGATCCAAACTCAGGACCTTCCGCCTTCAAGGCGGAGGCTTAACCTCTGAGCCACCTCTCCAGCCCCATCAGATGCTGCTTTTTAACTATACATATTGCAAAACTCTAAGCACATAGCAAATACTCAGCAATACCTGAACTACCTGAACACAGTCTACACAGAAAAGAGGACTATATGGAAGCCATTAGCTGGGCACTATATTCTCTGCTATCTCAAGCAGCTGCCTTCCCCTCCAAATTGCTAAAACAGCCCGCTGATTTAAAGCGTGTCCATCGATGAGCCAGTTGGAATGTTCAGTGGGAAAGTACCTACTCACAAACCTCAAAATCTGAGTTTGATCTTTGGAAATCCACATGGTAGAAGGAGAGAACTGACTTCTGAAAGTTGCACTGTGATCTTTATTAATGGTTCTCTCTCTCTTTCCCTCCATTTCCCTCCCTTTTGTAAATACATAAATATACTCAGTTTTTTTAAAATATAAAGCTTATCCATTGTTTAAACATCAGTTTGTCCATTGGTGGCAAAATCCCCTCTGTAATATCTGTTGGGGGCGAGTAGTAGAGCCTCATGCACACGAGGCAAGCACTCTGCCACTGAGGCACAGTTCCACTCCTCTTTGTAACATTCCAAGTTCTCCATTCCCAGTTTAGATGCCCCAAGTGTTTAGCATCCATGACATGGTGCACATGCCTTTGCTCTATCATACACACGTGCATGCCTGCACTCCTGAACATGGACAAGCTCACCCACGATCTATCTGCTCCATTCTCTCACCACAGTTATCACCTACCCCATCTGATGGTAATTCCAGCCCTGGAAGACAGAGCCTGGGAAATCCTACAGCAAAGTAAAAGGAGATAGATCCATGCAGGATGATTTCTGTCGTCATTCTTGAGCCTCCACAGGCATACACAAGTGTCCTCTTGCACATATACAAACACACACACACACATACACACACACACACACACACACACACACACACACACAAATAAATAAAATAAAATTTTATTTATTTGAATGAGAGAGAGAGATTCGGTTTTCTCTTTCTGCATGTAGGTTCTATGGCTCACACTAGGTCTCCAGGTTTGCATGCAGTAGCATTTATCCACTGAGCTGTTTCACTGGCCCAAGAGTTTAATTTTTCTAGCACTGGAGTAGAGTGACATGACTTGCTTTGACCAGTAGAACGGGGTCTGTGTCAGCAGATACGTGCCATTATTTCAAGTGTCTGACTTCATCAACCTATAAACAGAAAAGGTTGATGTGGGTTCATGGCATCAGAAGTTTCAGCCCATGCTCAGCTGGTCCTGCTGGTGCCCGGTGCCCATGGGGAAGCAATACAAGCAAAAAACTGCTCGCCTCGGCCATGAAACAAAAGAGAGGGAAAGACTGCGTTCCATGTTCCCCTTCAAGGGCTTGTCTCAGTGGTCTAAAGCTTGTGCTAGAAACCCTGCCTCCGAAGGGTTTTTCATCTCCCGTGAGTGCCACCGGCAGAGGACAAGCCTTTGGGAGACACTCAGACCCCCACATACTACGACAGGTGATGCCTGGTCCCTCCTTCCAGGGTTCAAGAGGTCTTGCAGTTCTACCCTTTCCCTTTCAGAAGGCCACACGTGAACACATATCTTGTTCCATAAGGATGAGAAACACACAGAGAGAAAGAAGCCCAGCCACCTAAGGCCATCCAGGCCTGAGTCCAGAAAAGTGAGTGAGCCCAACAGCAACATGGAGCTCGCTCAGACTTCTGACAGCGGCAGGAAGTTGATGTATGTTTTCTAGTTGTTTGTTACACAGCCATGGATGATGGATATAGGTGGATCCCTCTATCCATATCTTCAAGCCATCCTCAAAACTGTTTTGTTCTCAGGATGTCAGATGACATCTATTTTCTCCCAGTTCTCAGTACATAAGACGTACAGCCTAATCAAGATGTTATGCTGTGAAGGAGCTGAGGCTTCATATCTTAGTGAGAGACTTTTATTCAATGGGAGAGCAGGAAGTATCTATGATCATCCCTCTACTTTAAAAATAAGAAAACTGAGGCTAAGAGTATTAAGTCACATGCGCATGGCTTTTCCCCTGCATCCGTATGGAGGCACCTGCAGGGAGACCTTGCCTGACACGTCTTTGTATTCTGCACGGTGTTGAATAGGCATCACCCAGTGTAGTCAGGACATGTTCCCAAGACAGCTCTTCTGTGTGCAGCTGGCCACAGAGCTGTGGGTAAGTCAGTCCAATGCTATGAGGCCTTAAAGCATATTACAGCTCTTCCCCCCACCCCAGTCTGTTTCTTGTCCCAAGGACAACTACCCTCAGAAATGGCTGCCTGAACCAGAAGGGAATGGACAACCATCTGGGAGCAAATACATCATAAACATTACAGTCAGCGAAGTGATGTTGGAAATTCCTGCCTATGGCCGGGCCATGGAGAGCACCTTTGCTTACCTCCTCCTAATGAATCTTTGCAGGTATGTGTCCTTAGGGCAAAGGTGAATCAGGTAGACCCAGCATCGTCCTTTCTACCAGTTGTCTGGTCTTCTCTGGAGAAACCTCTACTGACACTGATTGTATTTCAACCATTGGGCATCTAGTTGTCCCCTGGCTATGGGACATCTGAATGAGCCTGGAAGCCTCGATGGTTTTCTATATGGTGCTGACCATGGTCGGCGTCATCAATCTAACAGGCTCATGTGCAGAGTGAACAGGGTATATAGAAACTGACCACTTTTTAGACTTCTGGTATTTTTTAGATCCTGGTGAAATGAGAGGTCCTGTTTAACTACACCCTACCTTATCATGAGGACGATGACAGAAACTGCCACACTAGTCTTTGCCCTCTAATAACTAAAGAGATAATTGGGATACTGGGATAAGTAGATAATATGGAAAGCCAAGGCAGAGGCCACCTGGGAAGTGTGAGAGCTGTTGCAGAGAATGAGACCCTTCCCTTCAGAGCAGGGCGGCAGGAGTCCCTGGACCATCTCCAGCAGGGCTGAATGAAGCCACTGCTTCTGTAGTGACAAGTTCATCAGCATGGTGTCATGAGCCATGACAGACAGAAGGGGCACCAAGGAGGGGCAGGAGAAACAGAAAATGGGAAGGACAAGCAGGAAGCTAGATGATGCTGAATCTGAATGCCCCCAGCAGGAGGATGCCCCCAGGCAAGGTTACTAGACGGGGAGTGTTTTGCTCATGCCAGAACCTCAGAGCTGGGTAACAGGACGTGCTGAGAAAGAAGGGCTGACAAACAGCAGCCGCACTCACACGGAGGAGGTGGAAATGCAGCCACACTCATGTTAGCAACAGGTGCACCCTGGCTTCCTTGCCTGTACCATGAGATGCACAAACTATATCAGCGCCAAGTCCAGTGGCATGTTCCGGCCACAGGCGACTTGGGTAGGGTCAGTTCTGAGAGTGCGCGTTTTCCCCAGCCTGCCTCTAACAGGGAAGTGGGGCCTAGGCCTGGCTACAGCGCTTTGGCTCCTTGCCTGGGAGAAGGTTATGTATGGCCCTGGAGCCTTGCTGCTCATGGGTGGAGCTGAACCCCTGGGGCCTCTCCCTGCCCTCACCCCTGCCTCCTCCTTCCTGGCAGGACCCCTCCTCATTCCCCCACCCCACCCACTGGCCTAAGAGCAGCTGCCAAGGGTGGAGACTGCGGCAGGAAGGAGAGAAGCCGCCCTGGCACCCTGTGGTTGCCACGCCCCCTCCGCACACCCACTCTTGCTGGGATGCCAGAAGTCCAAGGAGGAGGACTCAACCCCAGAAGCTTTTCAGTTCAGAGGACATCACACTCACACACACACACACACACACACACACACACACACACACACACACTTTCTCTCTCATACACTTTCAGCACAAGAATATTTCCTTTCTCTCTCCTGTCCCCTGACTCCCACAGAAGGAATCCATCTGGCTCTCGGGTGGCAAACACAGTGCTTCCAACCATCTGGAAAGACACGCAGGAAGATGCGTGCCAGCCGAGGGGCAGGCGGCCAGGGTCAGAGGAAGGGAGGAGAAAACTAGGGTGGCTGCCAGATTCCAGTCAAAACAAAGTACTCCTTCCTCCAATCTCGTCCTCACAAGAGCCCCCGAGCCCAACCCCCACACGTCTGCCAGGCAGCCCCTCCACAACTCCTCTGGCCTGTCTGGACCCCCCTTCCCGCTCCACCACCAGCACCTACTGCAGTGGCATCGCAGCCTCACAAGCTCTAATTTTAGCACTAATCTTCCTGGCCATGGTTGTGTGGTTTCTAATTATTTTATTCCCAAGATTTACCTTGATAGATGGTTATATGTTTTCCAATTTACTGTACACTATCTTGTAAAATTCCCTTTAGAAAAAAAATGTGTAGATTATTCCACATTGTTAATTTTCCAAGCTCTGAGAGAAATCTGTGGATAATCACCTGCCCTGGAAGCTCTGATCCAATCCCTATTTCCTTTAATACTAATAAAATGGACAGTTCATTTATAAGAAGTTCCCTAAAAGAGGGTATTGAAAAACATTATATTTCTTTTAAAGTTGTTAACGGGCATAAATCCATTACTCAGATAGAGATCGCTTAATAATTTAATGTCTTCGCCTTGGCATTGTTCCTGGAATATTTTCACTTTATCTGTCTTTATTTTCAGGTCGGAACAAATTGAGGAATAATCAGCTCTGTTGGCGGGAAGCGCTGAAGAGTCGCCAGGAACGAAGAGGGATGACTTGGGGGGAAAAGGGGGATCAGGTGATGTGGAGGAGCTACCGTTCCTCCGCTGGCTTCAGTGTGTGGGCTGGGGCAGGTGCTGGGCGGCTGGGGGAACAGGCTTTCCTCAAGGCTTCCAGAGGGGAGTAAGGGCGCTGCGTGCTGTTGGGAGGGTGGGGTCCCTAGAAGCAGCCGGAGAGGGAGTCACTCCCACCTTCTGCTCCTGCCCTGCCAGGCAAGCAGGTGGGAGGACTGGGGAGGAGGGGCTCTCTTCAAAGGGATTAGTTTGCACTTTCTAAATAAAAGCATTTACATGATGCATTAACCCAACCCCAAAATTAAAATAATTAACTTTCTTTGTGCAGATTAGCAATAAAGAGAAGGTAAGTGCGGAATCAACATTCCTGCCCGCAGGCTCATCACACATGAACTAGAAGGAGACTTGGTAGAGCATGTCGCCCTTTCCTCACATGGGATCCTAGCTGACTAGTCCTAAGGGTGCCACCTAAACATCGGCCTTAGCCCCAGGGGAAGCACCCCCACCCCGAAGGAAGCCTGTATAACTCAACCCTCTTCTCTCTGCTCATCAATCTTCCCTAGAAAACAAACCCACAAATTAAAATGCCTAGAACAGTTTTTTGGCTGTAATTGATACTCAATTGATGTAGGTTGAGGGGAACTGAATGCGTCAGCTCAGGCAGGAGTGGCATGGTGGAAATGTGCCATCCATAGCAGAGAGAGGGTCAGGGAGTGAGGTTGAGCAGCTACCAATGCTACTGAGGGAAGGGGCAGTGTAGACCCCACAGCTCCCCACACTAGGAGTAGGACCATTCAAGTATGGTTTAGATCCATCCTTATTCTCCAGGGTTGGCTGCAGGTTCCTCCACAGAGGGGCATAGGTGGGGATGCCACCCAGACACCACTAGGTGCATTCTATACCCCCAGGACTTCCAGATGGGAATAGAAGGACTTAGTAGGGGGGAGATGCTCCTGGCAAGGCGCCTGACTGCCACAATCCCTGGTGCCCAGTGTGCAGAGGCACAGAAGCTGCACATTTATGCAATTCCAAGCTTTCTGGAGTAGTTCTAGACTCCCTAACACTAACATAATACTGTTCTCTTTTCTTTCCATGCTAGTATCCTACCAGGAACACACTTTAGAATGAGATGGTCATGATTTCAAGTCCTGACATAAAATGGCTAGGAGCTTATATGAGCACAAAAGCATGAAAACGTCTCTGACTTGGAATACAAAGGAAAGAGTGGTGTGCATGAGTCTCAGTGCACAGGGAGCAAAGGATACTCCTTGCATAAGAACTGTAGCTATTCTCCACTCCACGATCTCAACTGACCTTGTGCTTTGCTAAATAACAAAATGTGGCGATAAAAAAAAGTCATTGCGTGACATCCAAAGCAACTTCTAGAGGGAGTCTCTGACCCCACTGCTTCCAGGAAGGTCTCTTGGGACACTCTTCTGAGCTCCGAGTCACCACCCCAGAAGGGTGGCTACTTGAGATCCCATGTGAAGAAGCCTTACCCTGGGATTCAGACCAATCTCTAACCAACTGTATGATACCACACCTTCCTATCTCAGTTGAATAGGACTCTTCCCTCCCCTAATTCATGTCCACTAGAATGGAATTTTGTTCAGAAAAAAAGGTCTTTGAAGATATAATCAAGATGAACTCACAGTGAACTAAGGGTGAGCCCTAAACTCAGCAGACTGATGTCTTTACAAGGAAAAAGAAAACCTTTCAGAGAGACACAGGCAAAGAGAGGAAGTAATTCTTGCTTCTAAATGAAAACACTGAGGTTTGGGAATATTGTTTCCTATACAATGTTGTAAAATCTACTCCTATTTTAAATTTTTATTTGTAATAATCAAGTTTAAAAAATAAATGAAATCATTTACACAATGTGTTAACCCAACCCTGTATTATATCCCTTTTGGGACCATAAGCCAAATAAACAACTATTTCTCCCATTAAAAATGTGAAGATGGAGATAGAGGCTGTAGTGGTATATCCACAAACTGTGGAACCCCAAAATTCTTGCACAAGAAGATGAAAGAGAAGAGGGGGAATTCTTTCGAACTGTCACCGTTAGATACCTTTGTCAACTTGACGACTGGAGTCTGGAATTCTGGATAGTTATGAAGAATTGATAGATGAGTTGAGACCTGGGCAAGCCTACAAGAGATGGCCTAGTTGATGGGGAGACCCAGCCCACGGTGAGTGGATGAGAACTGGGCAGGTGGATAAGATGGAGAAAATTGGTTAAGAGAGTTGGCATTCTTCGGTAAACTTGGCCAAACATGCTGGTCTGAGAAGTAAGAAGTGTTCTTCCTTCAGCAATCCTGTGAATATGATATGGCCAGGTCCTTGGGCGCCTAGTGTTGGTATGAGCTCTCCAAATAAGCTGGACAAGGAACCGCAATGAAGACTCATAAACTAAAATAAAATCCCTTGTTCCCTTAAGCCCTTTGGTCATGAATTGATTAGCAACAATGCAGAGTAACTGCTACAGGAGCCTTCAGGGAGACACAGCCCTACCATCACCATGAGTGCAAACTTCTGGCCTCAGAGGCCAATGAAATACATGTCTGTTGCTCTAAGCCACATAAGTTGTGATACATGGACACAGCAACCCCAGGAAACCAATACACCCATCAAGATGCCAGATTAATGATACCGCCTTGGACCGGCTAGACCAGCTGGTCTATCAGCTCAGTCAAGGTCACCTGGAATATCAGTACCAGCTGAGATGTGAAATTTCCCATCCACGACATCCTTGCGTATAATAAGAAGGGTTGCTACTTTAAGCCACGATAATTTGCAACAGTTAACAGACATAGTAAATGGCTAAACAGAACATAAAATTCAAGTTTCCTACTTAATTCAGAGGGACTTTATACCCACAAAGGTTTCCCCTACTCATGAAGTAATCATTATCAGTTTTATCCAGTGCTCTGTCAGGATGCAAAATAAATTGAGACCAGGCACCATTAATACCCCCCTTTTTACTTGAGTGATAATAACAAAACAAGACATTCAGAAAAAAGGGTGCAGTGAGCAGAGGTTTTGCTCAGAAAAAGTTGGGATGCTGAATGGAAGAGGTGAGTTAGAGTGTGAGGGACTTTGACAGCAAGACTAGGAGGCTCTAATACACCGATGGTTGAATGTGAGCTGTCCCTACAGGCTCATACATTTGAATCTTTAGTTAGTGTTAATATTGGGGAAGGCTGTGGCACCTTTAAGAGGTAGAGTCTTGCAAGAGGAAGGGACATTCAGAGGGTGGGTCCTGCTTCCTCTTGTTCTCTCTGCCTCATGATGGCTGTAGTTCCCTGAACCAGCCTCCTGCTTCTGCCTTCAGCCATACCTTCTGCGAGGCTGTTCCCACCATGAGGGATTAGATCCCCTCTGGACCTATAAGCCAAATAAATGACTAAGTTACCGGAATCTGAGTACCATCTCACAGCAAAAAGAAAAGTAACTGAAACAGATGGTGACGATGGAGATTTGAATTTTTTTGGAAGACCAGAGAGCCGGACTCAAAGCATTCCTCCATTACCACCCCGATCCAGATGGCAGCACAACCTATCTTCTCCAGAACATCAGCAGTTAAGGACACTTGCAAAACACTTACTTGTACTCAGCAACCCAGCTCGGCATAAGGCAAATCGACAGCCGTCTTGAAGATCAATTTCTGAGAGCCATGTTGTTTTTAAATAGGTCTTCGTAACTTTTGGAAAGGACCTGTGCCTATGTGTGCTTCTTAATAAAAGGAAATATTTAGCCAACTTATTTCAGCTCCTTGATGAAAGTGGACAGTTGCTTGTAGCAAAGGCCAAGAAGTTCCAACCTTCCCGACACTCCAAACTGACCAATTTAGAAACTTCAAGTAGGGTTAGCTTTTCCTAAGAGGAGGGTTGGGCTGTTACCTCTCCACAAGTCATCTTGCCCACTGTATTAGTCACTTTTCTTGTCACTGTGACCAAAAAGCTGGCAGAGCCACTTAACGGAAGGGTTTATTTGGCTCATGGATTCAGTCCACTGTGACAGGGGAGCCACAGAAGAGTTCCTGGTGGCGGAGCTCCTTACAGGTCAGAAGATCAGGAAGTACAGACCTCGGGTAGGTTCGGGCTGGGTTATAACCTTTAAAAGACCTCCCCAATTTAGTGATCTATTGCTAATCATGCTCCTGCCCTAAAGGTTCCATGGCATCTCAAGATAGTGCCGCCAGCTGGGGGCCAAGTGTACAAACACGAGTCTTTGGAGGGGTGGATGTCAACTCAAATCATCATATTCCCTCTCCTCCTTCCAAGAACACATGCTGCCCTTGAGGGCCCCTCAGCATGCATCTATCTATCTCCAGGGTAAATGATCACAGCTACTTGCTCCCAGGGGTTCAATCATCTAAAATGCCTTTCTCTCCAAATCTCAATCCTACCTGACCTTTTCTTTTGGAAGTCCTTCAGAACTAGTCCACAAGTAGTCTGGGTTCTCTCTGAGCATGGAGCAGACTAACTGTATGGCTACTGATCTTCAGAGCAGACTGTTGTGTTATGTATCTATTGTCTGAACGTGCTTTTTTACAGCAACTGAGACACACTATGGGAGAAAACAAAAACACTGAAAAGCACATATATGATGAAAACCAAGCCTTTGTCCAACCTGAACCCTTAGTCCTCTCCCTCAGAATTGCCATTACTGATTTATAATCTAGTCCCACAGACACACGTCATGACTTTGCCATGAATGCACTCACCACCAAATGCAAAGCGTATTGCACGCCGTATGCTCTTTCAAATTGTATTTTCAGACCCTAAAAGCTCTGCTCGTGACCTCATAGAAGACTGGTTTTGGACACTGTTCATGTGTGTTTGAAAAGGATATATATTCTTAATTGGTGAACATATGGTTATTGCACTGAGCATCTTGGCTGACTTTCAAGCCTTCCACTTGTTTACAAATTTTTTTGTCTACTTTATCAGTTAACTACCAAAAGAGATATGTTAAATCTTTCATAAAAGGATGGAATTGTTCATTTTTCCTGGCACTTGTTTCTCTTCCATTAATCTTTAATATGCGTGTTTTTGTAGAATTCGTATTATTTGTAATTTACAGCTTCTTAAACTATGAACATGACCCCATATGGGGTACCTTCATGTGGGGAGCTGTGAAACTTTTGGCAACAATTAAGAGGATTCTGAATGTAGACAATCCTAAGTCAATTCACAATCAACGCTTCATGAAACCTGGGTGTCTCTGACAGCACTCATCCATGTCGGATCCTGTGACTCCACTGCAGCCATGATTTTGAACACACAGCACCTGCCTTTGACTGTTCATACCTCACACAACACAGTGACAATGAATATTGCCCTAAACGGCCCAGATTTCAGACCTGCATGTTATGAATTACCATGCTTTTACTATACGTATGGTTTTCTGCTCTTAAAGAAACATAACGGTTTAATACAGAAAACAAAGACTTGATATTTTCTACAGTCCTTCCTCAGCATGGAATCAGTATATATTTGGGTTGCATTGTGTTAGAATTTAAAAATGGCTATTTAAATTGCTCCTTTGAGTTTCACACACACACACACACACACACACACACACACACACACACATATAAATCATTAAATGAATTTTAGGTTGAATGAGGAAAAAATTTCCAACAATTGCTGAAATAACTAAACATACTTCTGCCATTTAGTATTACATATTCATGTAAAGTGGCATTCTTAGTGTTGATGATTAGAAAATCAAAATACTGATTGTTAGAAAAGACGAGAGGAAGAGAAGGAGCACAAACCCAGGCTGCAACCATAAAGACTGAGTTTATTCCTAACTTCAGTGAGACAGTAGCAATTTTCTTGCAGGATGGAAATCACTATTGGCTTGGAATTGGGAGTGTGGGGGTTTTTAAGGGTTAAGGGGCTGGTGGAAGGGGTTTCAGTTTGACTGGTTTGCTTGATTGCTCTTATCAATTTCCTCTGGATGACCACCATTTGTCTGGTAAGTTGTCTGTTTCCTTTATCAGATTCTGTTAACATTTGTCAGTGGAGCAATTTAGTTTCCTGTCTCTGATTTATGGTTTTGTGATTTCTTGATCCATTACTGATCAGCTCTGAAAAATATCTGATACTACGTCCTAAGTGTCAAATGTTCAGCCAGGTTTTAATTCTTTTGTAAAAATAAACAGTCACACTCAACTCATTTGTCTATAACAAATGGTAAAATTATATGTATACTATAGAACTGATGTAAAATAAATTTCATAATGATTTATTAACAGTAAATATTTGATCTATTATTGACTATTTTGTGTACTTACATGCCTGGGGTCATGTAAAAACATCTTGGGATAACAGGGGCTACAGATAGAAGGCTCAGGAAGGTCTGACTTTTGTTTACACATTTACTACTAAGGTCTCATTCTTCATTCTCATTGCCTCATAGTTTTTCTGGTGTGAACTCTGAGTTTTTAATATGTCCAAATATAGATTTCTTTTTTTTTTATTTTATTCAACTGCGCATGTGCGTGTGTATGTGTGTGCGATGTGTATGTGTGTGTGTGTGTGTGTGTGTGTGTCTCTGTGTGTGTGTAGAACCACGGACGAATCGGGAACCACCATGGCCGCCTCCACCTCCTTCTGCCCCGGGATTCACAGGCTCCGCCCTACCAGGACCAGAAGCACAGGCCGCCCTCGCTTCCGCTGGCGTCTATACGTGGGGTCTAGGATCCGAACTCAGGATCTTCCGCCTGCAAGGCGGAGGCTTAACCCCTGAGCCACCTCTCCAGCCCCAAATATAGATTTCTTAACCATTTACATTTGCTCAAATTCTAATCCGATGTCTCCATCTTCTTGCCATTTTGAAGATGTCTTCTGGAGCCATGGCAAAGTCAGTTTTTATATCCATCTTTCTTTCATAACTATGTAAGATCTCTCTACCATTCGTATTATACAAGTTCACCTTGGAGTTGTTTTTTAAGGTAAGGAACTTTATTCTGCCAGCTTCTTCTCTAAAATAATCATTTATTAAATTAGGGCAACTTTAGAAACTGAATTTAATGGTGTTTGACTTTTGAGTTTTAGAATTTATCTTCTTGATATTCATTTTAGTTTTCTAATCTGAGAGTTTGCATTTCTTTTCAATTCCTGAGCTAATTTCTCTTTAAATATATCTCCCGTTTATTCTGTCTATTCTTACTTTCTATATTTAAGAATTCAGAATCACAGACCTTCCTGCTAAGCTCTTGGTATTTGTTATCCGCCCCCATAGTTTCTCAATTTTTCTTTTACTGTGCTATAGTCTGAATAATTTCTCCATGTACACAACCAGGCCTATGTTTTCTCATTTTTCCTTTCCAATCTCATTCTTGCACAAGTTTATCAAAACTCTAGCAGGAAATCATTCCGATTAAGTTGATCGTTGCCTCAGGATAAGTCCAATGACTACTCGGCAGGCTAGCAAGCTCATAAATAAATGCTCACTGCCACAAACTTGAAACAGAGTTTTGTGCATGACGAGGGTTTTGTAAGTCTTTGTTCAGTAGTGTTTATGAATCTTAAGGAAACAGCTAACATTACAGCCTAGAAAGTCAACAAAGGTAATACCTAAAACATGCTCCAGAATTAGAGAACTCACTTCAGGAATTTGTTTGAGCTGAAGGAAGACTTCAAAGAAGAAACAACACTTGGATTGAGTGTTACTGATAGGGGTGGGGGAGCAGCCTTGTCTAGTAGATAGATCTGGAACAAGAGACAAGTCTCGTAAGAACAGTAGAGAGAATGAGTGCAATAGTCGGAGCCAACTAGAAATTTAAGGTTGAATCAGTTTGTGAAAATGACATAAATGGATTTCAACTCTGTATTGTTGGTAGCAAAGTTGGGTCAGAGAGTCTGTGTCGCTAGTGTCCAAGGTAAAAAAGTTTAGGCCAGGTAGCTTCAGAGAGAGATTTTAATATGTGAATTATCTGTAAAGCTCATGATTACTGAGGCTATCTGTAGATTAGAACCAATAGGGGGCTGACTGCCATCTCAGGGTAGGGAGGGGGACGGTGAAGACCATATTATTGGAGCTCTGACACTGTAATTTTGCTGCCTGAGAACTTGGAAAAGCCACCACCACTGCAGGAAATGATGTACAAAGCAAAGAGAGAAATATTCTGGCATGTCCCACTGAAAGTTCCTCTCGTCTTCCATTAGTATCTTCCATTGGCCAAGCTTAGCCAAATCCAGTTGAACAGAAGGAAAGCTGGGGACTAAACCTTGAAGGAGTCACTTCTCTGCAGCACAGCACGGGGCAGAGAACAGCAGGGACATAGCTCAGTGGTACAGCGCTTACTTAGCAGGTGAAGGTCTTAGGTCTGAGCCCTAGCATCACGGAGAGAAATAAACAAACCCAGAACTTAGAGGAAAGCAGAAGGCATCAGAAAAGGATACTGAATAGTAAAACTATCATAAGTTTAACTGCACACTTAAAGAGATATTTCATAGAATTCAACTAATTCCTAATAAAACTTTAAGAAGTAGAATTAAAAAGAATTTTCATTAATATCATAAAGCATTTGGCTTCAAATTACTCTGTCTAAATTCAGAATATGTAAAGATGCCTACTATTATTGTTGTTATGGAAATCATTAATAAAAATGTAATTATTTAGCATTGTCTTGAAAGTTCTTGTCAAAGCATTAGCGATAAAGACAGTGGAAGGGGAATAAATACTGAAAAGGAGGAGACCAAAATATGTCTAGGCATATGGTGAGATTATATACTAGAGGATGAGTTAAATATGAAAACATCTAGTGATCGACTCCAAGGGCCTCCTGTGTCCCTGGCCCCAATCCGTTGGTGACAGATCCTCTGACTCATCTCCCCCAAGTAGCCACAGGCCTTTCCTTGTTTCTCAACAGCACACAAATGCTCCCCATCTCTGGCCTGCACCTGAATGCCCCCCCTCCACCCCCATCACCTTCAGTGACTCCTTCCTTGTGTATGTCGCTTTGTGCATGGCTGCCCGAGGACTGACTTGACCCTTGGCTCTTCTCTAGTCTCTGCTTGGTTTTCCTCTTCGTGGGATTTCCTGCTATCTAACATATCAACTCTGTTTTGCTTATTGTTCTTGGTCTTATTAGAATATAATCTCCTGGAAGATCATGTCCTTGGAGTTTAGAAAGCTGTCTGGATCACAAAAGGCACCAGTTTGCACAGATGGTTAAAAGAAAGGTATAGGAGTGCTCCAGAGATCTGAAAAGAATTGTTTTCTTTTGGTACTCATGGATTAAGAAATGGAAAATCCCCACACCTGCTATACAAAGTGACTCTATGAAGAAAATAATGATTAAAGACAGGACAGCACATGAGAGTATATACCCGAAGCAACAGGACAAAGTGATTAATATTTATAATCTACAAGGAATCCATTTAAATTTGTAATAAAACCCCAAGACCATAAAAGATAAACAGATAATTCATAGAAAATTATAGGCAATCTAAGCAAACACATGATGAAATGTAATCTTCATAGTAAACAAAGGAATGTAAATTACAGCCAATTGAATGCTGTTTTGTCTGTCAAATTAGGGGAAAAATACTTTTGCTGACTGCCACTGAAATCAAAATAAGGCTAGTAGATTCATTCCAGAATGATGACGTTGTATAAACAATATTTTTGGAAAGCAATTCAGCCAAACAGAAAAGAGCCATACACGTGCCTGTGTCCTTCGACAGTGATTCCACCATGAGGAATTATTCCTATGGAAATACAGCAGCAACCAAAAGCTATTTGCAGAATGCTCACTGCAGTGTTATCTAGAAGAGCCCAAAACCGAAAACATAAATGGCCAGCATTAAGGGAATGGCTTAATAAATTACACTACCTCTGCACAATGGAATATTACATGGTCATTAAAATGATAATTATGCAGAAACGTGAAAAATGTTTATGATCCATTGGTCATTGAAAACAAGCTGAATGCAAAATAGCAGGCTTGCACCTTAGCCAAAACTCCCCACATATATAGGCGTTAAGGACAGATAATATACACAACAATAATAGATAGATTGGGGTTTAAGAGGATTTTGTAGCTGATATAGAATAAAGATGTTTAAATACTTTTTAAATATGCCCTCTGCTCTGTTGCTCCATGTAGAGGGGAAGCGGTGTCAGATGAGCACAGAAACACTCCACCCAGAGCCCACACGGCCTGATACCAGCCTTTGCTGCCCAGGTCAGCTGAGTCATCTATGTCTGGCTTGTCTGAAAGCTTCCTGGTACGAAGCTGCCCTCTGCCCGGACCAGTCATGTAGTTCAGAAGCCCAACTACGACTTGGAGCAGCCGTCCTCTGGAACCAAAATCACAGCCCAGATGGATTTCTTGGGACCCTCATAACCCAGAACTTGGTTCGGTGGCATAGAGTGAGTGGATCCAATCTTCATGGGATGCTATCCTCCTCTGGTATCCATCTGGGGACAGAGTTTTGCATCTGTCCCTATGCCATCCTGGTGACCTTTATCCCGTTAACCAGAGCTCACTCCTTCAGGGGGTCCCAACAGAGCAGAATGAAAACAACACAGAGCATGCCACGTAAATAAACTACATTGTCTGACCTTCCCCGAAATCAGGAGTCAAATTCCCCAATAGGCCAGTTTCAACAGGCATGCTACAGAAACTGCCTCTGCCCCACGCTGACCAACTAATACATTATTTTTCTATTGTTTGGTCTTGGCTCTGCCTTGCAACTTTGAGGTGACCTATCCACTTTGCATTCTGATGCTGCCACTTTCAGTCCTCTTGGTCTGTGAAACCAATCTCTGCTAAGCTCACAGGAACCTTTACTTTGTACTCTAGAATGAAGCATTGTCTTATTCTAGAATTGGAAATAAAGCCAATTAAGTCCTTAAGTTGTGACCAGTGAGACAACTCAGTGGGTAAAAGCGCCTGCTCACAAAGCCAGCCACCTGGGTTTGATCCCCATAAGCCCATATATCAGAAGGAGAGAAAGATATCCTCTGACCTCCACCCCATGTGCCACAAATGTATGCATATCCCTCCTCCCTCTCTCAAATGAATAAATAAATAAGATATTTAAAAGAACCTTAGATTCAGCAGTTAGAATTTTTGTCCTCGGACCCTGCTGTATCCTAACTGTGAGTGCTTTAAATTCCCACCCCTCCCTTTTGTCCTCTACAGAGTGAGGCTAATATAAGCCTCTATCACATAGTGCTATGTGCAGATGAAGGGAGTTAGCAGCCGTCAACAAAGGGCATAGTGCTTGCCCTATAACAAACAGCCTGTGTCTGGCTCCCGCCGCCATGTCTTCCACTGGTCCAATCTGTCCCCTACACGTGGCTGACAAAGCAGAAGTTCAGACCCTCTGTGGGACAGAGCATCTCTGCATGATGTAATTCTCAACCTCCTTCTGGGAAGAAATTAGTGCTGATAAATGCGTAAGCAATTTTCTGATAAACTTTAATGAGATTAAGACCTCTTCTGGGAAGTCAGTTACCCACCCACTCGGCCGATGTCGGTGAGGAGCTAATGATCTTGGAACATGCAGTCTAACGGCGCTTACCTAATCACTCTCCTTCCTGCAGTTTTTCTATGGAGACCGTCTCTGACTCGATCTGCTTAAGCCTCTTTTCTTGTGACCTGCTTGAACTAAAACCTTGACACAGACTTACAAGCCAAATGTCTGAAGATATTCACAATCTGTATTACAACCCATGAAACAGAGCATGATTATTTTTGGTGTTTTTTTATTTGTTTTATTTTTCTCATTTTCATTCTAGAAGGACTTTGGCAGGTAGGGTCCATACTTCTTTCTACTCACATTTTTATCTAGCGCTTAATATTGTGACAGATACAAGAAAGGAGATCAATAGATGCTTGTTAAAAAAAAATGGTGAAGGAAAAAATACACTTTTTACAACAATTGAAAAGAGCACCTACTGCTAGCAGTGATCCTAGAGGCTGCAGTTTGGGTTCAACAGTGGAGTCAAAACTTGGTTTTACTGTGTGGCTTTTGGGGGCGCTAGTTCCTTTTCTGATCTTTCCTTTGCTTGCTCACTGCGGTTGGTTACTGGGAGTGGGATAGTTACATAGAGGATGGAACACACTTGCTAGGGGCATTAGCACCTAAAATACCTTGTTTCTACTGTTTGCCACTGAATCTTTTAGAGTCGCCTTCTCTCTAGGACTCAGAGTCCCCATTCGTTAAGTAGGAAAACAATATGTGTGAGAGATATCTTGGGACAAAATGGGAAAGTGTTTTGGAATAATAAAAAAGAATGAAGGTCAGAGCGGATTTGGCTTGGAGCAAGAGGGAGAGACCTCCTCATCCCCCGCCCACCTGGAACAATGAAAATAGTGGAAACAACACCAGTCACAGTTTCCAAGACACCAGGCATGAGACCCCAAAGGACAATGATGCTTGAGAGTGAGAAACAAATAAAGGGGTCCTGTGGATGTCTCCATGACCGCCTCTGAGGAGTATCCAGGCCACGGGGCAGGAGGGAAGAACTGAGCCCCAACTCTAGGAAGCAGAGCTAAGTCCAGAGAGTTGACAAAATGGCTCAGTGGGCAAAGGGTCTTGTGGCACAAGTTTTGTAGCCTTAGAGAGATCCTGGAACCCACATGGTAGCAGAAGAGAATCAACTCCCCAGAGTTGTCTTATGACCTCCACACATGGATCATGGTTCAGGTAAACACACACACACACACACACACACACACACACACACACACACACACAAAACAAATAATAAATACACTAATTAAATTAAATCTTTAAAGTTCATAAAACACAGAGAGAGAGAGAGAGAGAGAGAGAGAGAGAGAGAGAGAACCTGCCCGAGATCTGCAGAAGGTTCTTAAGTATTCATTAGCAAATTCAAGCAAGCACACATGTTGAGATAATTCCCATGGCCAAGGAAAGAGCCACCCAGAAAGAATCAGAAGAAACAGTACCAGACAGACAAAACATGAATAGTGCTGTCCCACCGGCCAGATGGAGCACCCGCTATCTCAGAGGGTTCTGCCGTCACCACTGCAGGGGCACTTACTAATCCTAGACCGCATGTGGCCCTTGATGTGTCTAGCAAATCTTTTTTCTTAATTGTTTATTCAATTGTATGTGTGTGCGTGTGGGCGCGTGTGTATGTGTGTGTGTGTATGTGTGTAGAACCACCATGGACCGCCTCCACCTCCTCCTTGTTTACTCTGCCCCAGGATTCACAGGCTCCGCCCTACCAGGACCAGAAGCGCAGGCCGCCCCTGCTTTGGCCCGGCATCTATAAGTGGGGTCTAGGATCCGAACTCAGGACCTTCCGCTTGCAAGGCAGAGGCTTAACCCCTGAGCCACCTCTCCAGCCCCTCTAGCAAATCTTAAAAACAAGATCCAGCAGGACTGAACTCTTCCCAATAACTTAACTGACTCCTAGAATAAAGCTCAAGAATATTGGAAGGTATTAAAAAATGTTCAGCACTTACAATAAATCCCACAGCGCTTGATGGTCAATCAAAAAAAATACCAGATAAGGAATAAGGCCAGACATCTGACCTAAAATGAGGAAAAACAAAGTAAAACGGACCCAGAGTTAATACAGTTACAAGTGGCAGAGGAGGATACTGAACAATAACAACCACATTATGTTTAGCAAGGCAAAGTATAGCAAGATATGAAAAGTCAAAACCAAAATCTAGAGACAGAATGCTCCATGTCCAAACTGAAAATCCTAGATAGGATCCAACAGCTGATTAGACCTCTACCTTCCTTAATATAACAGGGAACTCAAGTGCATGGATGCACAGTAACAGAAGTTAACCAGAAATGAACGTACTCAGGGAAAATCAGAATGAAGGAAAATACAGAGTAGCAGTCATGTGGGGCAACTTCCTGTCTTGTGATGTATGTTTCTCCCAGGAGAGTGAGAGAAGAGGATAGAAAAAATATTTGAAAAAAATAGCCAGGAAATTACTAAACTTGATTTTAAAATCTCCCAAATCTATAAACTTATAGATCGAAGAAATCCAACAATCCTGAAATACAAGAAATATGAAGAAAAGTATACAAAGATGCATGATAATCTAATTGCTCAAAATCAATAAAGACAAAAATCTTAAAAGCAGTAAAGAAAAAAGCTATTACTTTTAGAACAATGCAATAAAGTTTACTTAGAGCAGATTTCTCATAAGAATGTTGGCAGAAAATAAGCAATATTTTTACAAAGAAATTGTCAACCTAAAATTTTCTACACAGTGTAAACATCTTTTAAAAGCAAAGAAAAAACAGTAACTTTTTCACTCATCTAAAAGCTGAGAACCATCATAATCAACAGACCTACACTATATATGCTAGAGTGAGTTCTTCAAACAGTGAAAATAATACTGAACAGATATTAAAGCACTAGAAGTTATAAAAATTACATCTACATTTGTGCTATTTAGTTACAGGCATCAACTTGACAATCAAAGGCCGAGCCTTTAAGCACACCTATGAAGAATTATTTAATTAAGGCAATCTCTGAGCAGGCCTGTGGAAGATTATATATTTTGATGTGGGGAAAACTTAGCTCGTGGTGAACTGGACCTCTCCCTCAGCAGGTGGATAATATGGTGTTGCAACTACTTCTCTGTGGCTGTGAGATGCCACTCAAACACCAAGCTTAAGGGAGAAAGGATATGTTGGTTTATGGTTCCAGAGGGGAGGTACAGTCCATCATGATGGAAAAGGTATGGCTGCCTGGCGGAAAGGGGAGACTTAGGTCACTGCAGCACTACAGAGGCAGAGGGGGCTAGATGCAGCCTGCCAGAGCTCACTGTTAGAGGAAGCAGGGCGGGGCTGACCAGCCTCAAGGCCCACTCCCTGTAACATGCCTCCCTCCAGCAAGGCTCTACCCCCTAAAGTTGCCACCTAAACTTCCCAAACATCAACTAAGGATTCAAACACATAAACCTGTGGGAGACAATTCACACTTCAAACCATGGAGAGAGGTGGTCCAGGATTTTGGTATACTTTGGCATAACACAGACTAACAGTGAAAAAAGTATGCTGCTTTCTCAGAAGCTCCTGTGGAAGTGTATGATCAGCTTCCTCAGCTCCTGTGTATGATGGGATGATGATTCTGAAATTGTAAGCCAGAAAAAAACCTCTTGATCCCCTAATTTGTTTGGATCCTGTGGTATATCAGCAAATGTGAAGAGTAGATGCAACAATTTTTAAAAATATAATTAAAACTTTGTACAAAAATAGTAACAATATATCATGGGGTGTTACATGACTACATTAGCATAAGGGTTAGAAAGGGAGACAAGGAAATGTATTATAAGGTCTATACACAGCACATGAAGCAGCAAGTATTATTTGAAAGTACATTGCAATCTAAAGACATTTCTTTCACAAACTGAAAGCAAGTATTAAGTAGCAGAAAGAGCTAATTAACAAATTAACAAGTAGATATAAAGAAGTCATGATAAGTAACCCAGAGAAGAGTCAAAAAGAGAAAAAAAATATAAGGGAAAAAAGAGGTCAATGGATAACAAGCTAAACTAAAGCATCAGCAATTCCATTAAGTGTAAATGGTCTAAACACTATAACTAAAAGGTATTGGATGTCAGATTGCATAAAAGGCTCAACTACTGTTTATTTTGACTGTACAGACCCATTTTTAATTAAAGAAATAAACAGATGCTCAAAGAAACATACCATCCTAAAAAATAAAAGCATCTAAGTCTACACACCTCACCTTGATTTTTGACAAGATAAATTTCAGAACAAAAATGTTACCAGGAAACAAAAGATCAACTATTCATAAGATACATCAACCTTCCAAAATGACTGGGATGCCAAATAGGACTTTGAAAACACTGAATCAAAAATGAAAGGGAAAAAAAGAAATTCAATAACCATGAATCTATAAAGGTAAATAAATTGGTAGTTTTCTCACCAAAAATTCTAGGAGCATATGTCTTACTAATAAGTTCTATCATTTGAAAAAATGAATGCTGGCAACTGGACCACTCTTTCAGAGCAGTGACTTCAACATTAATCTGTAAGAATAGCATATGTGACCCAGTGTTGTTTACCTCAGGATCCTGCAGTTGGTTAAGCACTTAAAACTCGATGAGCCAGCATGTTCATAACCAGTGTGAGTCAATTTCCATTTCTGTAACAGATCCCAAGACAAGCAACTCTCACAGAGTTAAAACTGGTTCTGGCTGACAACATTGGAGGTTTCGGCACATCATTATTTGGCCCCGTTGCCTTGGCATGCAGTAAGGCAGCACATTACGAGCCCATGAAAGAAAATCTGCTCATCTCAAGGCCACAGAGCAAAAAGAGAGCAAGGTAGACAGTGAGCTCTGAAATTCCCATCAAGGCTACATCCCAATGATGTAAAAGTCTCCCACTTGGCCACAGCCCCCAGAAGCCACCACCTCCTGGAGACCAAGCCTTCAGCTCATGGGCTTTTAAGGGACACTTACTACCCCACCTTTACCATACACATACTAAAATCTGAATAGATGCAGAAAAAATATTTGAAAAAAAATTTATTCATTCCTGATAAAGGAAAAAAAATGAAGAAACAGAAAAAACAGAACTCACTCAACCCACTAAAAAGCATCTAGAACCCAACCTCTACATCCTGGTTAACAAGCCTACACCTAATGGGCAGCATACTTCACGTAACTGAATAAATGTTTCCCATCTAAGATCAGACTCAAAGCCAAGGGTAGCCACAGCTGCCACTACTGTTCAACATTGTCCTGAAGGTTCCAGCAAGTACAGTAAGAAAGAAGATGAAAATCATCCAGATTGGGATAGAAGAGGTATGACTGACTTTCTTCATAATAATATGATTGTCTGCTTAGAAAATTCAATGTCATATATTTGGCAATGGCAACATCAAAAAGCTCCCAGAACTAGTAACAATTGTAAGTTTGAAGGTTCAATCAATACACAAGCCTAAGTTTTCTATACTAACAGCAAACCATTGGAAATTGAAATTAAAAACAATAACATTTTATAAAAGCATCAGAATACGAGATGTTTAGTAATAAATATGATAATAGATGTGTAAACTACATTTTGAGAACTATGAAGCACTGCTTATGGAAAGTATAAATCTAAATAAATAGATGCACTAAGTTTCTGGGAGAACAAGAGTGATTAATACCAACTCAGTCCCCACATCGATCTATTAATTTAACTCAATTCCAACCAAAATTCCCAGTAAGCAGTGGCTGCTTGTTCTTCTTTTCCAGAAAGTCAATTTTGAAGTTCACATGAGGAAGTTAGAGAGAGAAACAACTTTGAAAAAGAACACCTCTGGAGAACTGGCGGGGCTCAAGTTCAAGGCATTCAGAACTACCATGTGCAACACAGTCTAGTATTGGCCCAAAGACAGAAAACCCAGTCAGTGGAGAAAACAAGTATCTAAAAATAAAAGCACTCACATATGAATGACGGACACATATTTTTTAAGTATGCATGACCTACACAGGAGAACATAGGGAGAGGAAGAAAAGAGAAAACAGAAACTGTTCTGAGAAACTCCTACCACAGCCACAAGCAATGAAATAAAATTCTCTGTGCCAGGTCTGTGATTCCTCCCGATGAGCTGTTCGTCAGACAGGTTCCCAAAGCAATATAGGCATTTGCCATTGGTCTTGCTAACCCTCCAGAACCTTAGTGAAACCCTATTGCTAAAGACACCATACATGTGGATCATAGGATGTGAAGAAAACAAGCTAGATATGGAAGCTTTCTCCTTGCTGGTTAGCCTTCATAATGCCAGAAGGTATGATATAGGCTGCCAAGAGAGAAAAGAAATTAACTTACCTACCTGTGAATGGGGCAAGCTAAAGTAGCAATCAACCACTCTGGCAAGAGGTGATCATTGGTACAATAGTGGCACATACGGTACAGGGGTAACCAAATGCTTTCTGTTTAGATTGAAAGCCTGCTTTTTGACTCAGAACACATGCTTGGTACTGTAAACCAGGCAAGGACCTGTGGAAGGAAAGATTATAGTTCCCTGGTGGGAACAACCTGACACACTTCTGTTTAAACATTTAAAAATAGTACCCATAAAGATCTTATCTTAGAGATCTTAGAGAAGATCTCAGTACTTGACCAAGAAGTAGCCTCGTTCAATGGCAGGTGTTGATGCCCAGAAACATAACTGGCCAAAGTGTGGAGAATAAATGATGGTGGAGTGCTTAGTTCTAAACTAGACATCAAAATCACTGTCCATCCCAAGACTCAGGGGACCTTATAGAAGAGGGGGTGGTAGAAGGCAAGAGCCAATGGGTGGGGAGAGGTGCTCTGATCAGGACAGGACTGCCACACCCAAGTACTCCTATCTGTTCTATCAACATTTCACCATGAACAAAGGAAAATCTCAAGAGACACTAGCCAACTGAGATACTATTTAAAGCTAATGCCAGAAAGGAGAAGGGGAGCTTCTTTCTTCAATGATTTACCCACTATTAAATCATCCACATTCCAGCAAATACTCAGGCACTTACCAGTATAGGTTTCCTACGTGAAACCCAGTGGGCCATACATGCAAAGAGATATGAAAGTAACAGGGAGACTGACTGGAAAGGAGAAAATATGACGTGGGACAGGAAGGGGGATGGGATTGGTTAATAAGGGGTAAAAACACATAGATTCATTATATTATGTATGAAAGTGTCAAAGAATTCAAAATAATTTAAAAAATACAAAGATAATTCAGTGGAAAAGGTACAATCTTTTCAGCAAGTTATGCTAGAGTAATTACATATTTATATGCAAAAGAAATAAGTTTTGATATATACCTGTATCATATACAAAAATAGCTCAAAATAGAGCACTGTCCTAAATATAAAACTGCAAACTATAAAACACCTAATCAAAATCATAATGGATATCTTAGATCTGACACCAACAGCATCATGAATAAAAGGAAAAAAGAAAAACTGGATTTTATCCAAATTTAGTCAAGATTGGACATGTTCAGAGAAGTCTGGCTATAGACAGGACTTTTTGAAAATTTCTCGTTCTTGCAACACATTGAGAGAATGAAAAGTAACTTGTAGAATGGGAAACCGCTTTGCTACTTCTTTCTGACAGACAACTTATTTATAGAATATATGTTTCCCAATACTCAGTATTAAGAAATCAAGCAGTCAAGTAGACACTTTCAAATAGCTAAAAGGTTTCAATACTTTACACATACAAATGCATATTGTACATATTATATATGTATATACACATATATTTCAATACTTTACACATACAAATGCATATTGTACATATTATATATGTATATACACATATATTGTATATATTCAATGTATATGGTCAGGTACATGTTCTGTCAACATCATTAGTTTCGATGATGCAAATTATGACGGCCCTTGGAAGGCCGAGGCAGGAAGATGGCAGGTTCAGGGACCACCTAGGCTATGAAGAGATATCCCATATCAAACAATCAAAGCAATGCCAATCAGAAGAGCCCCACAATGAATAGTGCTGTGCAGCAACAAGAATATCTAGAAACAAACAAACTGACCAGCAAATGCTGGGGAGGATGTGTAACGACTAGACTCTCATCCTGTCTGGGAGTGGCATTGGTAAAAGCCCTCTTGGGACACAGCATGACAGTTTCTTAGTAAGTTAAACATATACAGACCACATAATCCAGTCATTCTATTCCTGGGTGTTTATCTAAAAGAAATAAAAACATTTGTCCCCACAAAGATCACATATAGCAACTGTGGTTGTAATAGTGAAGAACTAGACCCAGACTAAATGTCCATCAATGGGCAAAGGCTAAACAAGTATACGTCCATACCATAGACTACCACTCAGCAATCAGAATGAGTAGACTATTGATATGTGTACCACAGGATGGATTTCACAGTAATTATATTGAGGAAGGGAAAACCCACATGAAAGAGCACATATTGTGTGATTCTATTTACATGCAATTCTAGAACATGCAAATAACCTGTAGATACAGAAAGCAGTTCTGCCACAGAGCACCCATCTTCTGCCCTGGGGATGGGAAGAATGGAAAGGTGTGACCACATGGGGTGAAGCCAAAAAAAAGAAAAACTTGAGGATAAGTTCATTTTTAATTACGGTGATGATATTATTGGGCATATGTAAGTCAAACTTAGTCAAATATCCACTTAATTCATGTATAATATATTATACCTCAGCTGTCCCTGCATAAAGCTGTTCGAAGCAATGAGCACTGAATTGTAGACTGGCTGTCATAGCTGGGCACAGGTGTCAACTTGACAGTTGAAGGTTTACGCTCTGGGCACATTTGTAGAGAATTAGTGGTTGAGTTAAGCCCAGAGCAAACCTGCAGGAGATTGTCTAGCTCATGGGGAAGGCCCAGCCCATGGTGGGTGGGACCAGGCCCTGAACAGGTGAATAAAATACTGAGAGCTGGTTGAGGAAGTTGGCATCCTTCTGTACACTTGGCCAGACATGCTGGCCTGGCAAGTAAGGATCATCCCTCTCTTAGCTAATGATGGTATGGCCAGTTCCCTCAGCCTGGTGTTGGTGTGTGCCCTTCTGTCAAGCTGGACTGAGAACTGTAACCAGACTGTCATAAGGAAATAAGCCTTTGTTCCCTTAAGCTATTTGATGGTCATTTATCAGCAACTATGCAGGCGAACTGCAACACTGGGGTGTCTTAGAGAAGAAAAGTCAAGACAGAGAACAAGAGTCCCTTGCAGGGACCAGGCTGGGCATCGCTCTCAACAGGTAGATGTCTGTTCACCCTACCTGCCATCTCTGCACCTCATGTCTGGATCGTAGAACTGCAATGATTTGATGAGTCAGTCGAATCACAACATGACCACCAGAGAAGGCCGCCTGAGCTGTCTGTAAGGGTGTTGTGTCTCGCCACCACCAGATTACCTGTTCTTTTTTTGTTAGCAGGCAGCTACCAGGCCCAATCTAGCCCGGCAAGTTGGCCCCAGCCAACTGAAACCATTGTCTTGGAAAAGACAAAATTTTCATAGAAGGTGGCAGCATGGCCCCACATGGGCTCTAATGTGCAAATTTGTATGGGCAAGGGCAAAGTGAAGGGCAGCAAGGAAAACACTGAATTAAAAGCCACTTAAATTAAGAATTCAGCAGCATCCACTTAACTAATAAATAGGATTCCTTTTTGCCATTGATCGACTCTAGATGGTAATGAAGAGTTCCGGGGCGACGGTGGAATGTCTTAATTCATGGCATAAACGACACCCACCCTGGGCTCCTAAGATTGAATGTATTGTAGAAGGGAGGAGGAAAAGCCCATAGGAATTAATTCTTGGAACTTCCCTGCAGGGGTCAGCATTATTATATCCTGCTTCTAGGTGGATTTAATATCTTGAGTGCTGGGCAGAGCACTGTGTGCCCAGGGGGTCTCCATAATCATTATTAAGTAATGATGGGGTAGATAGACTAGAGCTGGCACTCACTTCACGTTAGCCGTCTTCTTTACCCAAGTGAAGAGACAGAACAAATGTACTATTATGATTACCATGGTGATGACTAGTGCCAGTGTATAACAATGACCTACTATCGCCAGAATTATGGGATACAAGGCTGCAAAGAGAGTTGGTTTCTCTTAAGACAATGTGTTACGAAAGAAGTAGTTGGCTGGAGAAATGTTCTAGACTCCCACTCTAGACTTCCACCCAACCTGGGCCATTCCTATGTCACAGGGGCCTTTGTGTCAGGAAATCCTCATCCACATCTATTTCCTACACCACATTAGAGAGTGTGGTGTGGCCACAGCCCTCCTTGCACAGAGGAGACAAGCTCCAACTGAGCTCTGCGAGTGGCAGCAGAGCGGAAAGGTCATAGGACAGGGCAGAGGGGACACTAGTGGCTTCCCTGCCTCTAGGACACTTGGCGTATCTGGGCACAGGCTGGGCTTCTTATCCCTGGAAAGTCACAGGAACATTGAACAAACCTGAAAGTAAATCCAAGATAATCCACACTCCCATTTTAGAACAGCTCTGTCTTCAGTCAAGGAAACTGAGGCATAGGAGAAGAAAATGAGCTGCTCAAGACTGCGCAGTAAGAAGATGGCAGAGCTCAGGCCGTAGGGTTCATGGTCCATTCTAGAACATTGCACTTCTAGTCTGCAGGGAGTTCAGAGAGGATTAAGGATTGGAAGTGACCTTCAGCTGCCCATGTGATATGTTCTGAACACTAACCTTGCCCCTACCCTATGGTCAGGCTCTGTTGAGACTGTAAGGAAATCTATGACTGTCTACTTGACAAGTACACGGCTTGCTCTCACTGATGAGCTGAGATTTACCCAGAAGAAACCAGGCAAGACATAAAGTCATGTAAAAACACTCAGAAAAAGTACTATTGGACTAGACTAATCTCAAATAGCATCTCAAAAATCACCAGTAGGTACAAAAATATGACCAAGGTTTTCTTTCCCATCAGACATAATCTAGTACACTGGAGACCCATTAACACATCATAGGCTCATTACCCACAGAAGACTTCATGCCCTTCTCACTCCATGCTTCTGTTTCTGGGGATCTGAGGCAGGATCAGAGGAAGCCAAGCCCTCAAACACATCCTGGATCCTTCATAAAGCCCAACAGTGTCTCTACAGCCAGTATCTCCTGACATAGGCCCTTTAGGCCAAGGGTCTCCACTGGTGCCTGCTTGTTCCAGCTTGGGAGTCATCTACCTGGTATCCACTGCTATTGGCTCCACTCCTGGAAAACTATTCATTATAAGCTTCATCTGGCTTGGCCCTGCTCCCTGGGCCACTCTTACAGTCCTAGCTCCTGTGCTGATTCAAGTCCTCGCCATCCCAGAAAACATGGTAAGAGTTCCTGCTCCTAGATCCTGGAGGATTCTTTCTCCACCTAGCAGACCCATTCTCCATCTGGCTGTCTTCCACTCCCTGGCCTGCCATGGCCAACGTATGTTTCTTCTATCGTATGGACCCCCAAACCTTGCCAGGAGCCCCTCTCTCCTGGCACCCACACAGGCAACCTCTATCATCAAAGAGATGCCCATGCACCATCCTCATGTCCACAGCATCTTGGGAGCAGCACCACCCCCTGTTCAGTCACATCCTCGGCTCCCACATGTACAGAGAAGAGGATTTAAGGAAACGGAACCAACCCAGAGGTTGCCTGGTAAAGGAACTGAGGACCTTCAAAATGGAACTCGTGAATGGAGCTCTCTGCATCCTCAGAGAGGTCTTCCTTGCCTCCCTGTTCCGAAGCAGAGTCCTGCGGGGCTGGGCAGCATGTCCATGGGGATAGCCACTAGGTTCTAACTGCTGGGAGAACAGCCGCATTCATGACAGCTCCTTGGTGACGTTAAGACTGCTTAAAAAACTCAGCTAGAAGAGTCAAAAACATAATCCAGCAAAGCACACGGGGAATTACAATCTACCAACGTACAGATTTGTAATCAAAGGTATGCAAAGTCAACTCTTTATGCCCCCCAAATGTAAATTAAAGCAATTATGTATCTTTTATGCTTATAATGTAGCAGCAATAAATGGAATTTACCAATTAAATGCTGCTAGGATTATGAAGACATGGAAACATTCGTAAAGGACAAGAGGCATTAAAATCTGGTCTGAAAAGTAAAGAAGAGATTGAGCAGACACATCAAGACTCACTTGGGTATTTGTGCCCTCTAACAGGAACCCCACTGCTGGGATTTCGACCCAAAGATGCAAATAGCAATGTGTGGCTCTACTTTGCTGAGTCAGCACTGCCAAGGCCCCGTGATTGCTGACACCTGTGCGGGGGGGTGACATCTCTACAGTCAATTAATGAGCCAATCTTCATAAGATATAACGTTAGCTAGCCCGAGAAACATCAGTCACAGTCAGAAGCTGAACTAGATCACAGGGAGGAGACCAAAGACCGAGCTGCTCGTTGTTTAAAATGAGCTCAGAATCAAATCGCCTTCATGAGCAAAGCTGGGAAGCAGAGAAACAAAGAAAGGCACACTGCTGCATGTCCCCTCACACAGCCGGATGGCTCTGTGTTGCAGCACATCCTCATGGACCACCAGGCTTGCCCCCTCCAGTTCTGCCAAGCCAAAGTCTTTGGGGGGGTCTCCTCTAAGTAGCTGGAGTCCAGGGATCATGTGCCATTCTGGGTCACAGAGATAGATCTAACTTGTCCACACACTGGGAAAAACCGGGCTTCAAAAGGCCAGTTGCAGGGGTTAGGATTAGGGGAGTGGAAAAGGCTACTACTAAGTCACCATGGCAACAGCCGCCCTAGCATCATCCTCCCCCTAACCTGGCCAGCCCCCCACCAACTGGTCTGCTCACACGGGGACTGTGACTAACTGCCTCTTCAAGTGGCAGCCATACCCCCCCACACACACACCAGCTTTGCCTGCTAGTGCGCCAAAAGGTCAGTCTATAATCCTTCACCTTCACAGGGGCTTCGCAACGTGCTCTCTGCACTCCATTATCTCCCTTTCACTGCCAGGGAGGAGACGGCTGGCGCTGCAGTGAGAAAGAGGCAGACAGGGTGTTTAGCCCCTTGGGGAGCATCTCCCCTTCTGAGTGAGAGAAAAATTGGAGGAGATAAAAGTGTGAGTGAGCTGTGCTTTGGTCCTGGTGGTACCAAACACAGCTGTGTGTCCCATGCCTCACACTTAACCTCTCTGGACAACAGAGAGATGGGATGGGCAAGAGCCAGAGCTCCTGGCCTCTTGGATTAAGTTGACTACAGTACAAATTAAAATGGTGCTTATGACATGCACTTGTCAGGGTTGGCAAGCTGCATTAAACACTACTGCTTGGTGTCACTGTAAACACCTACTATCAGGAGGATTTCCTAAAAGAACATTATCAGCTCTTCACTAGTGAAAAGGACATGACCATGACCTAAAGGTCGATTCTTAGGTGACTGTCATCAGTGCTGAGACACCTTCATTTCTCTGGCTTCCTTCCAGCCTGGAGAAGCCTGATGTGAACTCAGCACAACTGAACATTGATGTTATAGTTCTAGAAATGTTCTTGAGCTTGCATGAGTGGTTCAATGCAGAATTTTCTAGAAATAATCTTGAAAATTCAGGGCCACTACTGCCTGTTTTTTTTTTTTCCTGACATGTCTTTTCAAAGTTAGAGCAGCTGTCCCCTGGACTGCCTGAAGACCTTGATTTCCCCTTTTGTTCCCCCACTTTCCCAGCTCCTCCTTTCTACACAGCATGTTCCTCACCAGAATTCTGGACGACTGCGGCCTGCAGGATAGCCGCCACCAAGTGGGAAGGATTGGAAGGGGAGTGACAGCTGAAAAGCACCTCTTCTGACAGAGTCACTTTCTTTGGGCTCTGGTTAGGCACAGGAGACACTGTCCCTTGATCTTGAATGTATAGCAGCTGCCTGCTGCCGCCACTGCTGCTAGCACTAATCTGCAGAAGCAATAAGCAGGTTTGGTAACTACTGCTTCTGTTTGCCCTTCCCAAACCAATGCATCCTCCAGGGAGCACCCTGCCTGTGACAGGACAACAGGATCCAGAGATGACTTAATAGGCTTGATGGTGGGGGTGGTGCCCATGACATCTTATAAATGTGGTACAAGCTTGGCAGTTCCAGAGGCTCCAGCCTGTCTCTGCAGGATGCTCCTAATCCCACCCAGACTCAGAAGGTCTAATTTACAACTGTCTTTACATTCTGAGCTCCTGAAAGATATCCTAGGGTGAGTCCTACTTCTTTCCCCTTCTTTTTTGGACCTTGCTGAGTTAGCCCAGGCTTCGAGAACAGCAAGTGGAAAGGCACATCTTCGTTCACACATCCTCAGTCCCTCTGCCCATCCATAATCTGCAACCCATAGGATGTCCAAGAAAAAAAATTACTCATGATATTTGTTAAATCAGTAAGTCATAAGGCACACTTAATTCAGGAGGACCACCATGAGGATTTGCAATAAAGGAGAAAAAAGTGGCTTAATTGTGAAGGCAAGAAGAAAAGGCAGGAAATCCCAGCCAAAGAGCAGAATGGGTCTTGAAGCAGTGAGTTTAAAGTTACCAAGAGAAAATCTTGCCAGTAAAGGGGCTAACCCAATCTAGAGGAACCCTTGAAGGTAAGCTAGAATGACTGCTATCAGCTAGAACCTGATTATACGAATATGATCAGAATCAAGAGTGGGGATTCTGAGACACTGACTCAACAAATTAGGCTTTTAAAGGGAATGCTCAAAGACAGCTAGCTGGACTCAGAGGAGTCCAACTAAAGTTAAGGAAAGAGGGGAAAAACAGAGAGACGCCGTCCTGGCCAGAGAGCTCCGGAGTCCACAATTTCATTTGAGTCTCATGCTAATCTGAAGTCACCTTTCTCAGCAACTCAGCCTACCTGATTGAAACTTGGCCAGCAAATTTATGGTCAGTCTCTCTGCCAATTCCATCTCAGTTACAGCCCCTGTGCTGAGGGGAATAAAGAGATCTGAGCCATGTTCTAGCCTAGCCACAAATACGGACAGCTCTTCCTATGGTCATGTCACTTACATCACCAAGTCTGTTTTAATCTGTTGAAAGGGTATCTTGACCACTATCTGCCTTGAGAAGTACCACGAATTATATGTGCTTTGAACATGTAAATATGCAACCTGGTACAGAGCAGCCAACAAAGAAGCAAGTTGCCAAAGATTCTTGCTATGAACGAACTTTGGCCAGAGTCCCTGAGCCATTATTTTTCTACCAGGCTACCATGGTGCCCATCTTGGCTAATGCAACAAGCCCACTTTTATCAAGAATACCCCTCATCCTTAATATTGGGTCATTCCGTCTTGCTTTCAGCAGCAATCATGTTAAGTAGGTAGGTTTAGTAAGAAGCCCCACCTTTGATGTGCCCTCTAAGTTACATTCCATCTACCGCCCTCCTCCCCAGTCTGATGCCCAACTTTGCTACTTGGTTGTAAATTTCCATTTGTTCCTGTGCTTGGGACTGAGCTTGTTCTATCTGGGCGTCTCTTCTTTTACTATAACAGCTTTTGCTTAAAGGCTAGCTTTGCCCCTAGGCATGTGGTTCTGCTTCCAACTGACAAATAGTCAGTGTGTTGCAGGCACTGAAAGGCTGGAGTATCGAAGTTTGAGTTCAACCTTGACTTGCTGCAGCCCAGAGCTGGCTCTAGGGAGGGGCAATAACTGAATGCTTTCTTTCTGGTCTCATTTAAAATACAACCGGCAATGGACGAACAATGCATCGTTCTGCAGTGCACTTGTCAGGGAGATATCTCTTGAATTCAACCGTGCCAACATCAGACACATCCTCAGGAGCACTTACAAAATAATTGGCCTGTCCTCACTGAAGCATCCCAGCCACACCAGCCAGAGACATTGGCTCCATATGAAAGGTGACTAAAACACAACACCCCCATGCAATATGACATTCTGAATTGGGCCTTTTTACTAAAAGGTCATTATGGAGACACAAGGCCAAACTCGATTGGGTTTGACCATGTGAGATTGCAGTTCTGTAGGGGAATTCCACATCTATAGGAAACTGCACAGGTCAGGTTGGCAACTTTCTCTCAAATGGCTCAAAGGTAGGAGAAAGTTCACTGCACTGTATTTATATTTATTAGTACCTTTTCAGTAAGATTGCGTGGAGTAAGGGCTCATCACCTGACCTTGGGTGTCAATATGACAGCCTATCCCAGAGAGATGAAGGAACATCAGATTCTCATTCACACTCAGACTCACTCAGTTTCTTTCCCAAAGCATTTCAGAGCATCTCATTTTGTGGCTTTCAGGTCTAAAGACACAGACTGAAAGTCTGTTGAAATCATAACCATCGTGGTGGTGTAGGAGGTGGGTGCAGCCAAGGGGAGATGATTTGGACACAAGGGTGGAGCACTTATGAGTAGAACTGGTGCCCCTGTAATAGATCTTCCCTCCATGCCTCTCCCTCAGGACAGCTCTCTGTAAACCAGGATGAGAATCATTATTTTTGTGATGGCTTTTGTATTTATTTTTCTGGTTTAAAAGTAAGACATGAAGCGCATTAGATGTGGTGAGAAGGTTTTGAGCCCTGGCTCTGTCACATGCCACCTGCAGGATCTAGACCAGCCACTTCTCCCAACTGCCAATTCCTCCTCTGGGCTGGAAACCCTGTGGAACTCAGTCTACAGAAGCCAGCAGTGCAGATCAAGTACCCAAGGAAGCACTTGGTAAAACTGGAACGTGCCCACGAATGGAAGGGGATAGAATCATCACCTTCAGCTGAGATGGCACCAAAGTCTGAGCCCTTGCCCCTCTCCAGATCCCTAATCATGCACACACGATGCACACACGAGACACAGGGACACTGGCAGCCCTGTCTTGACGGGGACACACACATCTTTTCAACCCTGGACAGACACAGCCTCGCTAGGGTCCCTCTAGAACCTGGCATCGACGATAGCCTATTGGATAAGGACTTCCTCCAACTTAGATCCATCCTCTGGGAAGTGCTCACAGAAGGATTGGATGCAGCTAGTAGTTGAGGCCTCAGACACCAAGTCTACTACGCCCTTGACCTTAGCCCTCCCAACTTATAGGACTATGACAAATATCTGTTGCTTTCAGTGGCATTTGGCTGATAGTGGTATTATGTGATAGCATCTTCAATGGGCTAAAACATGGGTCTTTTAGGTTTGTAGCTTATACACGTCTCTGTCACAGGTGTGAAATGCAAACGCTTTCCATAGGCCTGCACTGGAGATGTGGCAGCAGTTCTAGCACCTGGGAGCTATGCTTCACAAAGATTATTCCCCGCAGTGGCAGACAAGAACAAGTTTGAGATGAAATATTTGGGGAAACTAAATCATTCATTTGTTTCAGCACTGAGTGTTAAAGTCTAATAGGACACTTTTTACAACTACAAGTACTTTTCCATGCTGCTCATTCACAGATATGTTCACTATGTAGATACAGACCTGGAAGGCAGTTAAAGAAAAATTTTCTACCTTTTACTGAAATTGTCAAGACAGATTTTTTTTTAATCCAAGTCAAGGCAGTAAGGAAAAGTTTTCTTTGTAGAACTGAATTCAGCTCTATATACAGTATAGACAGCTTACATTCAGGAAGCATAGGGAGGGGGCTGGGGCTGGAAATAAATAAAATATCAAGGAAACAGAGGTTTGCTAAACTGGATTAACAGGATTCTTGCCAGATGCAGGGCATGGGTCGAGATATTACCATAGTGGGGGATTTTCAGTTCTCCAGTTTAGCAGGATTCTATGCACAAACTGGGCTCAGCCCATTAGTTTAAAACCTCATTTAGAGGAGTGCTCAGAAGACACTATCTACAGTTTGATCATGGGGGGATAAGACAAATATTGTGATAATACAGATATAATAATCATCAATGCAAAAGCAACCCTCGCCTCAAAAGAAAGAGTCTATTCTGGAATCAGATATGAGTGATTGTGATTTGGGAACACAAGCTACCCCCCAAAAACTGTGTTTCAACAAGATAACAATTTCATGAAGTTTTTATAGTTACAGAATAAAAGAAAGTAAAAAAAAACAAGGCAAGTTTCAAATATATTGATGGAAATACCAGATAGGCAGTTTACAGCAAAACAGGGAGATCTCTAATACAGTTTTCAGATGCTATCTCCTGACAAAGTTAGGGTTCTGTTAAAGTAATACATCCCCCAAAGGTTGCACGTGATAAACACAAGGACAAGTGGGCAATGGATCCCTATCAAAGGGGCAAGAGATAGTCCAAAGTAATTTGGTCTAACTTTTTACAATCAAAGGAACTGGAGAGATGGCAAAAGGATTAAGCCTCTGCTTCACAAACGGAAGGACCTGAGTTCAGATCCTAGATCCCATATAAGGACTTCCTATGGGCACACACAGTGACTTCTGATACACACAGACACACACTCAAGAAGTTAAAATAAAATACAATCGCAGACATGCTAACCAGTCAGCCAGCTTTACCACAGGTGTGACTTTTCTTTTGGAAGCTTAAGTTAACATTTATAGCCACACATATATTACTCTGTGGCTATCTATCTCTACACACATACTTTCCTAGTCTGCTGGGTTGCTTTGATGAAACACCTTATACCAGCTAGTTTAAAGAACAGCTCACGGTTCTGGAGGCCGGAAGGTCCAAGATGAAGGACAGAGATCAGTGCTCACTCTGCATCAGAAACAGTGCCTTTTGGGTGCGTCACCAGATGCAGATGGTAGAAGAACAAATGGGCTTTCTCAGGCCTTTTTATTTATTTTACATGTGAAAGTATGTATGTGTGTGTGCATATATGTGTAAGTGCATATGGGTATGGAAGATGCACTGAGCGTGTCTATGGAGGCCCTTGTTCTACCTTCTCATTGCTTTGCGTGGGATATGGGATCCAAACTCAGGTCCTCTTGCTTTCAAGGCAAGGGTTTAATCCCTGAGCCATCACTCTAAGCAAGCTCAGGCCTCTTTAGCTTAGAGCTGACAGATAGTCTGGGGTCACAGAGGCAGATTATAGAGAATGCAGGACCACATCTAAAGAGATTCCCGAGGGTTGAATGGAGGAAGTTCGCAGCTCACTGGAAGTCACCTTGATGAGTAAAGTGGTTCTGACAATGTTTTATTTCCTGGAGTGGCTTTTTGAAAGTCACTCTTTTAGAGGTCTCCAGCCCACATGCAAGAGGTTAGTCTAGTCCAAAAATACAGTAAAATCAGCCATTGAATGAGATTGTTGTACTGAGTGTGGCTTGGTGAATGACATGAACTCAGCACACATAGTTCAATCGCAGAAGCAAAATAGATAAATAAAACAGAAATATAGAAATAAAATCCAGTCTTGCATTGAATAAAAGGGAAGAAATTCAGTTACATATTGTCACAAATACCGCTAAAACAAAACAACATGAAAATGAAATGAGAAAAAGACACTCCAGGCAAATAATGAGACAATAGCTGTCATACCATTCATGTGGGACAAAGAAAAGAGAACCAATGTAGATCAATGAGAAGTCCACCTCAAAAAATGAGCAAATCCTAAGCACAAAGAAAGTATAAGGGCTGAAACAAACCCAAGCTATCAAACCCAAAACTGACTCTCGAAAGATAAATCTTTAGCAGGGCTAAACAAAAGGAAAAATACTATGACACAAAAAAACTGTAATAGTATTTAAGTGGAAGTTTCTTGAATAAAGCAGTGGGTGTTTCTTAAATCAAAAGTGAAAGTATGAACCAAGTTAAAACAAAACATAAGCCATTTTCTTTAAGTATATACATATATTTGCACATATAGATATGTGCATGTATATACATATATATGTAAATAAGTATAACTCTAACTTAAGAAGCAAAAAGGTTGCATTTACAAATAATCCTTACAGAGACTGAAGTGATAAAACCTGCCTCTTCTTCCCCAAGGACATTAGAGCAAGAAGCTTTTACAGGCACATTTCACCAAATCTTTATGGATTGGCTAATTTCTTGTCAAGGAAACTCTCTCTGTGTCTCCTTTCTCTCTCCCCGTGTTGTGTGCGTGCGTGTGTGTGTGTGTGTGTGTGTCTGTATATCTATATCCAGATAGACTGTTCATTCTGGGTTTTTTTTCCTGAAGACTACTGAGTAATACAAACCTAAAACTTACAAGAACGAAGAAATTCAACCTGATGATGAGAAGGGTATAAAGGAAAATCTGACCAAATAGGAAGATACATTGAAATATTCCAGGCCTACGGATAAGAAGGTTCAATACTAAGGTTCTAATCTTTCTAAATCAATTTAGAAACCAATGCAATTTTGTTGTCATGAAAGTTATCACCTCATATTTACTAGAATGTAAAATGGTACAGCATTTCTGGGAAACAGTCGAACAGTCTTCTAAAAGGTTAACCATAGAATTTCCAAAGGACCTAATAATTCCACCCCTAGGAATATATTCAATATGCATTAAAACAGATGCTCATGTAAAACATTACACATCAATGTTCATAGTAACATTATTCATATTAACTACAAAGTGGAAATAATCTTATTGTCCATTAACTGATAGATGGATAAGCAAAATGTGTCATATTCACATGATGGAAAGTTATTCAGCCATATAAATGGAATGAAATGATATAACATGGATGAATCTTGAAAACATTATGCTATGCGAAATAAGCTGGACACAAAAAGCTTCTGTTGTATCAGAAACACCAGCATATGATTCCATTTGCAGGAAATGTAAAGAATAGACAACTCCCTAATGCTTAATAAGGAGGATAGAGTATACAAAGGGCAGAGGGGAATAACAAACAGCACCAAGAATGTAAGATATAATCAGGTAGAAACCTCCTTATATTATTTGTATATAAAAAAATCTCCTTTTATGCTTAAAAACAGTAAAAAAATGTATATCCTGCAGAAGGAAACAGAGAGGAAGATGAATAAAATGAAAAATGTTCTATGATGCTCCAACTAGAACCCATAGGCAATTAAACAATATTCCAAGGGCAAGACATATGATACTGCCTAATAAGTTGTTGATCAGGAGTTCTTAAATACTTTGCAAACGGTATAACTTTTGCTATTGCTTTTGGTTACCCTCCAGAAACTGTCAGTCAGACCCTATTTCTAAAGACACAAATATATATTGGTCACAGGACATGGGAAAAAAAAACACCAGCTAGAGGTGGTCTGGAAGTTTCCTCCTTGCTGGACAGCTTTTATAATATCAGAAAGTCCTGCGCAAGCTGCTAGAAGAGAAAAGTCAATCAATGAATTATCAATCAATGAAAACTGCAAGCTGTAATAGCAACCACCCAGGCAAGAGGTGACCATCAATGTAATAATGGTATGAACATTAACAGGGTAACCAACAGCTCTCTGATCACATTCATGTTAGTGGAAACTAAAACAAAGACCTATGAAAGAGGAATGCATGGGCTCTAGAGAGGATGCTATTAAAGTTTAGCTACAAAGATACTATATCAAACTGCCATATAAACATTTGTCACTCTACTCGTAGACTGGAGGAGCACTGGGCACTCAACCTAGAAGCTTTCTTTGCAGTGGGAGGTTTTTAGTACAGAAATCACAACTAGCCAAAATACAGAAAAGAAGGGGTTGAGGACTGCTTGGCCTTAAGCAAGACATCTAAACCATCTCCTGCTCCAAGACTTGGGGAACATGGAGGAAGACAGAGTGGCAAAATTGTAAGAGAGTGAAGGGGACAGGGGCACATCCAGACACTATCTTCTGGACACAACAGGACTGTTAGATCCATGGATTCACTGCAGCTATGTATATTTCCACATGATCTCCACAGGATTTGGCCTATCAACATTTCTCCATGGAAGGGGAAAGATCCCAAGAAGCTCCACACCTCCCTGAGCAAGACTGTCAAGGGTTAATGCTGATGGGCATGAAAGGGAAGATGCTTTCCTCAATGGTAAACCCACTGAAATATGATTCACACTCCATAAATTACTCATGCCGCCAAAGGCTCATGCCACCAAAGGCAATACTGATAAAATTCAGTGGGCCTCACACATGAAATAGGAGGGAGACTGACAGGGAAGAAGAAGCGGTGTAGTGGGAAAAGGATGTGGGATGGGATTGGTAATTAAGGTGTGAAAATATCATAAATTAAATATATTCATGTATAAAACGCTAGAAAAACTAAAAATGGGCAACTCCATTAAAAAATATTAGTGGGGGCTGGAGAGATGGCTCAGGGGTTAAGACTCTGCCTTGCAAGCAGATGGTCCTGAATTCGGATCCAAGTCCCATGTAAAAACACCAGGCAGAAACAGCAGTGGCCTTCGTCTCCAGCCCCGATGGGCAGAGCCTGGGAAATCCCAAAGTGAGACAAAATGGAGGTAAAAGCAATCCAGGATGATTCCCAGAGTGACCCTTGGTCCTCCACAGGGACACATAGTGCCCTCTGATACACGCACACACTAAATAAGTAAGTATGTAAGTCGACAGACAGACAGACAGACAGACAGACAGACAGACAGACAGACAGACAGATAGATAGATAGATAGATAGATAGATAGATAGATAGATAGATAGATAGATAGATAAAGTTAAGTGGTTTTCAGGGGCAGGGAAACTGGGAATGGGAATGGACTACTAATGGCTGTGGGATTTCTTCCAAGGAGGGGAGGAAAATATTCTAGAATTAATAGTGATAGTTGCAGAACTATGTGATGATATTAAAAACACTATGTTGCACATTTTACTTTATCTGTGTATAGACACACATAGATATGTATGTGTGTGATGGTATATGTGTGAGCACAGGTACACGTGTGTGTGTGTACCTATGTAGGCCAAAGGACAACCTCAAGGCAGAACCACTTAATAGCCTCCACACTAGCTGGTCATCCAGCCCCAGAATCTGCCTGTCTCTGCCTCTCCAGATTAGCCAGTATCCACATAAATAAAAGTCAGGCACAGTAATACACATCTGAAATTTTAAAATCACTATGGCAATTTTTAAAAATAAAATTCTGGAGAGGTTTGTTCTATTACATATCCAAACTTATTAGGAAGCTTTGTAATAAGCTATATTATCAACATAGAACTAAGCAATTAAGTCAAGGAGAAAGAGCAATTGTAGAAAGAATCTCAGAGATGCAAAGTTGGTATGTGGCGAACAGCATTGCAAGTCAGCAGAGAAAGTGAACTGTTTGATAAATTTACCCCCAAATGGAAAAAGAATAGATTATTACCTCCATGGAGTTTAAAGCAACCAGGAAACATCATACTGCATTCAGTTCATGAAAACCACACAGCAGTTGTGATATTTGGGGAGAAAGGGAGACTGAAAGGGAAAGGCAGGGATGGAGGAAGATTATGACAGCTATCACATTTTATTTCTCGGGAGCGAAAATATCCAAATGGAATGAAGCAAAAGTGTTAAGACTTGTGGTTTGTTGGAATACGGGTAGTAGTCACATAATTCTTCTATATACTCTACATATTTGTGATAATCCCTAATGTTAGCTTAGGTAAAAATGTTCCTACAGGAAATATGCCAAAATAGTAAGAATAGTTTTCTCAACATAATAAAAAATGTGGGTGGATTTCCTCTTATTTTTATTTTTCCTTTAAAAAGCAAAACAATAAGCAGACATTATTTTACTAAGAGGGGAGAGCATTAAAACCATCCCAAAAGAAGCAATTTACTTCTCAGCTACCTTGCTAAGAACCCCATTCTAACATCAATAGATGATAATTTCCATAAACTTCGCAGGGTGCTTTACTTTTCACAATGCATTCACTCATCTGTGTCGTGATGTGTGTGCAAAGAAGACAAGCCGAGAGTCCCAGTAAGGAGCTTGTTTTAGTGACAGGGTTAGTAAGTCAAGAGTCAGGCTCTCGTCTTTAATCTTGTGCATCTCTGCTGCTCCTCCATGCTAGCTCTTCGAATCTGGGTGTGCTTGATCTAATGTGGACAGCTACTCCCTCTGCCCCCCATGCACCCCACCTCACTGCCAAGTTTAAGGCTTGTCTGTTAAACTTGGCATTTTGACCTTGAAGCTTGTTTTCTTACAGACCCAGCTCCTCGCCCTGACCTCTGATAAGAGTGGCAGCCCTGGAATTCCATTCATCCTCTAAGCAGAGTGACCATGAGAACGGAAAGCAGGAGGCCACAAACAATACACCTGGCTTTGTTTGTTTGCTGTTTTTGTTTTTTTAATTTCTCCCTGGACACAAATTTGATTTTGGAAGCATCTTAGTCACAGGATCTCAGAAGTGGACTCAAGATAGTGAGGAAGCTGGGGAAAAGGACAGAGGGGATTTGAGGGGCTAGAGGAGGTCAAAGCGGAGCTCAGAAACAACAAGAAGCATGATGAGATTCAGGTCCCTGAGACAGCTTTGGATTTCATAACCTGAGGTGACCTTCAGAATTCTCCTGCTGTACAAACTCTCTGATCCTCTTGAGAAGCGAGCGGCCAGCCCTTCTGTGCCTCACTAGCTTCTTGTTTTCTTACTCTGCAGAAAGCCATATACACAGGGCAGTAGGGGCATTTTTAGGTTTACAAAATTTCCTGCCCCAAAGAAAAGCTGAAAGGAGAGCTATTGTGCTCACATTTTGATAATATGCACTCCGCAGCTATTCTAAGGAAGACAAGTACTAGTAACAGCCATGTAACCATGTGTGAGGTACAGGCTCTACTGCTGCATAATTAAGTACAAGACTGGCTGCTGGGTTACCCCTCCACGAGGAAGAGGGGTGCTTGGCTTGAAAGGAGAAAGCATCCCTGGAGGGCCACATTTGTAGACAGACATTTCAGGCTCTAGAGCACACAACGTGTAACCACAGAAATAACAGCGTTTTCTAATCAATCCCCTTTCTCCTGGTAGCATTCTCTTTCAGGATAAGGGGTGGGGTATGGCACCCGTAGAGAGACAGGGGAAAAGATTAAAGCTGGAAGGGTAGGGCAGCAGGAGGGAAGCCAGCAGATCAGGAACTAGATTAGCTTCCCAAATGTCCAGAGGTGGACGGCGTTGCCCTGGCCCTTCGTCTGGACTGGCCATGGGATCGGTCCTGACCAAGACAATGTGTACACGTGACCGCAGGGCCTAAAGAAGCCTCGAAGCGTCTGCTTTCTCAGAGGCTGTTCACCGTCCCAAGGAAAGAAGCCAGACTGATCTTTACTGAGAAGTAACCCAGAGGAAGAGAGAAGAGAGGGGTGAATGTCAGGGGCCATGAGAAGAGCATTTGGACCACATGGAGAAGAGCTGACGCTTCTGTCCTGCAGCCAGCAGCAAAGCACAGGTGTGTGGGCGGCGCCATCTGGGATCTTTCAATCCCAATCCAATGATCCAATTGGAAAAGAAAAGTCATTCCCACAGATTCCTGGCCTACTAGAAAATGAGGTATAGTGGTCTCTCTCTCTCTCTCTCTCTCTCTCTGGACATGTGTACAGGAGGGCACTTGAGTGCAAAGGCTTTAGCCCCTGAGCCACTGCCCCGGCCTCCAGAGAAATGGTGGTTTAAACACTATATACTTTGCTTTGTTACACAGCAACGGCAACGGGCCACCTACCATCTCTGCTGATGACTTCCTTACGGCATCCCTTCCGGCATGGCAAGGCCCTTGGTTGGTTCTGTAACTTTGTTGTTGTCGTTGTTATTATTTAAACTCCATCAACTACAAAACCTCACTGGGACCAAGTAAATGACTGAAAGTCCCTTAAACATACTTAGCAGAGGAATGGGTATGCTAGGCACACTATCATACACACACACACACACACACACACACACACACACACACACACACACGATGTCGTCAGCATCTATCTGCTCAAGTCAGAGTGCAGCACAGTAAAGCTGAGACCTCCTCACTTCTCTTTAGAACAGTCCGGTCAGTTCAGTGACCAAGCTGTTTCTGTTCTCCCATTAAGAATGTCCTAGAAGGAAATTCTGTACAGACAGTGCTCAAAGACCCCAATCCGTCATTCTCAGATCTCGAGTGACTGGCCAGCCGATTCAATGGCCTGGATGCCCCAAGCTCCCTGCCTCTTTTCATTCATAAGGTCAATGTGACCGGAAAGGGAAGGAATATGAGGCTCTATTTATTTCCCAGGAAGCTCCAGGTGGGCGTCGTCCCCTCTCACGCAGGCGGAGTCACGCAGCAGGGGGTTGCTGTTGCTGGGATCAAAATTAGTGATGCCCAAACTCCATGAAGAGGAAGCACCCACAGAAATGAAGGTGAGAGCTGCAAAGAGTCAGTGAGAGACTCTGTCTTCTGCTATCCGCTTTGTCCCCCAAGATGGGGACAGACTTGGGTCAGTTCTCTCTCAGTCCATACACCCGGCTACTAAGAAATCAGAGGCACCCCAGTCCTCAGCCTCTGCCACTTCCCCGGCTGCAGCCGTTGGCAGGGGCTACAGAAAGCCAGACACTGGTGCTACAGGGCAGGAAGCAAGCGCAGGACCTGCCTTGCGCTGAGGGAGACTTGGGCTCTCACCTGTCTACCAGGTTCAAAGGCCTTGATGAAAGGGAACGAAGGAAGTCCAAGGGCAGCAGCTAGGAGCAAAGGGATTGACAGAGAGAGCAGTCGGTGCAATGCACAAGAAGGTTCGTCGGTCCACAGCGTTGGCTGCCTGTCAGGTTGCAGCGCTTGGTGCTGGGTAGAGGTTGGTAAACAGGACCTACAGGATCCTGTTCCCGGGCCCTCACCTCACAATTACAACACGTCACGGCAAGTGGTGCAACTTAGAAGCAGAGTTGGGGTGCACTTATCAGGCGCTGATAGGGTGGTAGTGCCAGCAGAAGGTGGGCAGGAATGGCACGTAGAGACTAGAGAGAGTGATGGTCCAGGGATGCAAGTCTCTTGAGACCTTCCTGTCACTAAGGACACACTCGGCTTCCTTCCCTGGGCTCCCGAGTCCTCGGCACCTTCTTGCATTCATTCCCTCAGCTGCTCCTAAAATGCTCCTCCATGATGCCCGAGACCTGCCTGAAAGTCTTCAGTGTCACCCGTAGAATAAACTCTCCAGTGTTTGCCCTGGCTTCTCAAGCCCTCTGCAATCTGTCCCAGCCCACTGAAGCACACCTGAGCCAAAGGTCTCCACAAAGAACACAGTCCAATTCTTCTACCTTTACACCATGTGGCCAGCTTCACCTCTAACCCTGGTCGGACTTGCATGTGTATTTGCATAACTTACTAATTCTATAGTAAACTGAAACACAAGGGTCTTTATATTCATGTGGTTACACTTATAGTGGCCAAAACTCTTCAATATGATATGCAAAATCTAGAGAATAACTTCAGTGACACCCAGCATCCAAAACCTAAATAATCCGAAATTCCCAATGAGCTGATGTTTCTTGAGTGTCTGTCAGTTTTTTTTAGGCAGCACTTTGTTTAAATCCAAAAATACTGAGAGTGCTGACTCAGCGGTTCCAGTGCTGGGTCCACACAGCTAAAGAAAAGCTTATAACCTCTCACTTCAAGCGCCTACGATAATGCTTGTGGCAGCGCCGTATGTAATATTCACAACCTAGAAATTACCCAAATGCCACCTACAGTGAAATGGCTAAATTATGGCACCACAGCACAATGCCATGCAATGCAGAAGCAAGCATGCACAAATCACAACCACGCACGTGATGACGGCGATTCCCAGACATGACGTTGAGTGAAATAAGCAGGACAGACCCAAAGACTAACAGTGCATGCTCTATACGAAGTGCATATAACATTCAAACACAGGCAAAACTAAGCTGGGGTTGGTTGCTGAGTGACAGCAGTAGTTGCTGTGGAGAATGAGTCACTACATGAAATTCATTGAGCCACACGATTCTAATATATGCATTTTTCTATGTATATAATACCTCAATAAAATGTTTACCTAGAAAGGAAAAGGTGAAAAAATCAATACTGATGAGGGGGGCCAGAAATCAATGCTTTCTTACACTGGAGAAAGCAAGTCAGTAAAGTTTTATGAGAGGAATCCTTGTTTTGATACACATTTTTTGACAAATAGTTGGTTAAAACCTTCCAAAATTTCATATCCTTCAACCGAGTCATTCTGGCTCTAAGGATTCATCCTCAGGAAATGATGAGGGTGCAGTAGTTCTTTTCACAGAATTATTTATTGTAGAGAACAATGGGAAATAGGTTAAATGTTGAGCACTGGTATACTGATTATGTAGGACTAAAATATGTTTTAGTAAACTATTCATGAGAACATTATGGGAGACTTTAGTTTGAAGTTTCTACCTCCCCCCACACCCAAATTCCCTACAGTGATGGTACATCACTTCTCCCGTGAGAAAAAGAGTTATTTAGAAGTAAATAAATGTAAACGCCATGGAAAAAATGAATGTCAATTCAGCATTCACTTCACACATGTGTACTGAAATGTTTCATGGCCAGACATTGGATAAGCATGGCTTAGGGCTGCTCTCACAGCCTTAGTCTAGTCAGACATAAAGTTGGGTATGAATTATTCACAGCTGATGCAATGGGGAAAGCAAAGCAGCGGGAGGTCAAAACTCATGAATTTGAGTCTGCTCTCCCATTGACTTCATTGGTAAATACGCTCCTCTCTCTGTGTATCAGCTGTGTAACTGTAAAAGACATAGAGGAGCTCTCCTGATTATCTCACCTGGACAAAGTAGGCAGAGAAGAGGACCCAACTGAGCATGCTCTGGCGCCATTTCATGCTCACGTGTTCACTCATATAAACATAAAAGGCATACGACATGCTCTTCAGCAATCCTGAAAACCAGCACGTGTGCCTGAAAAGAAAAGGTGTTCTCCACATGCAGGATGCAAGGTCACTTGCAGATCCATTGGCTCCTGCTTATTGCTCGCGCTCTTTAGCCTTTCATGACCTTATATCTCACTGATGTATTTCTGTTAGGTGTGATTACAATCTATAATCGTCGAGCATTTATCCTTCATTCTTCCAACTGCTCTTATTTTGAGGCCCCGTTGCCAGGTACATACAGATTCATGATCACATATCTTGATGTACTTTCCTTTTCATCCTTTTAACTTACTCTTCTCTTTTTTATATTCTGCATCACTGGTAGCATGCAATACCAACTTTGCTTTGGTATCTGCATGGTATATTCTCGTCCCACTTCTGGTTTTAATGTTCTATTGTCATTAATTGTATGTACATCTCTTATAAATGACACATAGTGAGTTTTTGCCCTGAAGGTAGTCTATATATTTGGTAAAAGCTGTTTAGATATCTACATGAGAACAGTTTGGGCTAATTTTCTCATGAGTAAATTTTTATTATGTTTCTGTTTCTTTTTCCCTCTTGGCTTCTGTGAACCCCTCTCTACCTCCCTCATGGATTCATGGATTCCCTGGGCTGATGAGTGGAGTGTTTATGAGCCTCATAAAAAGAGAGGCGGGAAGTGAGGCAGCTCAGTGGGTAAGGTGGCTACCCAAAAACCTGGTAGCCTGAGTTCAATTCCTGGAAGCCCACATGGTGCATCTTGGTCTCTGTCTCTGTCTCTCTCTCTCTCATATAAATAAGTAAAATATTTTTTAAAACATTGCCCTGTATGACTCCCCAGATTATATTAGTAGCTTCCCAAACAAACACAGGGACCTGCGTGTGCCCTCCTTCCCCTTCAGGGATCCAGAACCTCAGAAAACATCCAGGCCCTTATTTCTTGAGGTCGTGGGCATCAACTCCCACTGCTCAGATTTTTAGTTTCTGTTCTTTTCAGGCACCTGACCGCATCCCTGTCATGGCTCAGCCTCAGAGTATCATTTCATTGAGTTTTGGTGGTTGTTACATTGGCCAGTGTGGACAAAGTAGAAAAGATATATGGGTGTGTATGTCTGTGTATGTGAGGTCTGATGTGTATGTGTGTGTGATGTGTATTTATGTGTGTAAGTATATGTGGTGTGCATGTGTGTGGTGTGTATGTGTGTGTTTGATAGCATGCGTGCATGTGTGTGTGTTTGCTGGAGACTTGTGCACTACTTCTTTGTCAACTGGATACATCATGTCAACAAAAATATAACAATGGAATAAAGATGGTGTCATAGTTAAGCACGAGTGTCAACTTGACTGTTGAGCTCTGGGCACAGTTGTAGAGAGTTGATGGTTGAGTTAAGCCCAGAGCAAACTTGAAGGAGATTGTCTAGCTGATGGGGAAGATCCAGCCCATGGTGGGTGAGATTAGGCACTGGATAAATCACAGAGAGCTGGTTGAGAGATTTGGCATCCTTCCGTGTACTTGGCCAGACATGCTGGTCTGCCAAGTAAGGATTGTCCATCTCCCAACCGTTACGCAGTGATGGTGTGGCCAGTTCCCTCAGCCCTGGTGTTGGTGTGTGCTCTCCCGTCAAGCTGGACTAAGAACTGTAACCAGGAATCATAAGAGAATAAACCCTTGTTCCCTTAAGCCATTTGATGGTCATTTATCAGCAACCATTCAGATGGGCTGCAACAGGTGGTTTAAAGAATCCTCAAAGTGCAGAAGTCACTAACAACCCTAGAACCACACCCAGAAAAATGTGTCATTTTAGGTAAACTGACAGTAATGAAATTACCACCCACAAATATATCAACAAAAGCACCTTTAGAAGATGTACAGATTGGGCTGAATTATTGTGTGAATAAAAAATAAAATAAAAAAATTAAATGTCTGGGTCACTACTCCCCAGGAAAATACAATTATATATGTTTTTTAGTTTTTAAAAAACCTACAGTGTTTATTTATTTATTTATAATTAAGTAATTAATTTTTTAAAAAAAGTGTGTGTGTGTGTGTGCGTGTGTGTGTGTGTGTGTGTGTGTGTGTGTATCAGAGGGCACTGTGTATCCCTGTGAAGGACCAAGGATGACTTCGGGAATCATTCTGGTTGCTTCTACCTTCTTTTTGCTTCGCTCTAGGATTTCCCAGGCTCCGCCCACTAGGACCGGAAGTGCAGGCTGTTACTGTTTCAGCCTAGCATTTTTTACAGGGGACCTGGGATCTCTCCAGCCGCAATTAAATCATTTTAAATATGTATGTAATAAAAGCCTCAAAATGTGTGAACAAATGCTGGTAAAAGGAGAACTAAGACCACACACTATTAGACTGGGATATTTAGAAACTATTCTAAAATTCAAGGTTTTAAATATTTAACTTTTCACATTGAATTTGACTTCATACAAAGTTTTATGCCCAAAACCTTTCACATAGAACAATTTTTAAAACTTACCATAAGATACAAAAGTGTAGAAATTAATATCATAACTACAAAATTAATAAAATTGAAAAAAATTTTAAAATTTAAAAACACTGCTTATAGATAAAAGTTATCACAGAAATTTAAAACATTTAGAACTTAATGATAGTGCAAACAGCATCTAGTAGTCTGGGGAGATGGCTCAGTGGATAAAGCACTTGTCATAGAAGCAGGAGAACCTCCATTCAGATTCCCAAGAACACATAAATGTTGACCAGGCATGGCAGCTGTCTGTAATCTCAGTCCTTGTAAGATGGAAATAGGGATCATTGGTGAAAACTAGCCTCCTAGACTAGTCTGGTGGCAAATTGGATTCAACTGAGAGTCTGTCTCAATAAATAAAGTGAAGATCAAGAGTAACGCCTAATGTTCACTTTGAAACTCCATATGAAGGCACACAAACGTGAACACACACCTGCATATACACATACACTCACACACATGTGGACACACATAGACACATACACACCTGCAATCACGACACACAAAAATAAAGCTACTAGTCATTAAATTTCAGGATGTAGATAAATTTATGTATGGAAGCAAATTTATGGCTTTGATTCTTCTTTTTCCCACATGTATGTGTGTGGAGGATGCATGCATGTGTATGTGTGTTTGCATATGTGTGGGTGTATGTATAAGGATGTGTGAATGTGTAAGCAGTATGTGTGTCTATGTGTATATATGTGCATGCATGTGGAGACCTAAGGTTGATATTGGGAATTATCCCCATCCATACTTCTACCTTATTGTTTTGAGGCCCTATCTCTAATGACACTTAGAGCTTTCCTATAGGGCTCATCTAGCTTGTCAGCTTGCTCTAAGAACTTTCAGGTTCCACATTCCCAGAAGTCACCACACCTGCCTGGCATTTTTATAAGGGATCTGGAGATCCAAACTCAGGTCCTCTCCTCTTCTGTAGTAAATTTAGACATCTTCCCAGCCCCTAGCTTTGAATTCTTTTCCTGTTAATATCAATATATAGTCAGCGGTTAGGAAAATTCAACAGAATGACACTAAAGTATATAGAAAAAAGACCATAAAGAAGGAATAAATAATATGAAAATGAATCTATAATAAGGAAGATTAGGCTTGGGGGTATTTTCAGTGGTGCAGCCCTTACCTGGATTTGGGTTCTGAGAAAGAAGAGAAGAGGGAGGGAGGGAGAGAGAGGGAGGGAGGGAGGGAGGAAGGAAGGAAGGAAGGAAGGAAGGAAGGAAGAAGGAAGGAAGGAAGGAAGGAAGGAAGGAAGGAAAATACCTAGTTGATTAATCTCGAGACTAAAATAAAATAGTGTCTTTAAAAGACTAACCTCTCATAAAACTCGCTAAAGAAAGAAGACAAGGAAAATTAAATAAAAACAAGGAGATTAAATAATGGCAGAAAAGAAAGAGGACCCAACCTCAGATACTGCAGTGATTTTTTTAAAGAAACAAAACTGTCTTTACATTAATGTGTATGTTCTAGAGAAATATGTTGGGATTAATATGAACCAGAAGGCTGCCAGTTACAGTGAATTGAATGGTTATGATCTCCCCAAATTCCTGAAATTTGAATCCGGCACTGATGGTGTTAGGAAGGATGATTAGGTCATGGAGGAGGAGCCTTGTGAGGAGTCAGTGACCTCATTCTGGAAGCAGGGAGGGGCTCAATGGCCTCTTCTACCATTTGAGGACTATTTAGAAAAGATGCCTACTGTTGGACATGGCACCTCCCCGTGCTTTGATCACAGACATCTCAGCAATTCCTCTTGCTCATAAATGCTCAGTTACGGTATTCTGTTATGGGAGATTGAACAAGCTAAGACAATAATCAACATACAAAGGAATCAGTTTTATTACCGGATAACTGGAAAAAATTCTAATATTTAGAAACATGTGTCATTTAATAGTAGAAGAATAAACATTTACTGAGATTGGAAACTGGAAGTCGCTGGCTGAAATCAGTTGAACGATCAAGAAAATGCAAGGCTATACACAAAGTAGGTTCCCTGCCCATATTCAGATGGCATCAGGCATTGATTGGACATGTGGGCAAACACATATCTTCCTTTAAAGAATGTAACTGGGTTTAAAAAGATTTGGACAGCAATTAGGCGGGATAAATATAACAATTGAACATGATACAAATAACAATGTGGGCAGTGAGATGGCCCTACAGGTAAATACACTTGTGTGCACATCTGCTGACCTGAGTTTGATCTTGTTCATATGATAGGAGTAAATCAATTTCCAAAAGTTGTCCTCTGGCCACTACTCATGGCCAGGGTGCACATATATCTGTTCTCTCTCTCTCTCTCTCTCTTTCTCTCTCTCTCTCATAAACAAACAAATAAAATAATTAAAATCATGCTGAAGGTTCTAGAGATACAACCATGACAAAAAGATACTAGACATACAGTGTAGGATGCACGTACATAGGCGGGTCCAGACCTCTGGGACCTGTTGTGTGTGTCTAGGCATAGGAAACATCCTAGCAGGATTCTCACCAACTGAAATGGTCACTATGGAGATGGATAACAATGTGCCCGTACAAAATACCATCCAGCAGCTCAAGTGCATGAATTTGATGGGTGCTGTATGAACCTCCATCACCTATTCTTGTTAAGGGTCAGTTCCACACTTGTTAGAATGGTCACAACATGGAGGCAACATGATGGTTAGTATTAACTGTCAGCCTGAACCCAGCAGGCAGGCCTCCAGACACACCTGAGAAGTATTGTCAAGACTAAGGTTGGCCTCTGGGCATCTTGTGAGAGATGGTCTCCATTGCAGTAATTGCTGTTGCACAACCCAACCTGAAAGTGAGCAGCACCATTCTTTGGGCTCAGGATCAGAGACTGTATGAAGATGGAGAGTGAATTAGGAAAGGAAGAAAGTAGTGGCTCATTGCTTTCTGCTCTTGCTATTGATATGATGTGATTAGCTGCTTCAAGTCTCTGCCATTGTAACTTGCTTACAACGATGAACCACAACCTGGGATTACAAGCCAATTAATGTATTTTATTGCAGCAATGTGTAATGAAACCAAAACTTCAGTGTCGGGTTGCTGTGTGCCTTCAATGAGATCAATCAGGGTCTGCGGAGATGGCTCAGCCTTTGATGATGGTTATGGTCTACAGGGATGGTTAAACCTCTGCCTCACAAACAGAAGGACCTCAATCTGGATCCCAGATTCCACGTAAAAACAGCAGGTGGGGATGGTGGAGGTCTGCACTCCTGGCCTTAGAAGGCTGAGTCTGAGAATCCCAGAGCAAAGCAATAATGATGTAGAAGCAATCCGGGATGATCCTGAAGTCACCCTTGGACTTTCTCAGGCACACACAGTGCCTTCTTCTACACACACACACACACACACACACATGCACAAACACACAAAAATGAATCACTCAGTAATCTCAACACCGAGGAAGCTGAGGCAGGAGGATTTTGAGTCCAAGTACATCCCAGCTACTAAGATCTTGTCTCAAAAAAGAAAGAAATAGTATGTATATGTGTCTGTGTATATATACATGCATATGCATACATGTTTATCACACAGTGCCTGCTTCCTAAGTAATAGCTGCAGGTATTTTTTATGAAGCAGCAGAGAGAAGTAAAACCACATCTATAGGTCAGGCAAGGGATGTGGGTCAGCCCAGAGGTTCAAAGGCTGCAGTAACCAGGACTGAGGAAGTCATCCTCTTCTTGCTCCCTGTAAAGGCTCCTGCCACAAGGGGCGGATCCATGCTTATTGAATACCTAGCTAAAGGAAGAGAGATGGTGTCTACGTCTGACTGTTAAACAAGCTACCTTAATGCTTAGTGATGGTGCAGATTTGGAAAGTACCTTCAAATCATTTATATTCATAAACCTGTAACTAATCATAATACTGCACTACTCCATAACCGCGGCCATCTTAATCACGGCGATCATTCTCTAGTGCTCTTGACTGAGGAGAACAACACCACAGCAGCAGTAGAACACAGCCATGCTTTTCAGCCTTTCCTCACCATTCCACTGAGAAGAGTGAGCTGAAGGCAACTCGGGATCTGGGCCCATGGAGGCCATGATTCTGTGGCGAGCTCCTGGGCCCAGGACTGGCCCTGCCGGGCCATTGTGGAAGTCATTAGGTAGACGCAGTATTTACCTCCCCAGAGAAGGTGGAGGTTGCTTGGTGTTTCAAAATGCGCTGCCCCCAGAGACCGGGAGAGAACAATAGCCCAGGCTGCTGAGGACTATGCAGGCTGCAGGTGCCTGCGTGCAGGCCGGCCTGGAATCTGGAATTAATCACCTGCAGCGGGCAGACTGGAGGGAGTTTCAGAGAAGTAGAGCCAGCGGCCAAGGCAGCCGCTAAATTTAGCCTAGTCCCTAAAGCAGGACTTAATTAAATTAATCCTGTGCCCACCCCCATCTCCAAGTCTTGTTCCCAGGTGGGTTTTTCCTGTACCTTCATTGGCTCACACTATACCGTGGGCCTCTGCTGAGATCCCCTGACAGGTGCCCCAGGCCAGCTCCTCTGGTGTTAGGTGCCAGGTAGGAGTGCAATTCCCAGCTGTCCCTGACCATCGTGCTCGCCGGGTGCAGCCTGAGCAAGGCCATTTGTAAAGATTTGCCAGGCTTTCCACCTGCTGAGACAGGATCGGGCCTCGGCTACCCCAGCCAGCCTCCGAGTGAAGCAGAGGTCCCTGCACTAAGTCAAATGCTGGCTGATTTGTCCCACCTGCCACTCTCAGGCAGCTGAGGCTGGCCTTAGAGAGGTAGGGGGTGTCTCCTGATGAGCGCTTCACTGCCTCCAGCCCCTGCCAAGCAATTGTTTCTGCTTATCTCAGCAGAGTCCCTGGGGAGAGGCTGTGCAGGCCACCTGGCTACGTGCCAGCTCAGTTATTAGCTCTGAGATTTCAGTTTGGGTCGCCTCCCTTTGGGAATCTGTGACTTTCCCATCACTCCCCAGCCTGCTGTTCCCTCCCCCTCCTTCCTTCATACGACATCAGCATCTGGGTAGAAATCAGGAGCCCAGGCATGACCTCTGTCTGAGTTTCTTTCCCTGTGGCTTTGATAACATGCCCTGCCCATCACACTTAAGGGAGGAAGGGTTTATTTCAGCTCAGTGTTCAGGATACAGTTCATGGTGGGGGAAATCAAGGTAGAAGGAGCTTGAAGGCGCGGGTCACGTCGCATCCACAATCACAAAGCAGAGACCCTGAATACTCACTTTTTTCACCTTTTATTCCATCCAGGACTCCAAGTCTAGGGAATAGTGCGGCCCACTTTTAGGCCAAGTCTTCCCACATGAACTGACATAAGACAATCCCTCCCAGACATTCTCAGACGCTAACCTCGACTAGATAACCCCCCACAAATGTGTTCAGAGGCCCACCTCCCGCGTGGCGAGTTGACGTGAACACTAGCCATCACGGTCTCCCACCACAGCAAGTTCACTGAAGGTCAGAGGCTGAAGACATGCCTGCCCTCAGCATCCCTCACCCAGCGCCACCTAGGAGGCACAAGGGCACAGCACGGGGCTGGACATGCGGCCAGGGCAGCCCACAGAAGAGTGCTGGGCAGAGGTTCCTCGCTGGGACAGCCCTGGAAGCCTGTGCCGAGGGTCACTGCCGAGGGCTCAGACTGAGTGCCCACAGGGAGAAACTTCTCTCCCGCGTCCCGTTTATCAGCCTCTAAGGTCTCTCCTTGTATTTCCCTCTCCTTTGTCTTCTTAGGCGTTGGATTTATTTTAAAAGCAAAGGTAGGGCGGGCACAGGGTAGCACAACTGGAAAAGCAGGAAAGGATAAAGAATGATAGGTGCTTCCCCAAGCGTGTGCATCTCTGCCTTCCACGCGGCAGGTCCGTTTGCAGACATGACGTGTCCACCGGCATGTTCAGATGGCTCTCCTCTCCTCAGACAGTGCTCTGTTGTGTGGATGGCCCCACACCTTCTTTCTTTATCTTACATTATAAAATAGCCCTACCGTGTTGACAAACAGCGAGCCGAGAACAAACACGCTGTCCTGCTGGGACTGGGACACTGCTTTTGCCTTTGATTTTTTTTTTTTTTTTTTTTTAGAAATAAAGTGTTAACAGACCTGGTTGGGACCCCCAGACTCCTTTCCGGGTCCCAGTCCCCATCCTTCCTTCCCAGAGCTCAGCTGTTCATTGTCCCTTTCTACTTGTCTGCTCTCTCTCCATTCCCCCGACCCCCAGTCCCCAAGGAAATTCTCCTAGGCTGGAAGTGCTGCTTTTACTGGCACACAGCAGGCGACCAAGCCAACCTCGTCACTGTTAGAACATAGTTTGGCATCTGCTGCCACACTGGACAGTCACTACACACTTTACACCTCCCAGACTCTCAGATAGCACTGTCCCTTTCCTCAGAAGTCACCTAAATAGTGGAGAAATGGCTCAGGGGTTAAGACTCTGTCTAACAAGCAGAAGGTCCTGAGTTCGGATCTCAGGTCCCATGTAAAAAATGCCACATGGAAATGGTAGCAGCCTAGTGGACAGAGTCTAGGAAATCCCAGAGCAAAACAAAAAAGAAGTAGAAGCAAATCAGAATGATTCCCAAAATCACCCTTGGGCCTCCACAGACACACAGTACCCTTTCTCTCTCTCTCTCTCTCTCTCTCTCTCTCTCTCTCTCTCTCATACACACACACACACACACACACACACACACACATACATTAAATAAATAAAATAAAGTTAAAAATAGTATACATCATGGCTAAAAGTCACTGCCTGCACATGTCTCCATGGGAAAGAACTCTGCTTACATGTAAGAGAGTGCGATGTCACTAGGCCAGGATCCACTACTTCAGAGATGATCCTGTAGGACAGCGTGTGTCTTCTTTTGGGCGTAGCCTGTCCTGTGTAAGGCTCGATGAAATATGGACTCCGTCTTGTCCAAGTATCCTAGTATGGACGTAACACTGTGATTGATGCCTGCCTTGAGTTTGCTGGACACAGAGTTGTCCATGTTTCTTCCCATCTGGGACACGCGTGTTCAGTGGGCAGGGATGGCAGAAGAACAACCCCAGACTATTCTCAATCGAGGCCTGCTCATCCTGATGTGCACCTCCACCCTCCAGCTCGCAGAGACATCTGGGCCATGCCTAGTAGTACTCCGCCAGGTGCCTGACTCCACAGTTCTTCCTCCCTGCTGAGGACCTATGCCAGCACCACACCACACCACTCCCCTCAGTCAAGGGGGCTTCAGAGTTTGTTCCAGGGATCACTGTCAAATACGGCAGCTGAGACCCAGAGCCAAGGAAGGTATCAGAGGCACAGGGTACTCAGCAGACTGACCACCCACAGTCCTCAGATGGTAGCCTTCCTCAGAAGAGCCAGTTTCTTATCCTGGCTTCTTTCCAGCTGCACCTAAGTCCCTGGACCCCTGCTCTGTACTACGGAACCCCGCCCCCCAAGTCCCTGGGCTCTTCTCCAAGGCCCAAAGGCAGTGATTTTGTTGTTAGGTTCCATTTCCATGACATCTATCTTTGCCCCCCCTCTCTTTTGTTCAGAGCCCAGAATTAGGCAGTAGTGTCTGAGGGACAGAGAAGCCTTCTCCCCTCCACACTCAACTTAGTCCCATTCTTTCAGGGCCAGATGTGCAGGTGCAGTGGTGTGCTGCTGCTGGGCCTGGTGGTCCTGATTTAAAGCATAGGTTGGCATAGTGTGGGGGTCAGGATCCGGTGCAGCCTACAGTGGAGCAGAAAACAAGCGATGGGAGGGGACTGCATGGCAACAGACTGAAAAGGAGAAGGGAGAAGGGAGGTCAAAAGAGCTGGGAAGCCCCTCCCTTGTCCAGGCATGTGACCCTTTCCAAACAAGCATTTGTAAGAGAAAGACGTGTGCTCCACAGTCAAAGAGAAACAATTGTTCTGTCCTCACATCACCCCATTCTGTGGCTCCCTCCCCTGCCCCAACACCGAGAAGAAAAATGATGGCTGATGTGTGTCCATGCTTTGTACTTTAGGACACACCTATTCCTTTACGTGGGCCTCACACTCACTACTGCCATAGACAGAAAAAGTGTGTTCCTGACCTCTTTCTGCATGAAATGAGGAACATCAGGGGAAATAACAGCAAGCGACGGGCTACCTTTTGAAACCATGCCTGGTTGTCCCCTGCCATCCTAATGGGCTAAGGAGTGGAAGACACAAAAAGATGGAGGTGGCATAGGACACGGCTCAGACAAGCAGCCTGCCTGACTCTGTGCGATTTGGGTGAGTGGGAATCCCCAGGCGAAGCAAAAGCAGGGAGGCCGCAGGGCAGATGTGAGGCACTGGAGACAGCACAGGCGAAGGCCTGTGAGCAGTGAGCTCGGCAGCTTCCAGGAAGTGGCAACAGTGCACAGATGCTACATCCATGTTTCTACACGTTAGTATTCTCTGACACTGGACATCGGTTTGTGTGCTATATCTACCTCCTGGATGGACTTGTTAACCACATATGCAAAACAGACATAGGCCAAGGGAACCCTCAAAGACCACTGAGGAAGCAAAGACGGTGTCCCCAAGAGTTAGTGGCGTAGAGATACCCTGAAATCTGTTAAGTACATGCTGCCTGAGAAGTTGGAGGGGGTCTGAAGTTCTGTCTTTAGGGATCCCAGCAATGGTCTGTTTCTGCATGGGAGGTTGCATTGCAGGCAGAAAAGCAGGTAGCAAATGTACTTCTGCTGGCAAGCTGTGGACCTCTACCCTGGTCCAGTGGAACCCAGCTCTGTGGGGGTGACTTCTGGGAAGCCATGGCTCACCTAGATTCTGAATCTGAATCTGGTGGCAGCAAATGCTAAAAGATGTCCATGTGGCTTAACTACAGTCCATGGAGGTCCGTATGCTGGAAATTTAATTCCCAAAACCATATATTGACATTAATGATATTTGGAGGTGGGGCCTTTGGAAGGTATTTAGATGAGGTCTCCAAGGTGGGGACCCCATGCTGGAATTAGTGGCACTGTAAAAAAGGCAGAGAGACTTGAGCTGCATGCTGCTCTGTGATACCCTCCGCACATCACACTGCAGTGAGAAGGCCTCACCAGAAGTCAGCCATGTCCCTGGGCTCCTGGACTCCAGAGTCACAGCTACTAAACGTCTATATATAAATCACCCAATCGGTGGTTTTCAATTACAGCAAAAGAAGACAGACTAAGACAGACATCCAGACGGAAATAGAGGGGAAAAATATCAGAGATAAGTAGAGGGGACGCTCTGGGTTTCTTTCAAACCACAAGCTTTCAGCTAGTGGCTGCTCCACCCAAGTCATGGTATGTGAACTGTCCCCACAGACTCGTGTGCTTGAATGGTTGGTCTGCATTTGGTGGTACTATTTGGGAAGGCTATCGAACCATTAAGAGATGGAGCCTTGCTAGAGCAACAGCATCACTCTTCCTCCTCTTCCTCCTCCTCTTCTTCCTCCTTTCCTCCTCCTCTTCCTCCTTTTCCTCCTCCTCCTCTTTCTTCTCTCTCCACTCTTATTCTCCTTCCTGAATATGGCTGCAGGGAAAGCAGCCTCTTATTTCAGTCTCTATGCCTGCTACCATGCATTCTTTGACAAAATGGACTATAACCCCTGGAAGGAAGGGATTCAAAATAGAGGCCAGATAGACTGTAAGGCAAATAATTAACCTTTCTCCCTTCAGTTGCTTGGGTCAGAATATTTTCTCACAGCAACAGACAGGTAACTGCATCAACTCACGACAGACAACCTGGGCAGCTGTTATGAATGACAGTCAAAGGTGGCCTAGAATCTAGAGACCATAGAGCTCCTCCCAGGGGAGGGTGAGTCAGTAGCTCACAGGTCAGTTTTGCTCTAAAGCAAGAGCTTTCTAAGCCGAGACCACACCTCTGAGAGGATATGAGTGGGTACTTCCTTTTGACCTGGGCTGTCTTTTGACTACCAAATGCAAATGTCCTCTGGGCACCCTTAATAAATAAGCAAGAAGATGTTGGCCACAAACAAACACAAAGGACAATCAGAAACTAACAGTCATTGAGCGTCATTTGTTGTACAATGTTGTACAGAAAGTCAAGGCCAGCAGCTGAGGAGGTGGCAAAGGGGCTTCAGTTGCACTGAGAATTCAGTTGCTAACAATCCCAGCTACCCAAGCATGGTACCATCCACTTCTAGCACAGGGGGCTCTTGGCATGGAAATACCCCAGCAGAAAGTGAATAACTAGCTGTCATGGAGACTAGAAAACTACCTGAGCAGAGGTGGGTTGGAGAACCCCCAAATATTTTTTGCCACCTCTGAGATCACATTGCTTCCTCGTGGTGAGGTTCCATCTTGGATAGCTCGCAGCCAGGGCAGACTTGGAAGGACAGGGAAGTGGGAGAGGTTCTGGCAGAGGTTCCCCAGAGCCCAAGCAGTCAGCCTGGAGACTAGTCAAGCATGAGCCCCCTGCTGGACACAGCCAAGTTTCTGCCAGCTCCCACCCCACCCACAGAAGATGGTTCTCACTCCAGTTTCCGGCCTGTGGGAAAGCCAACGCCCAGAGCTAAGGTCCCTGGGAGTTCTCCTCCTTCCCTCCACCTCTGACTTGTGGCTTCTGAGGAATTCCCCTTTCCTCTCCTAGACTCCAGGCTGCTCCTTCAGCTGAGCCCCATGTGGGAAGACCCTGCTTTTCTCTCAGCTGCTCCCTGCACCCCAACATGGAGCACAGGCTGGGTGTGGAGAAGAAACCACTGAGAGAGGCAGGATAGGAGAGGGGGGAGCCCTTTGGGACTTCTAAACCACAGAGTAGACAGCTCCCATGCCCTAGTATGAACTTGACCCCTGCCTGAAACCTAGTCCAAATGCAGGCAGGGTCTGCCTGCTCCTCTCTTCCTTAGTTCCTGCTGGATTTAGACAGAGGACCTCTTCTCTCTGTTTATATTTTCTCTCTTTCAACTCATGCCCTCAAGGCCTCAGTTCCCATCCAGGTGACCCATCAAGGAAGAAAGTGGTTCCTTCCCTCCAGTCGGTAAAATAATCATTTTTCACCCTCTGCAGCACATTAAATAACAGTGGCAGATCGATGTCCACTTTCTCTCTCCAGTGAACCCACATGGGTCAGCAGAATGCAGATGTTCTGATCTGAACTTAAATCTCTCAAGTGGTTCTCAAGTCATCCTTCCACAAAGGCCTTGCTCCAAAACCATGTTCCATAATTGATTTCCAGCGCTTCAGAAACCAAGCAAGTCCCAGTTATGGACCAACAGGTGTCTACGGGCCATGATTCACAGACCTGTTCTTGAGATTCCATGTGTGCTCAGGAGTCTATCCCCTTAAGAAAAGCCTCACTCTGCAAACCCAGATTCTACGTTCACATTGACTTTCTGGATTTGAAAGTTTTCAGGTCCCTTAGTGATCGGAATGATCTGAGAAAGATCTGACGGTTGGGGGCCTGGCAGTTACAAAGCATGGAGAGGCTGCCAAAGCTTCGCATGCCCCCCACACACACACTTTTACTATCACTGAGAGAGCTTAACATGCATATGTGCGAACAACGCAATTTATAACCACAGTTGAAAGTAGCAGTCATGCCTTTTAATGAGCTCTAATTGCTGGATGCAGAGAGTAAGCCGGACCTAACACATTCCAGTTTGCAAGGATATGGTGCCTCTCGTGTATTCCCAGTCATAAAGTAATAAGGGGTCTAAAGTTCCCCCAAACACAACATAAAGAGCCAAAGCATGCAGAAAATTACCAATCTTTGAGATTCATCAACTTTGACAAAAATCGTAGGCCTCTCTAACCCCCAGAGGGTGAGAGCCAATGTAAAGTGAAGACTGAAGAGGTAAAGTGCCATGTGGTGTGACTGCAAGGTTCAGGGTCATCTTAGCCTCCCCTGAGACTTATAAAACTTGTGAGCAGGTTCCGACACTGCAAGTTCATTTCCAAAGCCTAAAACCTTAGTCCTGATAAAATACCAACTGCCCCTCAAAGGAGGAGGCTTTGAGTTTAGCTTGGCCTTAAGAATAGAGGCTGAGGACAGGAGAGCTCAGAACTAGGCTTTCTGGGAGTTTACAAATCAGGGCCCGAGTATCTGGAAGGAGGGGAGCCACAGTGAAGGCCAGATAGACTCGGATGACACCTGCTCTCAACTCCAGGTGATAAGGCTTGATTCTGCCTTAACTCTGCTTCTACTCTGCTCTGTGTTAACTCTTGGGTTAATCCCTCCCTCTGAGCACTGTATGTCAGATGAAACCAAAAATAAACTTAATCCCACTTCTTGAGAAATCAAGGATAGTTTTTTTTTTTTTTTTTTTTAAATCAAGTCCCTTGTTACGGAAACGGTTCTCTGATAAAAGAAGCAGGATTTGAGTGGATGCCAGGCACTCTCGCAAGCCTTTAGCATGTGCTAACTCATGTAGTCCTTCACAAGATCCCAGAAATCAGAGCAGTGACCCCGTAACACAGATGAAAGTGTACAGCCCCCTACTCAGTGAGCAGCAAAGTCAAGGCTGGTTCAGGAAGTCGGGTCCAGCACCACACCTCAGCCCCTATCCTCTGTGGCACGGGCCCACAAACACAGCAGGTGAGCCAGACTGCCTGAGCAGCTCCATGCCAGTTTGCAAAGGGTATGGTGCCCCTTGCGTATTTCTAGTTATAGACAGGGTCTGCCTCAAGCCCTTTTCCCAAATGTCCTTAGGCCGCCAAAGCTGGAATAACTCCTCAGTCCATCCTGAGCCTGTTTCTAAGAGGAGTCACATGCTGGGAAGCAAGGGAAGAGGCTCCTTTAACAACAGGACTTTGCTAGTTGGGTTTCAGATGTCCAGCCTACATTTGAAGTCTGTGAGAGACAACAATGGTTCTCTACCTGTGCTGTGCAGACTGGATGCTTCGGAGAGAACTGACACTTCCAGAGCCTTAGTTACCTTTAATTAGGTACACTTGTATCGATTGATTGATTGATTTTTCTCCCCTGAGTTGCAGAGGGGACAGTGCCCTGCTCCCTAGGCGCTCAGGGGCGCTGCTGGAATTATAACAAGTGCTAAGCAGACCCGGCGCGTCACTCCAGTCCTGCGAGGCTGCTACCGGCTCCCTGTCAAACCTCAAATTGATTCT